>CM035429.1:98560318-99150318 GCA_020310875.1 Ceratopteris richardii
AACACCATATGCTGGAAAATTGTGAATAGTCCAAGCCACAATACCACGAACCATAATATATCTTTCATTGATGATTTTTGATACATCAATGACATTAATACCTCTCCATAACTCTTGGACATCGTCAATGAGAGGAGCAAGATATAAATTCATATCTTTAACTTATCTTTTTCCAGGGATTAAAAGTGAAAGCATTAAATGTTCCTTTTTAATGCTTAGATATGGTGGAAGATTGTAGTTTATGACTACCACTGGCCATGTTGACCATTTACTAGATTTCATGAAGAATGCATTAACCCCATCTAATGCCACTCTTAACTTTAGGTTCTATGGATTTTGTACAAAATTAGGCTAGGTAGAATAAATATTTTGAAAAGCAACACTATCTCTTGGAATTCTAATTATTCCATCAATACTTTTATGGTCATGTCCCCATGTCAAAAGCTTTGATAATGTGGGGCTTTGAAACATATGTCTAATCCATGAAGCCAACGGAAAATGTCTCAATATTGTTTTTGGGATTTTACCTTCTTTGTCCTTATATCGAGGAGATTGAATATTTTGGACATGTCAAAGAGTCTGCATATTCACCTCTATATAAAATACAATCGTTAGGACATGCATGTATACATTGATAATCTATACCAAGATTGTTGATTATCTTCTTCATTTCATCATGTGAGGTAGGAAGAATATTCTGACTTGGTAAAAACTTTTCAAATAATAACCTGTAAGTTCATGAAAAAAGACGTATTAATAAAAATAAATAAATAAATATACATATATATGTATATACATGCATATGATTTTGTATATGTGTATGCTTATGTGTATGTGTATGTGGATGTGTATATGCATGTGCATGTGTATACGTATGCATATGTGTATATGTATGTATGCGTGTGTATGTGTTTTATATGTGTATATGTATGTATGTATGTATACATATGTGTATGTGTATGTGTATGCATATATGTATGTATGTGTATGTGTGTATATATGTATTGCTCTAGCACAATGGTAAGCACCACGTTAAAAAGCTCCACCTCCTTAATGTCAATCCGCGGAAGAGATAGGAGTGATATGAAGATCGTGAATGCGAGATGTAGTGAGAGAGAAGGGGAAAAGCATGGAGATCCACACACACACAATAAAGAGACAAGCAAAACACAATGGAAGGTTGAAAGTGGATTCTATTACTCAAGAACACTCTTAAAAACTCAAAATAGCTCTAAGCTCTTCTCAACTCATACAAGCTAACCTCAAAAATGAGCTCTCTAGCTCTATTTATAGTTTCTAGACTAGCTCTGACCGGTTTCACATCTAGTGTCTGACATAGTTAAAAATGGGTTCTAGGCACTATTTGACGGTCTAAACAAGACCTAAAAATAGCCAAAATTGGTATGTTTGTTCTACCTAAGCTCCTCAAGCTCGAGGACTCCTCGGCTTGCACAAAAGGGAGCATATAATTACAAAAGTGTGCGTCTATGATACATATGGTACAAGAGTGATGAAAATCACTGTTGGGGGCTTTGAGAAAATAATATAAAACATGTTTCTTTGGAAAAATAAAACCCTTGGCTCCCCATGAATCTTTGTAGTCTGCCTTCACATGCTTCCATGTCGTCTATGCCTTTGGCTACTACCAACACCCCCTCCCTCTCGTGTCTATCATCCCTAACATATCATTGTTGCAGGGTCTGCATAATATAGTTTTGTAGGAGGTCATGAGCGAGGGTGTGCTCCATGATGTGAATACCTCGTGCAAGATCAGCTTCATTTTTCCCAATCTATGGGCTGAGGTTCATCGAGAGGTGGAAGTTGGTAATGTGTGGAGTACACAAGTTGTTCACATGCAAATAGTTGAAGTAGATGTGTGGGTCTGCTTATAAAAACTTCGAAATGGTATTCCCGAAAAGCCAGTTGTGAAACATCTCTTCAAATTTCATCTTATAACAGGCGAGTAAGTACTTGACTCGGTAGTGCCAAGCATAACACACCCAGAGCGATGGAGTTGTGCTCATATCATAAGCCAAGTCCTCATTACCATGCTCAAATCCCAGGGTGTTGACATGTGGTGCTTTGACGTGGCAAAAGATTTTAAATATGGTTTGCATCATATCAAATATTTTGACAGTCATATGTGCTGCCACATCATCCATGCGGTGTAAGTGGGGGAGCTAGTGGCGAATGGTGGCCATCATGTAGTCGAGAGTAGGGGATCTGGGGGGCGGAGTGAAGTAAGGGTAATTAAGCCAATCCTAGCACTGCTTATTATTCTAAACTTTGATCATGAATGCCTTCCAAGAGTAGTGCCTTGGCATAGGTCCCCAACATGGGTTCTACTTCAAATACATTGGCCCATGTGTGCATCATTTTTTAATATGCCGGCAGTAACTCGTTATGCTAATTCAATTGAAAGATTTGACTTTTTTGTGTTTCTGATGGCAAGTCATCAAGCTTGAATTGAGTGGCATGGGACGGTTTCTTACCCGTCTCCTTTTCAATCGCCAATTGATATTCTGCCATCAGCATGAAGTACGGTTGATATTGAAGCTCATGGCTTGAGATATACCTTCGAGGGGCAAAGTGAGCAAATTAAGGTGATTGTAAGATGTGTTCCTCAATCATAGCCATGGCATGTAATTGTGCCTCCATCCGTGTGGAGTGGGTCATACCAAGTTCTTCTACTAACTTCACCTTTGTGAGTGTAGGGAGTTCCGAAGTGTCTTGGCCATCAACCGTGACACGTCCGCCTGGGATGGGTTGTGGTTCATAGGCCTCTTCATAAGTTTCCTCCACTGGGATAGACACAATTTCTTCATCGGTCAGGAGTTCAGGTGGGGAATCTGGCCTGGGAGGCTCAGAGTAAGTAGCAATCTGCGCTTGAAGAACCAGTACCTGGGTGTGTAAAGTATTGAGTTCCTCTATAATCTATGGAGATGTGACTTCAGGAGCTGGTGGTGGTTGTTGCATATGTGTTTGCAACAGTAGCAATTTATGGTCGTTTTGTAGCTTCTAATATGCTTCATTCATGTTGTCATAATCCTCTAATAGTTGTGCATGATCTTCTATTAATATCTGCATAGATTCAGAGGGTACTGCTTTAAGGTGGCTGGGACTTAGAGGTTCATCGGGTTGATCCAAAGCTGCTTCGAGATTTTCTCTATGAATGGTTAAAGAGTTTAATTGTGCCTGTAAATCGGTAGTTGTTTGCTGCAGTGTTTGATAGCTAGTCTCGAGAGATGCAAATTCATCTCGAACTTGTGTCATGCAAGAAAACATATGGCAGAAGGCAGTCTCAATGGTTGGCAACAATATTAATGGTGTGGTGAGTGAGGATGCTGTGGGTGTGGGTGTCGATGTAGGGGGAAGGGGAAAGGGGGTGGGAAGGTGGATGTAGTGGTGACCATGGAGGAGTGAGATGTGTCTAAATGGGGTGGTGAAGTAGATGAGGTGTGGGATGGTGCGGTGGGTGGTAAAATGTCCATGTCAGTGGATGTGGTGTCGAGTGTAGTGATTGCAAAGAGTGGTGTGATAGTGGGTGCATGAGTGGGTGTGAATACAGGATTTACAAAGGTGGATGAATAAATTATAGATTGGGTTTTGCATATTGCTTGATGGAGAGGGGAGGATAAGGCGAATACAGTTGGGCGGGGAGGTGAGACTGGTGAGAAGGTCATTGGAGGGGGAAATGGGAATATAGGTCTTGGAGGGGTGGGGAAAGAAGAAAAGGATGGATGGAGTGAGAAATGGATTGGGTGGAATGGTGGGAGTTATAGGAGGAAGGTTAGGTGGAATGGGTGCGGGGAGAGTTTGAGAGGTTGAGACAATGAGGGCTTCTGCTACAACACTTGCTATAAACATTGACAATCTAGGAAAGGTGGGGTGTACAGGGGAAACTGGATGCACGGGAGGTGAAAGAGGAGTAGGTGGGGTGGCGGGTACTTTGATGGTGGTCGTGGGAGTTATAGTGGAAGGATGAGGCGAGGAGTCGATGATGATGGTCACATCTTCAAGTTGGGTGTTCAGAATAAGTCGAGCTTCCTTGGCATGGTGCGAAGATTGGGCATCTATTGGTATGCGAATATATCGACCGGACTTGGATAGTAAACAGATGCATCATGGGTCAAACTTTGGTAGTGGTTTTCTCCACAAATAATGTAGGGCCTCGGCAGTTCCAATTGATTTAACTAATTCTTTGAATGCTTGAATGAAAGCTTCTTCGAAATCTCTAATAGCAAGTTCCTGTTTGATAATTTCTTGACTTTCTACTTCGGATAGTTGTCTTCGTGCCTAGATTGCCTGCATAGTGCGATATAATTTTTGAATTGCCAAAGTGTAGGTGGAAGCTTTGAATGTGTCCTCTTTGTGGGTACTTGTATCACATTGAGCTTTGGTTTGTTATTCTTGTTCATCATCCTGCACATTCTCTTGAGAATCGTGGCTATCCTGACTAGCTTCATCATCACCATCCTCATTGTCGGTTTCTATTCTCTCATCTTTTGAGCTGGAGACTACTTGTTCATGCGGTTGATCAGGGGGTGGTAGGGTAACTGGAATGTTCATACTCTTTTGAGAAAAATATCCCTTCTGAAATTGGAATTCACTAGAGAAAGGATCATGCATTTCAAAATCAAAGGTGGTGTTAGTTGGTTTTGCCTCCAAGTTAGGTATAGGGAAAGTAAAGGCTTCTGCACCAATGGTGGTGGAAAGTGCTCCTCCTGTAGTGGTAGGTTCTTGAATGGTGGTTGTTTGAGAAGTCACCACACTGGTAGTACCTTCTGTGATAATAGGTTGTGAAAGGTGTATACAGATGGGTTGTACAAGTGTTGGGGGTTTAGTTGGAGACTGGTGTGGGGATCGTTGAGGCGACGGGGACTCTGGAACTTGCAAGCATGGGATAGAACTACGCATGGGCTTGCCTGCCCATACTTTACTAGATTTCCTGGCCTTCTTACTAGTTCCTTTGAATGCTTTTAATTCTTCACTGGTCATCGCGCATTCTATGGGCAAATCATATGCCAAACACATGTATACAATTCTAGTAAGAGCACAAGGGTCGTGGATGATGTGTTTGCATTCCCATCTTTGGTGAGCTAGATACAACTGATCAATAATCCAACTAGCCAGATCTATGGTTTGGGGTCCTCTAGTGGCCGAATACAAACCAAACCAGATGCGCTTTTGAGGGATACTAAAGTGATCTTGGGCTAGAAATGCAAAATGTTGCAAACATATGTGCAATGACTTAGAGAGTTTCAGTGTGATCGTCAAAACATCTGACCACTTCAAAACATCCCCATGTTTCATTGGCTCTGGAATAAGCCATTCGTGCTCTGTCGGTGTGTGAGTCCCTTGGATCTTAAGTGAAGCCCAAATGAGATCTTTTGAAATATAAAATTTCCTATAAGGAGGGTATGGAAGGATGAATGTTCTGAGCAAGTGCTTGTTCTCAAAGGCCTGAAGTGTAGTCACCAGGTAGGAGCATCTATAAAAGTTAGGTTTGGGCAACGGATCACTAAAATATTTTGTAAAAGCCGATCGAGCCCAAATGTGTCATAACTCTTCTAAATTTTGAAGTGCTTCAAACTCTTAAGAGAAAAATTGATGCGTGCCCCACTTAATATTGTCAAAACATAGCATGGCATCAAAGATAAAGTCTGCATCTGCCAAGGGTCCTGCTAAACCTTGGAATCAATGAGGGTTGCTATGAACGTTTTCAATGTATCCCATAGGAGGATCATCTATGGGCATAGGTCTTGGGAATCCCTAAAACTTTGGCGGCTATAACATAGGATATGGCTCAGCTAATAAATTGCCAAAATTGGCTACTGGTGCACTGGGGCCAGCCGTAGGAGGTCCTTCAATCTACATGATGAGCAATATGAATGTGGAGGAGATCTGCTACAAAAGATTAACACATTAATATGGAAATTAATCATGATCCCAATAAAGTGAGATCACAATCTCTTTCCATAACTGATGTGTAACCTGTGTAGCCAAGTGTTGTGAGGTGGTTTATGGAATGATTTTTTGCAAAAAACTAATGCAGGTCACTAGACACCTACATGCTTTAGATAATGCATACATTGCTTGATAAGATGTTATTACAAGTGATGGTGATTTAGTGTGCTTGAGTTTATAAAAAGTTTAGTTTGTGAATGAGTTATTACAAGGGTAGTGGTTAGTCGGGATGGGGGTTATGTTGTACAATGGATCATGAGAAGGCTTCTGGATTTGTTTCGGTATCACACGAGGAGCACAGTAACGTCCAACTCTAGTAACGTAGAAGTGTTAGTTGAGTTGGTAGCCAAGAAGTTAGGAGTCCATGGATGGAGGAACTACCCGCATCCATCACTAAGAATACACATGTTACGGAAATCCAACCTATGTGGCGGTGATCATCCCACTCACATGTATGCACGAGGAGGAACAGGTGTGCCTCAAGCTTACCTTTATAATAGGCAGCCATATCAAGGAACCGCTTTGTATTGCCACATAGAACAAAAATACACCAATCACACCACTAAGAATTGCCCATCCAACAGGCAAATAGGACCATTAAACCCACCTCAGTATCGGCCATATAAATACCCACCTAGAGAGCCAGGCAAGGAGATTCACAGGTATAATCCCTATCCACGACCACCAGGAGCACCTCGACCATATGAGCAAGTACAAGTTGGAAACCCTCAACCAGTGTTAGGACCACAACCGCCACTTCCTTAGCACGTCGTACTTGTCAAATATGCTCAACCAAAGGAAAACTTAGAAAGAGCCATAGTGCCAGCATCGCCTGTGGCCAGTGCAAAATCAACGAACCCAGGATACGAGCAAGCCCAAAGAGATTACTATTCATATGACACTAGTATGATGGAGTACGAGCAAGCTTATTGTTGATATATTTAGGTAGTGATGTGTGTGAACACACTAGGACCGCCGGGGCACTTTTTTCCCTCTTTAGGAGGTTTTTTTCCCCCAGCTTGTATATACGCGTATTGCCCTAATGGGCTACTTATCTTTGTACATTCTCTGGTAATACATTCAGTAGTGTGTGTTTGTGCTCCAAGCTTCTTCTTCTTCCTTGTGTTGTTCGCATGCTTCCGTAGACATCTATCTCCAACAATTGGTATCAGAGCAGGTCGTCGCTTCATCTAGGGCGCCGTCGACACTCCTCCGTTTGCAGTCTCAGAGTCGCACAAATTTTGGTGAGCATACTCAGCGTGTTTCCGAGATCAAAACTGCTTTGCTTTGTGGTGTCAAAATCGTGATCTTAGCTCGTTTCGGCCTCCGAATGCACTATCGCAGCGCTTGTGCAGGCTATTTCATCTTTTTGTACCAAAGGTATATACCAGTTTCTGTTCGCCAGTTTAAGCGTCTCGAAGTCTGCTACAGGTCTAGCAGAACTTGTCTAGACAGTTCTGTTCAACTTTTTGAGATACAATCAATTTTCTGCATCAAGGTATTTTAGTCATCGGCCATGGCTGAAAGTAGTGATGTATTCCGTATGTTGGCTGTTGAGGATAAGTTGGATGGTACCAACTACCCATTATGGGCTTATATGATGCGACATGTTTTGGTTGCAAAAGGATTATGGAACATTGTGCAGGGTGTTGAAAGACGTCCTGTTACACCTGTAACAATAGGTACTGCAAATACATGTGCTGGAGCTGATGAAGATGGTGTCGAAGATGATATTCCGCAGATTCCTATTCCTGCTCTTGTTTCTGTTGCACCTACTGTAGAGCAAATTCATTAGGATGGCAGAGATGCCCAGGCACATGCATTGATAGCTTTGTCTATCAAACATGCCATTATTCCTCATATTCGCTCTTGTAAAATAGCTAGGGATGCTTGGGATACACTTACCACATTGTACCAAGCTAGGAATGAGGCTCGTGTTGCTTACCTTCGAAAACATTTGGAGAGTGAGCACATGAATGAAGGTGATTCTATGGACAGTTTCCTAATGAAGATCAAAGATTTGAAGGAACAGTTGATTTCTGCTGATGAGGTTATACCAGATAGCTCACTTGTACAGACCGTTCTGAATGGTCTTCCTGATTCATATCAGAGTTTTGCTTCTACTCTTCGGTTGATGATGAAAGGCAATCCGAATGCCTTATCATTTGAGGAGTTAGTCTCTGTTCTGTTGCAGGAAGATCAGTCTAGGCAGAACAGGTCCATTATGCGTGTTGCAGATCAAGCTTTCCTGGCTAGTCAGAAGGGTAAAGCAAAATGGAGCTCTTCTACTAGTAAGCAAAAAAATTGGAACAAGCCTTTTCATATTCATGTGGATGCTTCCAATTACGCAATAGGATGCATCTTAGCTCAGCTACCAGATGAAGGAAAGTTGGACCATCCAATTGCCTATGCAAGTAGACAACTGAATCAAGCCAAGAGAAACTATACAACTATAGAGCGAGAGGGATTAGGGATGGTGTACGCCATAAAGAAATTCATACATTATCTCTTAGCCAATAAGTTCAAATTCTTCATAGACCATCAAGCCTTATTGTACTTAGTTAATAAGCCTTGCAACATAGGAACACTTGTGAGATGGTTTCTATTATTAATGGAGTTAGACTTTGAAGTGATTGTAAAGAAGGGTAACACTCATATAAGAGTAGATCATCTCTCTAGGTTAACACATGGAGAACCACCAAGTGGAGTACCCGACGATTTGCAAAACACTTATCTGTTCAATTTGGAAGTATGTCCTAAGTGGGCAGAAAAGCTTATCCCAATACTCACTCATGGACCACAACATTCAATAAATAAGGGGAGTAAAAAGGAAATTCTGCAATCACGTAACTTACACATTATTGCTGGAAGTGTGTATTATAAGGAACCCAATGGCATACTGTCGAGATGTGTAGAGGAAGACGAACAAAAAAAGTCAATTGAACAAGCCCATGTAAATAAATGGAGGATGCACAAAGGAACTCATGGAACTCTAAGAGGGTTGAAATGGTTAGGAGTATACTGGCCGGATATGCCTAAGGATGTCCATGAATATGTCAATAGTTGCCTGGAATGTCAAGAAACCACTCCAAATGACCACACATCTTTACCCTTCACTACAATAGCACCCAACTGGAGTAAGACATTGGTGAAATTCCTAAAGACACAAGAACATGAGGAAGGAATTATCTTAGCAAGGAAACGATCCCTAGAAGAAATGACTAAGGACTATGTATCATGGGAAAACAATTATTCAAGAGAGGGAAAGACAATCACCTATGGTTGTGCATACATGAAGGAGAATACCTACCCATATTAGAGACGGCACATGGAGGTGCCACAGGAGGACATTTCTCAGCTGAAAGAACCATAAAAATGATCCTCTTTGCAGGCTTATGGTGGCCAACCCTACATATGGATGCAGAAACCTATGTGCAAAGTTGTGAGACATGCCAAAGAGCCAAATATCCGATTAGACGAGATGACATGCCATTAAGACCTATGGTTTGCACTAGAGCATTTTCTAAATGGGGTATTGATTTCATAGGACCCATTAATGCACCAGCCAAAGGATCACATGCCGAATAGATAATAGAAGCAATGGATTACCTGACTAAATGGGTAGAGGCTAAGGCTACTAGAAAAAACAATGCTCAGACCACAACTAAGCTCCTTTTTGAGCATATCTTCACTTGCTTTGGACTACCTATAGAAGTAGTGAGTGATAGAGGAATGCATTTCATTAATGAAGTGGTAGAATCCTTAATGAATGAGTTCTTAGTGATCCATAAAAAATCAGCCCTGTATCATCCTCAAGCCAATGGTCAAGCGGAAAGTTCTAATAAGGTGTTATGCACCGTATTGACCAAGATAGTCAATATTGGAAGGTCAGATTGGGACAAACATTTGCATCATGCAATTTGGGCCTTCCGTGTTGCCTACACGACCGCAATAGGGACTGCACCATTTAACCTAGTGTATGGACATAACACAATCTTGCCAATTGATTTTTTAGTACCCACTTTGAGGGTGGCACAATTGTGTGAATGGACAGGGTATGAATTATCCAAACAATTAGACCAAATTGAGAAGCTACATGAGACTAAAATACAAGCTATTACAGGAATTTATGTGGCCAAGAGAAGACAAAAGGCATATTATGATGCACACATCAAAGACAAAGGACTAAAAGAAGGAGATTTAGTTCTGGTTTACACCTTGAAGCAACATGCCAAGAAGCTACAAAAGCGTGGATATGGACCTCTAATAATCAATAGGATCTCAATGAGCGGTTAATCTAGCGACTCTGGATGGAGATGTTCTTCCTAATTACATAAGTGGATGTCAAGTAAAACGTTACATGGATCCATTGATAGACCAAATGTTAGCAAGAATCGTAGGTGCACAAAATAGGAAAAGAGAGGAAGAGACGATTAGAGAGGAGGCGAGGCAAGAGGCCCTAGAGCGTATCAAGAAACAGAAAGAGTGGATAAGACAATGGGATGAATGATATCTACAAGGGGAAGAGCCTATCCCTATGGCCAACTATCAGGTTCACCAGACCAACATGAACAATATCAGCAAATCGGAGCCATAATTAAACCTATGGATTGGAACAACAGAGTACCAGCTAATAGATGCCTTGATAGACTCGGGAGCAGCACTAAGTTGCATACGAAGTACAGTCATCAAGAAGCTTCAAATGAACATATCACCTACTAGAGCACACATGATAGGTGTGGGAGGTCAAGTTATAGAATGCATTGGAGAAGCTATAGTATCCCTCCACCTAGGAAATTCCATTATGGAACAATGAGTCTTAGTGTGTAAAGACGAGGATCTAATAGAACATCTCATCCTAGGGCAAGAGTGGATCATTGAGAATGAAGTAAGCATTCACCTAGCTCAAGGATACATCTCAGCCAAAATAGGGCACAAAGAAATCTTTAGTCTATTAGAAGAAAGATACTACCCCATGCATGAAACCATCAAGTGTGACAAAGAAACTCTAGCGGAAGAAGTAGCAGACTTGCCAATCAAGAATGTAGCCAAGGAGTTTATCAAGAAAGAAGAGATTGCCACTGCCAATACATTAGTTGTTGAAGCGGATTTATCCCACACAAACAACGAATCAAGGGAAGACGGTGAGGATAGTGCTCTTAAAGCCATTTACAACAAAGGAAAATCGTCAGCCTAGAAGTCCACTATCAAATTCTTACAATCAGGAGGTGCCAATCTGAAACGGGTTTGCTAGGATCGAGTAAAGGAAGTAGCAAAGTCAGTACCAATACCGATCATTCATCTAAAGGAGGTAACAAATAACAAGGGGTCTACAATCGGGACCGAAGATACTTATGAGTATGGCTTCCAAAGTCATTGATAGTAGCTTAGAGAACACAATAACAAATGTGGATTCCAAAAAGGGTCAGACAGGTCGCAAGCCAAGAGATAAAAAAGCAAGACAACACATTACATCGACTAAGCGGGACCCCAAAGCCTAACAGGAATAACCAGAAGAACTGGAGGAATACGACATGTAATACTCAAACTACACACAAGGGAAAGGACAAACAGAGAACGTGACAAAACAAAGGGAAAATGAAGCCTTACACTTCAACTAAAAAATGGATATGGAGACCAAAGAGGCAGTAGGGACCGGAACAACAAAACCAAAAAGATTCCAATTACACACATGAAGCGCACATAAAGTATGCATGACAGGGCCACAATAGGAGGCCATGCATTTGGCACATGATGTACGTAACAAAATTAGCGGTGCACATTCCCCACTTGGGGACAGGTCATAGCTTCTACCTCCATAGGAATGGACTCACTATGAAAATAAATCAATGCTTCGGCTACACTAATTCTTATTTTCTTTCAGGAGTGAAAATGAAAAAATATATTATAAGAGGTCTTACTCATGTGAGTAAGGGGAACGGAGTGATGCAACGAACGAAATGTCACTACAACACACCTCATCACAGACATGTCTTTTAAAGGAAGCTAAAGCTCTTTTCATTATGAGTGCAGATGGCTTCCGAGGACTCTAAAGCTACCATTCAAGAGGAGGTGCTCAAATTCCCTCTACAAAGTGTGACTAAAGCAAAAGGTCATTGGTTTAGAGAAGATCAACCAGCAGGGGATTACGTGTTCTTGGTGACCATCAAAATTATGGATACGGATCATCAGTTTCCTAAGGTGTCCCAAGACTTCAAGGTAGTGCATGAACTCCCATCAACCATGGACATTATGAAGAAGGTGGGCATTCGCAAGTACTTTGAATTGCCGATATACAAACCTGACTTTCAACGATGTATGCAAGTTATGAACACTTTGCAGCCTGCCTTGCATGATCCATTGGTACCGGAGGCTAGGATCTTAGATGCTGTTGGTGAATGGGTCATCATACAATTCACATATGACCTAATCAAGGAAGCTTTTGGATGGGAAAAGGATGGGAATTCAATAACAGCTATTCAAGGCAAAGAGCAGTGGAATCACAAGAAGTTTTTAAATGGAAGTGTTGCCTTGACTATATTGATATATCATGCCTTGGGCATTAGAGAGCATTTGCAAGAGATGCCGTCATCAAAAGAAATGGCCAAGTATGCCAAGATTGCGACATTCCCCAGGAAAAAGAAAGGAGTCCAGATCATTGAGGAGGCAGGAACAAGCTCCCAACCTAGAATGAGAGGTACAAAGAGGCTAAGGGAAATGATGCAAACAAAAGCAAAAGTGCTAGCTACTAAGAGGGCACACGTACTTCTAAGAACGCAACTTGAAGAAAACCCTCCCATTATGCAAGAAGAATTGACAAGAGCAATGGAAGCTACCCATCAGTATACCAAAGGACAAATAAACCTCTTAGTGCAAGGGCACCACTACCAACAAGCCCATCAAGACTCGGAACAAAGGAAGAGGCTGACCAAGGTCCACAGGTACAAAGAATTGGGATTGATAAACTCAAGCTCATCATCAGATGCACTAGAAGAACCAGAAACCTCCATGTTGAATGTAGACATTCAAAATGATTCCAATGATGATGGACAATGGGAGGAGTTAAATCAAGTGAACGAGGACGTAGGCATGGAAAGAATGAAGGCAGATCAAATGCAAATAAATTTCAACAAAGACATGACAAGGAAGGAAGCTTTCCAAGATAGGGTACATGTTATTAAATTGAGTGAAGCATCTAATATTCAAATCCAAGAGACTCTGCTAGCAGGAGAGGTCCTATTCAAGAACCCCAAGGAAGAAAGAGTTGAAAATACAGTTGAAGAATCAGAACCCTTCGCACTAATAAGGGTAGTGGCAGAATCCTCTCCAATGGATGTCACATTTCGAGGGAGTGCCAGGAAGACTGTTAACAAGGAAAAAGAAAGAAAAGCACATGAAGTACAACTACAAATAAGGCAACCTCATAACGAGAACATACACGTAGAGCAAGGAAAGGATGTACCAACAGGGGAAGTTCCAAGTATTCCCCAGACATGGTTAAATGTGGATGTCGCTCAGCTCAAGTCAATAGTACAACAAATGATACAGACTGCTATGGACACTAAACTAATGCTTGAGGCTGATGCTGATTATGACAAAGCAATGCGGGAAAAGATTCAATTTGAAGAAATAGGTGAGAATATATCTGCCCAATTAAGCCAAGCACAAAACTTAATAGTTGAAAAAGAGGTAGAAGTCCACGAAACCAAGCATCAATGCAACTTACTAGAAGCAAAAAATCAAAAGCTAAAAAGAACAATTGAAAGAACTACAGAGCATATATGAGGCTAGCGAAGTCGACAAAACACGAATGAATGCTAGAAGCAAAATCCTTGAATCACAAATCAAACTATACATGGACAAAGCAGATAACTTACGAAAGAGGAACAAGGAGCTGATGACAGCCCTCCTATGCAATCAATCGATAGAAGCTTCAGAAGTACCAGAACACGATACATGATAATTGGAGGAAAGGATAGAAAAGTATGAAGATCAGCTCAAGCAGGAGTAAGCCATCATCGCAGAATGGGAGAAAAGGTATATGGATGACACCACGGAACTAAGGAAGAAGTGGAAGGAAGCATAAAATCGGTATATAGCACAATGCAAAAAAGATGTTGATCAACTCGCTTTCATAGGAGAGGAGCTCCTCAAAAACAAAGAAACGATTTTGAAAGCCACCAAAGAGATTAAAGACAAAGATGAATTAATCAAGAAATTATAGGATCAACTAGCACAGAAGGTAACAAAGGGGACACCAGTAGTTCCACACTCCACATCGGCTACTGAGGAGACTGAGGTACATCCTCTTTCTCCCCCCTTACATCACTCACCGACAAGGGAGGAAATGGAGACCAACATTGAACAAAATAATTGGGATATTGTAGAACTAAGCCGACATGAGCGGGCACTACTAGATTACTGAAGATTTTGAAGATCAAGTAATCAAGGTCATGAAGGAAACAAGGATTGAAACAAAAAATCTGGAGCAGGTAATGAGACCCTTCAATGTATCATATGGACTACTTAAAAAGAAAACACGACAATACATAAAAACCATAACAAATAAAGAGCGAGACAACCTGCAGTTTAGCATGCAAACATTCACCTACACACAAGAGGAATTTGACCAAGTGGATCCTATATGGAGAAGAAACTTTTTGGATAAGAACCCTACCCTACGGGTACAATGGGAGTCATCACCAAACATACTTCAAGTCAATCCATCTTTTTGCCCAGTACCCAGAAGACGATCCTGGATGCAATTTTTGGGAAGGACAGTGCCAGGGAAGCATAAATAACCAGTGGCTCAACTATCCATTATTGTCAAGTCCACCACGTAACTATCTACCGACCGAGAATACATGGTTAAGACCATGGAATTTTAGATTGATCGATATGCAACCGTACTAGATTTAGCTGTCAAAATGACTGCTAAGATTTTGAGCATGTTACTTACGATCATCAAAGTGTTCCAGCGTGCACAATATACTTTTTTGAACTTCATCGGCATTAATCAAGGATCAGAGGCCCTAAGTTTTGATCTATCAACTATACCTAGCCGATTAACGCTTATGGCTATATACTCAAGGCTTATGTTTTTGCCAAGTACTTACATGCAGACTTTTGAAGAAGCATTTTTCATAGGATTTTTTGAAATGGACTCAAAATTTTTTGTTAAAATGTCTTCGAATCTTAATGCAAGACTCGTGGCCGATGAGTTAAGTTTCTTTGCCGATCATCGACAGGCACCAGATGATGGGGTGAAGTCCAACCAATGGAAAGAGTTCATGCTATGTCATGCCAATCTACTTAATCAACGAGAGCAGCAAGTCATCCAAACTACTCATGTCGCCACAAAAAGCCTGTCAGGGATGACAGAGTTTAGGAGGAGGGACGTGTGGAAGGGGAATTGAGAAAAAAGAGAAGAAGAAGAAGAAGATCAAAGAATAAAACTGCTTAGTAAGGAATGGAGTTTATAAAGGAAAAGAACAACTCTCTACTCAAAGCTCCGCAGGGCACGCATCAGGCGACAACACCAAAGAACCACGTCTTGAGGAGTGGAATTAAAGAAAGATAACAACCAAGGCATTTCATGGGAGGTTTCACACAGCTTCCTCATCCACTAGGAGCAGGCGGTGAAGCGAAACAAGCTGGAAAGAGAGACAACACACGAAGGAATCTTCATCGGATAAGATAACCAATTGTCTGAAGGTCCTAGCTGCCTCCTCATTCACTGGATGCATGTAGTGGAAATAAATGGAACAGGTCCTAGAGGATTGTTGGGGGATTCTTAGACAAGAAGGAGTTTGAGGGTTTGTAGGACAAAAGGAAAAGACCAAAAGAGGAAATACACCTTGGAAGCTTCTGCCGATTGATTAGAGTAAGACAATTACAATGTTTGAAGCACAATACAAGCCAATACTTCTGTGCACAATCACACAGAGTGCTCAATTACAAAATACCAAATATCCCAAAGTCTTCTTGCCGCCGGCCTCCTCTGCACCAGACCTCCACCTGCTTCAAGCTTATCCTTGTGCACACCTTGCACCAAGCTTCCACTAAGGGGGAGGAATGAATACCTTCTGTCGGCACGCGCACACTGCAAAGAGACCTTGAGATCCTTGGGGGACTAGCTTAGCACTCTTTGCACAATCCCTTAGTCACTCTCCATGCACTCCTTCAACTCCACTTCTTTGCGTCGCACACTGGTGACTCTTGCACTTCTCTCTCTTGCTTCACTTAGACTATGCTTCTCTTGCTCACTCTAAGATTGGTCCAAGAATATACATTGCCTTGATTTGAGTGTCGATCATGTACGCTCCTAACTGCAATGGTATCTTGGTGCTCACTTTGATGTCCCAAGATTGTCTTCACAAGTGGCAGCCAACGACTCACTGTTTTGTCCTGTAGTGACTTTAGACTAAAACCAAAAATTTTAATGGGGGGTCATACTTTCACCTGTGCGTATGCTGCCGCTTCACATACCTTCACATTTCTCTTTTAACTCTTCAAATGTGCACATAAGGGGGGTTCACCTGAACCTTCCAAAACACTTTAAAACACACTTTGAACCTTAGGGAAATTAGAGAAGATACCTCTGCAACCTGCAACCCACTTTCTCCAATTTACCCTTTGTGGACAATTAATTGTGCACTACTTGTGCACTTTGACACCTGCACTTTAGCCCTTTGACTTTGCACCTATTGACTTTGACCTTGACCTTGTTGACTTTGACTAGTTGACTTTGACCTTTTGACTTTCACTACAGTTGACTTTGACCAATATGACTTTTATGGGCTCAACAAGGATGACAAAGAAGATTCAGGAACATGGCCTTTGAAATGTAATGCTGACTTAAAAGAGATTAGAGGTCAACAAATTAAGGCGTGTGGTGGAAGAAAGTAAACAGGCTCCAAGCAATACAACAGGTGAGATGTGTGAAGACAAAGACATATCAGAAGACCAAAAGCTAGAAAGAGGCAAAGGCTAAAAAGTTGAAGAGGGGGACTAAGAACATCACATTCTTCGCCACTAATGGTGTGCATGGCAGCCTGATTTAATGTAGCAACCCAGATTTGTGATATAAGGAATACCAAGGGGCTTATACAAGCAAAGGACTAACTTCGGATAAAGTAACAAATTTTTTGACAGTCCTTATCGCTTCTTCGACCACTAGGTGCATGTAGTCAGGAGCTTTAGGCAAGCTACAAACGAAAAGCAAAGCCTGTCAAGGGACGACAGAGACAAAGAGGGGGACAGTGTTGCAGAGAAAAGAGGCATAAAAGAGGAGCCCAAAATTTTCAAATTCATGGGCATATTTTTCTTCTTCAAATCCTAGAAAATTCCCTCAAAGCTATGTAAATGCACGAGAGGAGTCCTCTAGACACATAATCCCAAAGCATTGTAATATATTTCTTGTAAAATAGTAGGAAATTAGAGAATAGCCAATAAAATGCCACTCACTTGTGTGAAAGGACCATTTTTAGAGCACATGTATATAAGTCACTTTGTGACTCTTTGGAAAGACTTTTTGCCATTGTGAAGAAGGAGAACTCAAAAATTTCGAATTTGCTTCTTTCTTATAGATTTTCATCTTCTCTATGATCTTTTGTGTGTGTGTGAAGCTTGGAATGTGTGTGTAGGACTGTTCTCTACCCCTCCCCATCACTTTTGAACTACTGTATTGTGTGTGTGAGTAAGTATGAGTTGTGGAGTGAGTGAAGGTGGTTCCCACCATTCAGTGTTTAGGCCTTAACTTGAAGAGCGGTTGTCAGATTCGAGTGAAAATACCATGAATAGATGCTTCTCGTGGAGAGCTTCAAGAGCAACTCACTATTTGCCATATTCAGAGTTTGCAGCTAGGAGAAACATTCGAATTTTTGTTTACTACTATAAATGGTATTGTGGAAGACACTTTTAGAGATTAAGTGAGTTGGAGAGGTAGTTTAGTCTTTTCTCTGGCATTTTAGCTAAACCACTTCATTTTCCATCACGTGTGCACACATCCTCATACACTTCCTTAGGTCAGTTCTTCGGATTGATAATGAAGCATGTGTCAATCCACCACTATACATACTTGTGTGGCAAATGAGATTTAGTCTCTTTCACACGTCCCTAAGACCCTGTGACTTAGGTACACAATGCCCTTTCTGCACAAAGCCATAGGGCTGAAAAACATACACTTCTTCATGCAGTTCACCATTCAGAAATGTTGTTTTAATATCCAGCTGATGTACATTCCAACCATGATGAGTTGCAAGTGCACAAATGCTATGAAGAGTAGTCATACGGCAAGTAGGAGCAAAGGTTTCATCAAAATCAATGCCTTCTTCCTGTGCATAACCCTTTGCAATAAGTCTTTCCTTATACCTATCAATTGTACCATCAGGCTTACGCTTCAGCTTGTATACCCACTTAGTACCAATGGCCTTTTTGCTAGGAGGCAAGTCACATAAAGACCAAGTACCATTCTTCATTATATCATCATATTCAGATTGCATAACAGCCATCTAATTTTTTGAATTTTGTGCATGAAATGAAACAGGCTCATTCTCATCATAGAGTTCGATGAAACCATAGTATAGCAATCTAATGCAAAGGACACACTATGAGAGCCCGAACGAGTACGATATGACAGAGGTGCATCTAATTTGTTGTCACGCAAAGTCTGCACTAACCATTTTGGCATAGTTTTTGCCTCCTCAATATCAACTCTCTCATCAACAACTACATCATGTAAATCTGCATTAGAAATGAGATGATCTACATCATCACATGAAACCTGCAAAGGCTGAGAAGCTGCCTCATTAGGACTAGCGCTAGACTGTCCACCTGTAAAAAGAGGTAGCAAAGTATCATACATGTCTTTGGAGCTAAAATATGTCTCCTAAGTACATGAAAGCAATGGCTGAATAGCATCTTCCACAAAAAGAACATCATGGCTAACCAAAATGTGTTTAGTCTGTGGATGATACAGACGATAGCCTTTACTTTCAGAACTGTACCCAACAAAAATACATTTTATTGCTTTATCATCCAATTTTCTATGATGTTGTTCAAGCACTAAGGCATATGCCAAACAACCAAAAACACGCAGCTGAGCAATAGACGGCTTGTGATCATGCGAAGCCTCATATGGAGTGATAGATTGCAGCGCTTTAGTGGGACACATGACAACCTCGAGCCAGAAACTATGTGGTAAAGTCTAACTCTTGACCATACACCTCGCCATCTCCATGAGTGACCTGTTCTTTTGTTTAGCAAATCCATTCTATTGAGGTGTATATGGCACTGTACATTGGTGTTTTATCCCACGTTCAGCCAAAAATGCATTAAAATCAGAAGACATATATTCCCCCCCCTCGATCAGAACGGAGGGTGCCCATTTTACATGCTGACAGATTTTCAGCCAAAACCAAAAACTATTTGAAGCACATGAACACTTTTGACTCTTCCTTCAATGGATATACCCATGTATGCCTGGAAAAATCATCGATGAAAGTCACGAAGTAAAGATAATTTCCAAAAGAAGGTGTCTGCATAGGACTACAGACATCAATATGTACAAGCTGCAATTTCTGAGTAGCCTGAGTAGCCTGAACTGAACCATCTTTTGGAAAGGAATTTGGCCCAAAATACAGCCTTCACAAACATGTTTTCTGAGTGCCTCAAGTTTGGGCAAAGAGGACACCATTTTTAGATTTTTGCAAGCATAGCAAACTAGCAAAATTCAGATGACCAAAGTGTGCATGCCAAAGCTTTGCATCTGACATAGCCTGAGAATCATGTACTGCACATGCCGAATCATTTACTGACCTTTCATAGTCTATGAGCTTATACAACCCATGACATAAAATGCCAGAAGCAATAATCACGTTGCCATTTGACAGATCATGAATTGTACATCTGTCATCAACAAATTTCACAACCAAGCCAATCTTGGCTAATGCAGAAACTGATAACAGATTTTTCTTGATCCTTGGCACAAACAAAGCATCTAACAAAGTGAAAGAACTACCATCAATAGTAGTCAAAATTATCTTACCAACCCCCATAGTAGGATAAGAGGAGTTGCTAGTGCATGTAACAGTATTCCCTGTAGGGGCAGGCTCGAGTGAAGAGAAGAAATTGTGTTGCGAGGTAATTTGTTTGGTCGCCCCACTATCAAAGTACCAAACATTTGAGACTACTGCAAACATGCACTGCTCATGAGAAGATGGGTCAAAATTGTAAACAGTAGTAAAAACCCATTCTTCTTCCTACACAAGATTAGCAGACTTTGTTTTTAGTGTAGAGGCCTCTATAACAACCATTCTAGCCTCTTTCTTCTTTGCCTCTTTAGCAGCCAGTTTTGGACAATTCTTTATGATATGACCATTTCCTTTACAGTACTTGCAAAACAATTTTTGTTTTTCTAATTTCTTATCAACTTTGTCTTCCCTCTTTGATTGTGCAGAATTAGTAGATTTTTGCTTACTAGTTAAAGAGCTCCATCTTCCTTTGTGCTTCTGATTAGCCACGAAAGCTTGATCTGCAACATGCATAATGGACCTGTTCTGCCTAGACTGATCTTCCTGCAACGGAATAGAGAGTAACTCCTCAAATGAAAAGGCATTTGAATTTCCTTTCATCATCAACCAACGAGTAGAAGGAGAACTCTGATATACATCAGGAAGACCATTCAGAACATTATGCACAAGTGAGCTATTTGGTATAAACTCATGAGTAGAAATCAACTGTTCCTTCAAATCTTTGATCTTTGTTAGAAATGGTAAACCGTTGTTGGAAAACTACGATCTTTCAGCAACTATTACCGAAATATCACCGGAATGTGCCGAATTTTTGCCAAAACAAGGTGTTTTCTTGCCTTCGCTAATTTCCTTGGTTAAAGTGTTTCTAGTCGTAAACAATTTGAATCTTTACCCAATGTTGTTAGACTAACTTCAGGCTACGTCCTGGTAGATTCTAGAGTTACTATATCTTCGACAGACTGTGCCGAAATAGTACCGGAATTTACCAGAGGTGTAACACGTTCCACCGGAATATGACCGGAATCACTACTAACGTTCTTTACTTTCTTGACAACTCAGTTAGACCTAGTTGTACTTCTACCTCCCGGAGTCGTTTTTAGCAAATTAAGTACCCCAGGCTGGTGGTTCTTTGGATACGTTTCACCAGATCGACCGCCTGGATCTAAACAGTCAGGCAACACTGTAGACATAGAGAACTTGGGGGTTCAACCACACAGTACTGAAGGTTCAGTGCACCACTTAGAAAGATCCCTACTGCACTTAACTTTACCGTATGAAGACAGATTCCAACAGTGCAGACAACTCAGCATAGATCTGAATACCAGAATGCTACTACAGTTGCTCAGATTTCACCAACCACTGGCAGAACATTCCAAGAAGAGGTAACACACAATGTGCGGGCTAACACCACAACTCAATAGAGATTCACAAACAACTTACTCAAACAACAGTCCACGGTCTATTAGCTGTGAATGGAACTCGCAACCTCAACAGAGATCGATAGGTAACAAAACGCAGATACACACAGTACAATCAGAGTACGTAGAAGTTAGACGACAGCGCTACAGTAGTGTTCAGGCAATCCTCCAGACGAATGGTCTGGTGATTCCACGAATCGTCTCACTAGTTAACAACAAAACAGATGTCGATGATAGACAAGACGAACGAGGAACACGAACTCAAAATACAGGAGATATGCAAATGACACTACAGACAACGCCCGGTCAGTCACCCAGACAGACAGTCTGGTGATCCCTCCCATACCCGTCTCTGTGCGTCTCTTGATTTATATAACTTTTTTACAAACTGTTTGTAACTACTTTTTCACTCGTGTGAACAAGATTCAGTTATACAATCTTGATGAGGCGGCTGCTAACACTCTGGCACGCACGGTGGACTCGAACCCGCAGGTTTTTACAAAATTATTGTTGATCTATGATTCCTTCTAAGTACATATTTCTAGCTAATCTAAAGGTATGGGCGATCTTTTTCTTGAGGGTTCCTAATAACTGTTTTAGGGTGTCCGGTTCTAGTAATTGTGCATCTATTCGTACAGAGCTTAGAGCTATGGCTTCATTTAGCAAAATTTCTGCTTGAGTCTGCAGAAAGGCTTCCTGTAAGTAAAACTCATTGGATAAGGCCGCATCTCTTGAAATCTTCATTTCGGCCACCTGTTGCTCCATCTTCTGTACTCTTTCTTTTTGATTGGCCAGTTGGTTTTCTTGTCTCTCGATCTCTTGAATCTAAAAGTTTACTGTTCTTTCATATGATGTTTTTTTGTGTCTGAGATCTGTAATTAGTTTCTGTGTCTGCGCTTCCTTGGTTAAGTAATGCTTGAGCATATTATTTACATCTGATAGGTTTTCTTTTGTCCGTTGCAGTTCTTCTTCTGTTAATTTAGCTTGCGTCTGTTGTTCTTGACTCTGCTGCATTAATTCTTGTAGATGAATTCTAGTTTCTTCGAGCAAGTTTCCTAAGGTGATCCTTGCATCTTCCTTGTCTTGTATATCTTGCTTCATTTTGCTGATTTCTGCGTTTGCAATCTGTAACGACTCTTCTTTCTTTGTGAGCTCCGCCACGGCCGCATCTCTCTGATTGGCAATCATCTGTTGTTCGGCAATTTGAGCTTGGAGCTGAGCAATCTGTGAGTTGAGCTGATGGTTTTCGGCTTTAACTGCATCTATCTCTTCTTGCAGTGGCGTGATGTCTGCTTCTAGAATGTCCACTTTGTGTTGTAGCTCATTCCGGATGTTGTCTGTGGCTTCTTTCATTTGGATTGGCAGTTGTTGTGATAGGTTAATGAGTAATTGACCCATGTTGGCCAATTCAGAAATTACGGGAATCGAGGGAAATGGCAGCTGAGGTCGTGGTTGGGATGAGGAGGCGGTGAGCAGTTGTTGGGAGTTCGGTGGAGAGTAGTTGAGGGATGAGGATGAAGAATCAGTGGGTTCGGCAGGGTGAATGGGTTGGATGGGGATAATGGGGTCGATTGGTGGTTCCGGTGGGGGAGTGGGAAGGACAGTCTGAGATGTTACCTGATCATTGTTTTGTTGTGCATTGTCTGCTGCTATGGATTCAACTGCCTTAAGCAGTCTTTCGAATGCTTCTTTCACAAGTTGTTCTTCATCTGCTTGTTTTTCCTTTTCAGACTGTTGCTGTGATGCTTCTTCGGTAGATGTTGTGTCAGCTTCAGTATGATTTTCCTGTTGTTGCTCCTGGGAAGATTGTGCGGAGGATTCATTCTGCATTGATGTTGTGGTGTCGTGAAATGTTTCCTCGTCCTATTTTTCTTCTTCTTTGTCATCATCTTTGTTTCCTTCGGCAGATCCTTGTGCTTCACTCTCAAAAGAACTAATTTGGATCCTTTTTCTGCGGAAGAGCTGGTTTAGTTCCTCTTCATCTTCTTCTTCATCGTCCCATAGTTGTACTGATTCTTCATGTCGCAGAACAGGTCCTCGGGGTGGTGGTTATGCTGCGAGTATTGCCGGAAAAAGGAATGAAAGGATGTGCGGCAATCTGGATCTCGGCATGCCTCCCTTGTTTACATGTTTCATAATGGACACGCACTCTCGGTGAATGCGGTGGAAGAAGAAGGATGCGAAGTTGACTGGTTCTTGCGCAGCTAATTCTATGGCAGAGTAGAAGGGGCGGGATATTCCATAGGTGCGTTTTTGTAGGTAGAGAATGGCTACTAAGAACTGGAGAGCTGATGGTTCTAGTTCCGGTCAGCAGAGAATTGCATACTCGTTCGATGAATGCCTAGGAAATAACTCTACCATTCTAGCGAGTGTCAGACTTGGGCCATTTTCCCGGCCTTGCGAAGGGAGTCTAAAGGCTTTTGCAAAAGCTTGGAATGTGATGAGTGTATGGGATGGGAGGGAGGTGATCGACCAATTTGCTCGGTTGCAGGTGTGTTGGCGATGGTGGAGATGATTTGGGCAAAGAATGGGTGGGACTCCACTGAATGCCAAGGCAGTTCAGCGAAGTTATTAAGCCCACGAATGCGCAGGAACTCTCCTACGTCTGCAGGGAGTCCATCACGGAAGGCGGCGTAGTTAGCCAAAGCTTCCATGGTGCACAGAACGACAGTAAACACAAGCACGCAAAGCACAGGGTAAGCACACAGAGCACAAATCACACAAACACAATAGCGTTTTTCGGCGAAACAGAAAAGGTTAAGTAGATGCGTCGCAGTGGAGAGCAATGAAGGATGATTAATCATCGCGCGGTATTGAAATGATAATTCTTAACTTCGGTGTGCATGCGTGAGTAGCTAAAAAGGGCAGGGCGGCTGTGGACATAATTAGGTATCAAAATGCGGATATTTACAGATTTATTTTATTAAGCACGCAAAAGAAAAGAAAAGAAAAGAAAAGAAAAGTGAACGCCAAAAGACGCGGCCAACCGCAAAACGTTTCAGTGCGGGTTAGACGTGTGTTGATACGGTCGCAGCTTGGAATCGTTAATGACTTTCGGAAGAGGTATTCTGATCAACGTAGTCAACCGAAAAGTTATTGGGCCCACTTGCTCAAAAATTCGGTAGGGACCAAACCATCGCAACTTGAATTTGCCAGCAGAGCGATTTGACTTTGCATTGTACACGAGTACAAGTTGTCCCACCGAAAAAATTAGGGTCTTTAGATATCGGTCATGTGTTCGAGCTTGTCTTAACTGTACTTCCTGCATAGTCAAAAAATTGTGCCATCGTTGCTCGTCTAATTCTCTGAGTGTATCCAACCGAAAGGACAGTGATTCTTCCGGTAGTAGTTTTTGGTTGATGGCTACTCGTAAACTGGGTATAACTATCTCCATTGGTGCTATTGCTTCTAATCCATAAGCCAGTTTGAAAGGGGTTAATCCTGTTGTTACCTTGTATGTAGTCCCATATGCCCATAATACTGCAAGCAACAGTTGATCCCATCTTTCTGGTGCTTCCATAATCAATTTCCGAAGCATATTCAACAAAGTTTTGTTTGTACTTTCAGCCAAACCATTAGCACGAGGATAATAAGGAGAACTAAACTTATGCGTGACCTGGAATGAATGTGTAAGTACTTTCATTAAATTGTTGACAAAATGAGTGCCTTGATCTGTAACAAGTTCCAGTGGTAAACCAAAACGTGGAAAGACATCGGTTAGCAGACACTTTGCTACGGCAACAGCTGTAGCAGACCGTAAAGCCCAGGCTTCTAATGGGACGATCAAATGCCATCTGACATTCCTGAGTCCACTCAAACTGTCGAGGAGTCTTGGTGATTAATTTGTTCGGTGGTATTGCCAAGTGAGCAAGCCATCGTAAGTGTCGTCCATGCCATCTTACTTGGCCCATGAAGCGCATTACTTCCTTTGGTGTAGTGGGCACCGGAGCTTCTAACACAGCTGAAATTTTATCTGGATCTACCCGTATACCTTGTGTAGATACAATGTGGCCAAGTATCTTTCCACATGACACTGCAAACACAGATTTCTTTGGGTTCAAACAGAGTCTGTATTCTCTGTACTTTTCAAAGTAGCACCGTAAATGGAACAGGTATGCTATCACCTTACCAAAAATTGAAAAATCGTCAAGATATACTTGCATAAAAGAAGTAAGGTAAGGAGAAAATATTTCCTGCATACACCTTTGGAACGTACTTGGGGCATTTCTTAATCCAAACCACATAACAGTACATGCAAACACGCCCCAGTTGGTTATGAAGGCGGTCTTCGGTATATCCTGTTCAGCCATTCTAACTTGATTATAACCACTGTATCCATCTAGGAATGAATACATTTCATGTCCTGCTACTTTATCAAGCATTGTGTCAAGAAAAGGGAGCGGAAATGGATCACGAACTGTAGCTGCGTTTAGTTTCCGATAATCTACACATATCCGTAACTGCTTATTCTTTTTAGGCACAATAACAATTGGTGAGATCCATTCAGCATGCTCTACTGGTACAATGAATCCAACCTTCAATAACCTATCCAGTTCTGCCTTTACCTGTGATGCATAGTTTGGATTCATCCGGTAGTTGGGTTGCTTGATCGGTCTTGCTTCTGGCTTCAACATGACCCTGTGTTGGCAGATGCGCGGGTCCAGGCCCTTCATGTCTTTGTAATCCCATGCAAATACATCAGAAAATTCCCGAAGTAGTTGAATTAAATCTGCTTGAAATAATTCTGGTAAGCTCTCTTTTATTTTAACAGGTCGTGGATTTGCTTCATCTCCTAAATTGTAAGTGGTCAGTTGATCTTCTGGAACATAAAATTGTCGAGGCTTCTCTGTATTCTTAGCTGGGTTAAACAGTTGTTGTAAATCAGTGTCATCTATGGTAGCCTTATCTTCTTTCATATCTGTTTCTGTTACAGTCATCACCGTAGAAACTGAAGGATTCTAGTTATCTACAACAGATTGTAGATCAACAGTTCCTAGGGAGATCAAGTCAATGTTATTTTTCAGAAACTCTTCTTCTTCATCATGTGACAAACCATCTAGCATATGAACTGGTTCCGCAAAATACGGTGTAGCATGCAACTTGCAAGGTTGTATAGCATCTAATTTTACAACATATTTACGATTATTATCCTTGAAAGTGAGTTCCTGTGCAGACCAATCCTATATCACCTTAGCGTGCTTCAGCCAAGGTCGGCCAAAAAGGAGATTATAATCAAGAGTGGATTTCGGTAAATCTAGTATGACAAAGGTCATTTCAAATGTTGTACCTTGTAAAGTGATTGGTACATTTTGTACAAGTCCTATGGGATGGACTCTTGATTGGTCGGCCGTTCTGACAAAAAACTGAACTGGTTTGATTTTGTTCCACCCTAACTTTTTACACAATGAAGCAGTAGCAATGTTGACACCAGATCCTCCATCAATTAGTACCTGTGTGATTTTATGATTTTTATACCATACCGTAATCAAAGGAACTGAATGATTGACCGTAGAATCAGATTCTGATTGCATTGTTGCTGTTGTTGGAATGCAAGAAGGCACAGGACTGAACTGTTGTTGGAATTGTTGTCGAACCCCTGGTACTAGTGCAAGTAATTGGCCCAGAGGAAGAGTGATAGATGCTTTAGATAAAATTTCCCAGGCCTTTTGTGATTGGATTGTATTTTCCACAAGTTCTGAAGATGATGCGCCTGGAAGATGATGTGCCTGCTGTTGAATTGGAATCTTGTTGTTGTGTTCCTTCTTCGGTTGACGGAGTCTGGGTTACCGGAATAGGATCTGGGAAGACTGGAGGTTCTGCGGTGGTCCATTGACTAGCTTTATTGTACATCCTTTGTTGTTCACGTATGCCTAGTTCAAATATTTATGCTGCTGGTTGCAGTTGTTTACCGGAGCGGGTCTGAATTACTGCAGCGTGTGTTTCTACTGGTGTGATTTATACCATATTAGCCATTGGATTTCGACGTTCTTTCTTCCTCTGATCATACTCAGCTGCATCCTTACAAAATCTTCTAATGTGACCAAATTCACCACAGAAATGGCAGCGCGGTGGTGGCAAATTGGGATTTTCTGGTGGCGGTTCGGTCTGCCAACGGTTTGCATTATATTTATTATTTCTCTGTCCTTTGTAATTTCGATATCCTTGTTGTTGGTTGTTTCTCATTTGCGGAGGTACATAGTGATTGGCTGGCTGCCCTGGTTCCTGTATAATTGCATTGACAGTTGCTGTTCCCTGCACTTTGGCGTTATATGCGCAGTTTTCGGTGGTGTGTCCAGTAGTGTTGCAGATAGCACAAAACAACTGATTAAGTGCACAAGTGACACTAGTATGGCCTGAATTCTTGCATGTAGTGCAGTACATCTGTCTAGTCGGGTCTTCGACGACATTTTTATTTGCTTTTAACCACTCTAGATCTTCTGTAAATCCTCCAACCTTGTTTTCCAACTGCAAAGCCATTGCGATCACTGCATCTAGCGTTATAGCTCCTACACAGCGTATGATCATAATCTGTTTAAGTTGTGGAGTCAAGCCATTGATGAACCATTGAGTAATAACGTCATCCGGTAGGTTGGCATGTGCTGGTGGTAACTGCCTCAAATGAGTCCTGAATAGAGTGGCATACTCCTGTACTGTTTGATTTATCTTCTGTCTATTTTTTTGCAGGTAGTCAAAAATTTCGGCTGGATTCTTCTTTAGCCTGAATCTCTGCAAAAAGGCATCTCTTACTGCTTCATAAGTGCCGAAATGGTTAATATCATATTCTGTAAGCCATCTAGCTGCTTCGTTGACCAATGTGGATTGGAAAACAATAGCCTTATACGCCGGATCAGGTGGATGGTTGAGTACTGCGTAGCTTATCTCAAATGTGCGTACATGAGCATCCGGGTCATCACGTGGGAATCCACCAAATTTGGTGTACGTTACTCCCGTTGGAGTCGGCCTGGGTAGACATAGTTGTTGTTGTTGTTGTTCGTTCATCGTGCTGATGGTGGTATGGTGACTATCTCCTGTATTTCGGGGTTGAATATCTGAACTATCGGAATCTGTATCGTCGGACTGTGCACTTTCCGGTTCGATAATCTTGTTCAGTAGGTTTCAAATCTCGGTTTCGAACAAGCTTCCTTCCTTCTTGATGTCAAATGTAGGGAAACTTATTCCCAATAGCGGTGACTGGGCTGAGATTCACCAAGAAATGGTAAACCGTTGTCGGAAAACTGCGATCTTTCAACAACTGTTACCGAAATATCACCGGAATGTGTCGAATTTTTGCCAAAACAAGGTGCTTTTTCGCCTTCGCTAATTTCCTTGGCTAAAGTGTTTCTAGTCGTAAACAAATTTGAATCTTTACCCAATGTTGTCAGACTAACTTCAGGCTGCATCCTGGTAGATTCTAGAGTTACTATATCTTCGACAGACTGTGCCGAAATAGTACCGGAATTTACCAGAGGCGTAACACGTTCCACCGGAATATGACCAGAATCACTACTAACGTTCTTTACTTTCTTGACAACTGAGTTAGACCTAGTTGTACTTCTACCTCCCGGAGTCGTTTTTAGCAAATTAAGTACCCCAGGCTGGCGGTTCTTTGGATACGTTTCACCGGATCGAGTAACCGGCATGTATCATCTTTTGTACTAATCGCGTACTGTTGAAAAATTTACAGTTATGTTTCCATAACAGATTTGCAACAATCTGATCTGTTGCCACCTTCCGATAGATAAACGGCAATCTTGATAACACTTTCGACAGATAAACGGCAATCTGATGCCACCTTCCCACAGACGGCGCCAGTGTTAAACGCTGTGTTAAATGCTGTTGGTTCCTTCTAACTATCAGAAGTGCGTTTAAGTGATTCTTGGGTTCTTGGGAGTGGAAGGGGTCTGTTAGACAGAGGCCCTGTACTTATTTCCCAAACTCATTGCTCACACCCAGCACTATACTAATGTTGAGAGCACTATCAAAGATTACCGTACTTAGATATTACCGTCACAGTCTTAGCTCAACCACGGGCATCGAATACGCAAGATGCTATGTTGCAGCTACACATAAACTTACTGGAAATACGGGAAACAAGAGTAATCGTTAACCTTTACCGCCTAGATCTAAACAGTCAGGCAACACCATAGACACAGAGAACTTGGGGGTTCAACCACACAGTACTGAAGGTTCAGTGCACCACTTAGAAAGATCCCTACTGCACTTAACTTTACCATATGAAGACAGATTCCAACAGTGTAGACAACTCAACATAGATCTGAATACCAGAATGCTACTACAGTTGCTCAGATTTCACCAACCACTGGCAGAACATTCCAAGAAGAGGTAACACACAATGTGCGGGCTAACACCACAACTCAATAGAGATTCACAAACAACTTACTCAGACAACAGTCCACGGTCTATTAGCTGTGAATGGAACTCGCAACCTCAACAGAGATCGATAGGTAACAAAACACAGATACACACAGTACAATCGGAGTACGCAGAAGATAGACGACAGCGCTATAGTAGTGTTCAGGCAATCCTCCAGACGAACGGTCTGGTGATTCCACGAATCGTCTCACTAGTTAACAGCAGAACAGATGTCGACAATAGACAAGACGAACGACGAACACGAACTCAGAATACAGGAGATATGCAAATGACACTACAGACAACGCCCGGTCAATCACCTAGAGAGACAGTCTGGTGATCCGTCCCGTACCCGTCTCTGTGCGTCTTCTTGATTTATATAACTTTTTTACAAACTGTTTGTAACTACTTTTTCACTCGTGTGAACAAGATTCAGTTATACAATCTTCCGATCCGGCGGCCGCTAACATAGAAACATTCAAATTCTTGTTTACTACTATAAATGGTATTGTGGAAGACACTTTTAGAGATTAAGTGAGTTGGAGAGGTAGTTTAGTCTTTTCTCTCGCATTTTAGCTAAACCACTTCATTTTCCATCACGTGTGCACACATCCTCATACACTTGCTTAGGTCAGTTCTTTGGATTGATAATGAAGCATGTGTCAATCCACCACTACACATACTTGTGTGGCAAATGAGATTTAGTCTCTTTGACACGTCCCTAAGACCCCGTGACTTAGGTACACAATGCCCTTTCTACACAAAGCCATAGGGCTGAAAAACATACACTTCTTCATGCAATTCACCATTCAGAAATGTTGTTTTAATATCCAGCTGATGTACATTCCAACCATGATGAGCTGCAAGTGCACAAATGCTACGAAGAGTAGTCATACGGCAAGTAGGAGCAAAGGTTTCATCAAAATCAATGCCTTCTTCCTGTGCATAACCCTTTGCAATAAGTCTTTCCTTATACCTATCAATTGTACCATCAGGCTTACGCTTCAGCTTGTATACCCACTTAGTACCAATGGCCTTTTTGCTAGGAGGCAAGTCACATAAAGACCAAGTACCATTCTTCATTATATCATCATATTCAGATTGCATAACAGCCATCCAATTTTTTGAATTTTGTGCTTCATGAAATGAAACAGGCTCATTCTCATCATAGAGTTCGATGAAACCATAGCATAGCAATCTAATGCAAAGGACACACTATGAGAGCCCGAACGAGTACGATATGACAGAGGTGCATCTAATTTGTTGTCACGCAAAGTCTGCACTAACCATTTTGGCATAGTTTTTGCCTCCTCAATATCAACTCTCTCATCAACAACTTCATCATGTAAATCTGCATTAGAAATGAGATGATCTACATCATCACATGAAACCTGCAAAGGCTGAGAAGCTGCCTCATTAGGACTAGCGCTAGACTGTCCACCTGTAAAAAGAGGTAGCAAAGTATCATACATGTCTTTGGAGCTAAAATATGTCTCCTAAGTACATGAAAGCAATGGCTGAATAGCATCTTCCACAAAAAGAACATCATGGCTAACCAAAATGTGTTTAGTCTGTGGATGATACAGACGATAGCCTTTACTTTCAGAACTGTACCCAACAAAAATACATTTTATTGCTTTATCATCCAATTTTCTATGATGTTGTTCAAGCACTAAGGCATATGCCAAACAACCAAAAACACGCAGATGAGCAATAGATGGCTTGTGATCATGCGAAGCCTCATATGGAGTGATAGATTGTAGCGCTTTAGTGGGACACATGACAGCCTCGAGCCAGAAACTATGTGGTAAAGTCTAACTCTTGACCATACACCTCGCCATCTCCATGAGTGACCTCTTCTTTTGTTTAGCAAATCCATTCTATTGAGGTGTATATGGCACTGTACATTGGTGTTTTATCCCACATTCAGCCAGAAATGCATTAAAATTAGAAGACATATATTCCCCCCCCTCGATCAGAACGGAGGGTGCCCATTTTACATGCTGACAGATTTTCAGCGAAAACAAAAAACTATTTGACGCACATGAACACTTTTGACTTTGCCTTCAATGGATATACCCATGTATGCCTGGAAAAATCATCGATGAAAGTCACGAAGTAAAGATAATTTCCAAAAGAAGTTGTCTGCATAGGACTACAGACATCAATATGTACAAGCTGCAATTTCTGAGTAGCCTGAGTAGCCTGAACTGAACCATCTTTTGGAAAGGAGGAACGCTGCATTTTGCCCAAAATACAGCCTTCACAAAAATGTTTTCTGAGTGCCTCAAGTTTGGGCAAAGAGGACACCATTTTTAGATTTTTGCAAGCATAGCAAACTAGCAAAATTCAGATGACCAAAGTGTGCATGCCAAAGCTTTGCATCTGACATAGCCTGAGAATCATGTACTGCACATGCCGAATCATTTACTGACCTTTCATAGTCTATGAGCTTATACAACCCATGACATAAAATGCCAGAAGCAATAATCACGTTGCCATTTGACAGATCATGAATTGTACATCTGTCATCAACAAATTTCACAACCAAGCCAATCTTGGCTAATGTAGAAACTGATAACAAATTTTTCTTGATCCTTGGCACAAACAAAGCATCTAACAAAGTGAAAGAACTACCATTAGTAGTAGTCAAAATGATCTTACCAACTCCCATAATAGGATAAGAGGAGTTGCTAGTGCATGTAACAGTATTCTCTGTAGGGGCAGGCTCGAGTGAAGAGAAGAAATTGTGTTGCGAGGTAATTTGTTTGGTCGCCCCACTATCAAAGTACCAAACATTTGAGTCTATTGCAAACATGCACTGCTCATGAGAAGATGGGTCAAAATTGTAAACAATAGTAAAAACCCATTCTTCTTCCTACACAAGATTAGCAGACTTTGTTTTTAGTGTAGAGGCCTCTATAACAACCATTCTAGCCTCTTTCTTCTTTGCCTCTTTAGCAGCCAGTTTTGGACAATTCTTTATGATATGATCATTTCCTTTACAGTACTTGCAAAACAATTTTTGTTTTTCTAATTTCTTATTAACTTTGTCTTCCCTCTTTGATTGTGCAGAATTAGTAGATTTTTGCTTACTAGTTAAAGAGCTCCATCTTCCTTTGCGCTTCTGATTAGCCACGAAAGCTTGATCTGCAACATGCATAATGGACCTATTCTGCCTAGACTGATCTTCCTGCAACGGAATAGAGAGTAACTCCTCAAATGACAAGGCATTTGAATTGCCTTTCATCATCAACCAACGAGTAGAAGGAGAACTCTGATATGAATCCACTCAAAACGTTATGCACAAGTGAGCTATCTGGTATAAACTCATGAGCAGAAATCAACTATTCCTTCAAGTCTTTGATCTTTGTTAGAAAACTATCCATAGAATCACCTTCATTCATGTGCTCACTCTTCAACTGTTTTAGGAGGTAAGCAACACGAGCCTCATTCATAGCTTGGTACAATGTGGTAAGTGTATCCCAAGCATCCTTAGTTGTTTTGCAAGAGCAAATGTGATGAATAATGGCATGTTTGATAGACAAAGCTATCAATGCATGTGCTTGAGCATCTCTTCCATCCCAATGAATCTGCTTTGCAGTAAGTGCAACGAAAACCGTAGCACGAATAGGAATATGCGGAATATCATCATCTTTGACACCTTCTCCATCAGCTTCAATACCTATAGTTGTAATAGTTACAGGTGTGATAGGACATTTTTCAACACTGCACAATGTTCCACAGTCCTTTTGCAACCAATACATGTCACACTATATAAGCCCACAATAGGTAGTTGGTAGCATCCAACTTATCCTCTACAGCCAAGATATGAAATACATCACTGTTTTCAGCCATGGTCGATGACTAAAATACCTTGATGCAGGAAATTGATTATATCTCAAAACATTGAATAGAACTACCTAGACGAATTCTACTAAACCTGTAGCAGACTTCGAGACATTTATACCAGTGAACCAAAGCTAGTATATACCTTTGGCACAAAAAGATGAAATAGCTTGCACAAGAACTGTGATAGTGCATTTGAAGGCCGAAACGAGCTCAGATCACAATTTCGGCACCACAATTCGAAGTTGTTTTGATCTTGGAAACGTGCTGAGTATGCTCACCAAAGTCTGTGCGATTGTGAGACTACAACCACAGGAATGTCTAGGATGCCCTAGATGAAGCGGTGACTTGTTCTGATACCAATTGTTGGAGTTAGACGTCTCTAGAAGCACAAGGAAGAGGGAAGAAGCTTGGAGCACAACACACAATACTGAATGTATTACCACTAGAATGTACAAGGATTAGTAGCCCATTAGGGCAATAGGCATATATACAAGCCGGAGGAAGAAAACCTCCTAAAGAGGGAAAAAAGTACCCCGACGGTCCTAGAGTTTTCACACACATCACTACCTAAATATATCAACATAAGTGAGTAGACTTGAGCTTCATTTTGCTGCATTCAACTACCTACTTGCATAAGCTATGGGGAGATCTATATTTCCTTCATTAGCAAGTTGTGCCAACACACATCCTATGGGGTAGGTGGATACATCCACATGTACATGGAATGGCTTGCTCCAATCTAGGGTTGTTAATATTGGTGTTGAGCACAAGCATCATTTAAGTTCATTGAATGAGTTCTCACATTCCTCCATCCATTCAAAGCTGCTCAAAAGAGAGTACAAGGGTTTTGTTATGATTGCATACATGTTTATGAATTGTCGATAATAACCACAATGGCCCATGAAAGCTTGTACCTCCTTTACATTTCTCGGCCTAGGTAGGTCTGCAATTACTTTCACCTTTTCTTTCCGTAGATATTCCGTTCTTTGACACAATGTGTCCTAGAATTTTTCCTTTCTTGACCATGAAAACACACTTTTTTTTGGGTTCAAGCAAACTTGATATTCTTGACATTTGTCAAATACTTTCCTTAGTTTTGGGATATGGGTCTTCCTCATATTTGAATGAGTACATATTTCATCAACATAAACTTCCAAATTCTTGCGTAAGAATTCCTTAAAAACATGATACATGAGTCATTGGAAAGTGGCGGGTGCATTTGTTAGCCCAAATGACATGACAGGACATGCAAATATGCCCCATTTTGTGGCAAAAGCCATCTTATGTTGATCTTCATGAGGAATGGATACTTGATTATAGCTTGAGAAACAATCAAGAAAGCTATAGACTTCCTTGCCCACAACTCTTTCCAATAAGTGTTTTGTGATAGGAAGAGGATAATTGTACTTGATCGTAGCGGCATTAACTTTTTTAAGGTTAATACACACACACACACACAACTTCTTGTTCTTCTTGGGCACAACAACAATGGGGGATACCCATTCACTATGCTCAATTTCATAAATGAATCCTGCTTCTATCAAATGATCTATTTCTTTTTTAATCTTAGGAGCATAGTTATCATTGTACGTGTATGGTTTCTGTTTCATAGGTTTAGCATCTGGAGTCATAGGGATTCTATGAGAGCATATATCTGGGTCTACTCCTTTCACATCTTTATAACTCCAAGCGAACACATCTCTATATTCACGTAATAGGGCAATTAACTCTTCTTGCTCTTCAGTAGTCAAATCATGCCCTATGTATGTACATTTTTCTTCTCCTTCTTCTATGGTGACTATGAGTTTTTTGGTTTTCTCTCGATTATCATATAATTCTCCAACATCAGCTTTCCTTTTAGGCATTCGTACCATAATTTTTGAATCTTCTATTTTATACTTCTTGAAATTCTCAGGTACTTCCATGAGAGGTTCTTCTTCTTCTTTTGACTTAGGTGAGTTTTTTCTCTTCTTTTGCATACTTTTTGTATCTTTTATGAGTGACTCAGGTTGTTCCATTTGACTTTCATTTTCCTTGTCAGGGGTTTTGGCTTCTACAAAATACAAATATTCCTCTTCTATGGAACAGAAGGGTTCCATGATGATGGATTCTAAATCCTTGTCACCACTCTCGTTCAGTTCTTAGGTCAATTCGGTGCATTCTTCTAGGATAAAGTCTTTCTCAACAGGTTCAATCATAAAGATGGAAATATCGTATCCGTCTTCATCACAATGAGGGGTCCATTGTTCGTTCACAGCTATGTCAATCATAGCTAAGATTTCTACCCAACCGTGAGGCTCAAATTCCTCGTCTAGAAGTACTAGAGGTGCATAAGCTCGGTCTTGAAGAGTTCATGGATGTCGTTCTGAACCTAACATCCTAGATTCTAACCATTCTTCTTCTTGTTTGGCTACTTCACACATCCATAGATGAGTATCCTCGTGCAACCATGAGGGGTCAGATTCCAATGCTTGTACCAACTCTGTTTCTTCCTATGTCTTATGGATGGTATTCCATTGTATTGGGGGTACTTCTTGATGGGAATAGTCTTTAAGATTGACTTAAGTAGTCACTCCTAAATGTTACAAGTACAAAGAATTAGTTCCCCAATCTTGTATGATTTGCAACTGACACATGAATGGTCGACCTAGAATCATCTCGTAAGCATGATTTTTCCCAAAATCACAAATGGCGAAAGTATTCTCAAACTCCACACCACAAGTGGTGAGAGATATGCCTTCTAGTAAGCCCAATGGCTTCTCTATATGGTCATCAGCCATTCGTAGCTTCATCCTTGTAGGTCTTAATGCTAGTTTACCCCAACGTTTCCATAAAGCAGTGGTAGTGATGGCTACCCTGGCTCCTGAGTCTAAGATGGCTTTGCTAGTGTAGCCTTTGGGGGTTATTGGAAGATAAATATTACCTTCCTCTCCCTCTCTCACATCTCCAGTTCATTCCACTAGTATTTTTGGTACCTTCTTGTGTGATCCTATCTAGGAGGGAGTAGTAGCGAGCTCGGGGAATTGGTTTGCTATGTGCTTCCAGAGCTTTGGTTTAATCTTCAAAAACTCCTCTAGAGTGAGATGGCACTGTACTTTAGTGTTCTTGATTACTTTTGTGACTATAGGGATTACTGATTCTTCATTTCTCACTATTATAGTGGGTCCTCTCATGCTAATAGACATTGCTTCCCAATGACCTATAAATTGAGGTAATTCTTGCAAAGAATTGGATTCAAAACCCGTCTATTCACTCCGTTGCTCTTCCTCTACATCATCATATAGAGAGGGGATTTATAGGTTTTATTGTGAGTAGAGATTTTTTCTTTGATGGTTTGAAGATGATTGAAGGAAATTCAAGTTACCTAATGACCTAGAGGAGGACTTCCTAACATTGCAAAAGGGAAGTGAGCACATACATAAAGAATCAAGTAATTCTGATGATAATCAGAAGAAACCAAGGAGGAATATCAATGCTTGGAACAAAAAAGGAAAATCAAAGATAGAGGAATTGAGAGATGTTGCAGAATCTCCTCAACACACAATAATGAGATCTACTAGAGAAAAAAGGAAACTAGAAAGGTATGGATTTGACACCTCTCTGGTGACTAAGCATTCAATTTATATTGCTTGGGATACCAACTCAAAGAAACCATCAACATTTGAAGAAAATAAGAAGAATTAGAATGAGAGAAGCAATGGAAGAAGAGATAGAAGCTCTTCAAGAAAATCAAACTTGGGAATTGGTTCCCAAGAAGCCATCCATGAAGATCATTGGATCAGGATGGATCTACAAGGTAAAGAAGAACTCAAATGGATCAATAAATAGGTATAAAGCAAGGCTTGTGGCTAAAGGGTTTCCTCAAACCCAAGGTATAGATTATGAAGAAACTTTCTCTTCTGTGGCAAAGATGCCTACTATCAAACTATGCATGAGTGTAGTTGCAGCAAAGAATTGGAACATTGATTAGATGGATGTGAAAAATGCATTTTTGAATGGATGGATTTTAGAAGAGGTGTACATGGAACAAAATCTTGGATTTGAAGATGAATCACATCCTAAATATGTGTGTAAACTTAGGAAAGCACTATATGGATTGAAGGAACCTCCTAGAGCTTGGAACCATACAATAGTTACTTTCTTGCAAGACAAAGGATTTCAATTAAGCAAAGTAGATCCTTCACTTTTCATTAAGAAAAGTAAATCTGAAATGATATACTTATCTGTGTATGTAGATGATATAATCCTTACATGTGATGATGATAATGGGATCAGAAAGATCAAAGAACAAATGAAGGAGGAATTTGAGATAAGTGATCTTGGATTGCTTACTTACTTCCTTGGATTGGAATTAGACTACACAAATCAAGGGATGTTCCTTACACAAAGAAAGTATATAAACGATATGCTTGCAAAGTTCAAAATGCAAGAAGCTAAAGTTGCACGTACTTCCATTGAGGTCAATCACAAATTAAGTGCTCATGAAGAAGAACTTATTGAAGACATCACAAGCTATCAAATCCTAGTTGGGAGTTTAAACTATGCTACTCTAACTAGGATTGATATTTGCTATGGAGTAAGTGTGCTTAGTCAATCCATGCACATCCCAAGGAAACCTCACATGGATGCAGCAAAGAGGATATTGAAGTACTTGAAAGGAACAATAACTGAAGGTTTATATTACCCTTACATATTTGATCTAAATGTAAATTTATTCACTGATGTAGATTGGGCAAGTTCCAAAGATGACAGAAGAAGCACATTAGGATATCTCTCATTTGCAAGAACAAAGCTCATATCTTGGTCTTCAAAGAAGAAACCTACAATTGATCTTTCCGCAACTGAAACTGAATATAGATGGCTAGAAAATCCATCACATGAAGCTATGTGGATCAAGACCCTATGCACATATTTATGGTTGGATTTTTCCATTCCATATATATTTGGAGATAATATGAGTTCACTTCATGTAGCTACTAGTCCTGTCTTTGATGCTAGGACCAAGCATATATAAGTTCATTATCATTTTGTTAGAGAAAAGATTGTGAGCAAGGAGATACAACTCTCCTACGTATCTCCTCATATGCAATGTGCATATATGATGACCAAGTCATTGGATGGAAGCAAATTAAACAGGTTCAAATCTATGATTAGATTGCAAGAGATACTAACGGATTGAAGACTCAAGCATCTTAGGCTTGAGGGGGAGCTCTTGGTACATTTGGCAAGCCTAGATGCTTGAACAAATGATCGAGACTTATCACATATTCATTTGGCTCACATATGAAGTGCATATGAATACCTCTTGTAAAGGTTATGGACTCTACTTCATTGGATAAAAGTAAAAGGAAGTGAGATGAGGAATCTCGTGATGTTAAGAGCCAAGAACCATGATGTAGTTGGTGATTGGAATCAAATGAATCAACACCTAAAGTGTAGGAACACTTTTAGGTGAGGGAAATTCAAATTTCAGAATCTCTCTATGTGTATATATAGAGGTGACATTTAATCATGAGATATGATAACAAAGAGAGAGCCATTGAGCCTAATGGTTGATTATGTCGTAGCTCACATGTATATGATTAAGTCCACTACATCGTCTTTGTATCATACATTCATTTTCACATATAAGTTGATACATTAGTTCATGATCATCTCTGTCTACTACTCTCTACTACAACTTCTTCATCTTAGTGACTATGGTTGATTGATTTGACTTAGTATATCTAAAGTGATTCTAGTTGCTAAATATCAAATTTCACTACATTTGGTTCATTGGAACTTGAGTTATGAATAAAAAAAGCTACTTATGTTTGCACACTTTCTTCCTCATGAAAAGTCAGGATTAGACCCTAAGTTCTTAAACTTCTCAGTTCACACTCGGTAAGCCCTTGAGTTAGAAGTCTCTAAAAGTTCTCGGGTCAATTGTTATCAGAGAGTGAGAATTGAACATTTTTTTGAGAGGTTAAAGTCCAAAAATAGCAAGCTTTTCATAGTGCATCTATGTGCAAGTTATCTATTTTGGTACAAACATTTGGCAATGCTGATCCAGGGTACATAGTGGGTCTAAATGCATATTTGGGAAGCTCATGGAGTCTAGTAAGGTTCCTTGAAGTACATTGGTAGGCATAGAGCAAGATTATTGCAACACCAACTCATCTCTTGACTGTATCCAAACATCTACTCACAATATAAAAATCACTCTTGAAGAATGTCAAAGGATTCATAAGACATCATTAAATCCATATTATGAGCACTTGATTTCTGCATATCATTCATAGTCATATAAACTCCAATTTTCCATTTCAATGCATGTGTTTTTAGATTGAATATGCTTATGATTGATTAGTGATGGGACATGTGATTGGCCATCCATGTCTATTTTATTCTTATCAACTAAGATCATTTGCTTGTCAACTAGGAGTTATGTTATACTTTATGGAATAATTGAATGCTTACTGTCTTGAGGTTTTCAATGTGATTGCGTTTTGATTTAGCAGGTGAAAAATCATGAGGGCATGAATGCGTGTGGATTTACTCAAATATTTTTGAAGATATTTAAAAGATAGTATTTTTTTATTAATTTTTGTAAAAAATATAGATCTCTTAGGAAGCCACATTTTGTAAATAAAGAAGATCTTTTGTAAACACATGCTTATCTAAGTGCTTCCCTCGTGTATCTTCTATTTAGGACACAATCAAAATACCTATAAATACACATACTCTAATAGACTCATCCACTAGAGTATGCAAGGAGAGATTGTATCCGATCTTATGTTCAATCTTTTCTCTCTCTCTATTCTTTGTGTGATTTTTGTGAGATTTCATTATTATGTCTACATATGTGTGTCTAGAAGATCTCACAACAAGATATATCATATATTGTCTTCAAGCATGAAAATATGTATACATATGTATCCCTCTTTTGCAAAAAAGTAAAAAAATCTCTAAGTGGATAAAAGCATGGATTTTTATTTTTGGTGTCAATGATTTAAATGCAAGTTACAAGAATCATAGTAAAGCATGGTGGTGTAACAAAGGAGGATCTTGGAGTGCAGTGGCAGGAAAAAAAAGAATGACACACTATATAAGAAATTGATGGATAATCAAGAAGGGAGAGGAATATATACCATAAACCATAATTCATATATCCTAGATGCATACATAGAGAAGAGGGGTGCTAGAGACATGCATAGATTACATGCGAGCAGGCATTCAACATGCGAGCAGGCATTCAACATAGGAGACTTAGATATGTATAGACTAGAGACCGTGGAGGAGAGACAATAGGGAAGAGTATCTTAGGATATATGCAGAGGTCCAACTAGTTATTTGTAGAGTCAAATATCACATGGGGAAGGGGAAAGAGTTGTAGGAGAGAAGTCAGAGTAAGGAATTTTGATATATGAAACATCACAAGAAATGAATTAATGTGATACTGGACAACCTCTATGGTCACCATTAACTCAATGTTTCTCCAAACTTTGAGAAAAGATTGCTTAAACTGAGAACTTTGCTTCTACAAAAATTTATAGTCACTAAAATGAGATACCTTCAATATTTTACTTATTTCTCTTAGCACAAAATTTTTTTTGCCAAGATCTTTTGGTGGATAAACAAAAATGAGAAGAGATTTTCAACAAGCTATTAGTTGCTAAAAACTTTGCACTATACACCAAGTTATGAACTTCATAAGATGACCTTGTATGAGCTACCAAAATTGGACATCTTGCTTGTTTTAGTAAAAGTGCATATTTAAATATAAAAGTTTTCAACTAAGCATTGATGTGCAGCAAGAATTTGATGCCAAGAATCGAATTGGTGTGTTCTTGGTAACTTTATCAACATCAGAAATACCCTCGTGAACACAGATACAAAGAAAACCACTTTTATGTGGGAATTCAATGCTAGGCATCCACTTTATGCTGAAATTCAATGCCAAGCATCGAGTTGCTTTAGAAACCTCATGGTTTTAAGGAGATTCATTGGTATATAAAACTCAAAGAATAAAATAAGGACTTATCAACTCAAACTCGATGCCAGGCATCGAGTTGCTTGGAAAACTTGAAGTTTTGAAGTCATTACCACAATAGGCAAAGCATGAAGATAGAGGAGAGAGTCTCATACACAAAACTTCTATTATTTCTTCTGATAGTTATGGAAACTCAAAAAAATTTTATAGGTGCTTTCTCACTCAAAGAAGCCCGACTATACTCAATCATACAAAATCTCTCTTTCTCACATTCTCTACTTCTCTCTCTCTCTCTCGTTTTCTCACCGCATCTGTTGATACAAACTAACTTATATAGATTTTTTTCAATCTCGTGACTTCTGAAATTCTAGTAATAAAGTTAAGTCTAACTTTTCAAATATAGTACACGTGTGAAATTGTCCCTTTACATAGGCATGTGCTTTTCTTCTTAGACTTTGACCTTCAACTTTATGTTCAATTTGTGATTGATGCTTCAAGAGCTCCCCCTCAATTACTAATTCACATTCTCTGTTTCTTCATATCATCTTCTTTTCTTTTTACTCCTGCCATGCTTTTGAATTTGCTGGTCTTCACACCATCCATGCTCTTTGTCATTATATCTGCTATTTGATCCTTTGTAGAAATGTAATCCACTTCAATTTCTTTCTCCATTACCTTTTGTCTCAAGAAATGATATTGTATCTCTATATGTTTTATTCTTGCATGAAATACTGGATTCGCTGCAAGATAAAGTGAATTCATGTTATCTCCATGTATTGTAGGTATTCCTTGATTAATTCCCAAGCTTTTGAATAATTTCTACATCCATATGACCTCCTTACTTGTTTCTACAAGTCCTTTGTACTCATCTTTAAATGATGATAATGCTATTGTATGTTGTTTCTTTGAACACCACCTTACAAGCTTATCACCAATGTATATCATGTAGCCATGAGTTGATCTTTTGTCATCTTGATTACCTGTCCAATCTGAATCACTATAGGCTCTCAACTTAAAATTTGAAGTAAAAGGATAATATAATCCTTTCTTTATGGTTCCTTTGATATATTTGAGAATGCTTTGACCTACAATCCAATGTGGATCCTTTGGAAAATGCATGAATTATGAAAAGGATCCCATTGCATAACTAAGATCAAGTCTTCTTAGTGTATCATAAATCAAACTACCCACAAGAGATTGATGCTTCCTCATATCTTTGTATTTTACACCATCATATTTACTGAGCTTGTGATTAACTTCAAGTGGAGTTGAAGCTTCTCTACAATTTTCCATACCAAACTTCTTCAATAGGTTTAGAAGATACCTATCTTGTGATACATATATGCGATGATCTATATAAGTAACTTCCATTCCAAGAAAGTATGATAACTTTCCTAGATCACCTATCTTGAACTCTTTCTCAAGTAATCTCTTTACCTCCTTGATTCCTTCATCTAAAGTACCTGTGATTATAATGTCATCTACATAAATAAAAATGTAGATTGTACCTTCATTTGTTCTTTTGATGAGTAGACTTGAATCTGCTTTTGAACTTTGATATCCAAGATCATTGAGATATTTTACCAATCTATAGTTACATGCTCTTGGAGCTTGCTTCAATCCATAGAGTGCTCTTCCCAATCTGCAAACAAAATTTGGATACCTAGAATCTATAAACCCTTGAGGTTGTTCCATGTATACCACATCTGATATATATCCATTAAAAAATGCATTCTTTATATCCAGTTGACTTAGATTCCATGCTTTTGAAGTTGCAATAGCAATGATTCTCCTTATTGTTGACATCTTAATTACAAGACTGAATGTCTCATCATAATCTATGCCATAAGTTTGGGCATATCCTTTCACCACCAGTCTGCTATACTTCCATCTGCAAGCTTCTTCACTTTATAAACCCATTTATTTCCAATTACCTTCTAACCATTTGGTTTATAAACAAGTTCCCAAGTTGTGTTCTCCTCTAGTGCATTGAATTCTTCCTTCATTGCTTCTTACCTTTTTCTTCATCATAGTTCTAAGGCTCTTCATGAATTTAGACTCACCATGCAGTGAGCTATAAGTCTCAGAAGTTTGGGGGTCACCCCAACATTTCAAGAAGATGAAGATTTACAGACATAGTCACATATAATCACTCATAACTTGAGATCTACACATCCAATGTTGAAGAAACTTTGTAAGAATGCTCTCAATGGAGTAGACATTGAGTATCTACACATTGATAAATGAGTCTGGGAAGATGATAAAGTTGCATACTAGGAAGATGACAAAGTTGCATAAGGTACTATAATAATAGATAGAGGATGAAAAGTGAATATAAATGAATCATACTCTCTTTGGATATTGCACATATGATACAATGGAGTCATGGAGGACTTCTCTTACTTTGATTTAGTACAATGTATATGCAAAAGATCAGCTCTGTTCAATGTATATTGTTCTACTACCCTGCACCTAGAAGAGTGGTGTTTCTATACACCTTTTCATTTTGGTGGTGGTTAGATATTGTACCTAAAAGGTAGTCCTAATTACTAGGAACAATTTGAATTTTGAATTCAAAAGCAAGGTCGTGGGTTTTGGCTCCCTTGAAGCATGAGATTCTCTCCATATTTTGATTTTATAATTGACTAAGATCAACTCAAATTTTTAACCTTTGAAGTGTTGAAAACCATATGTTTATTCCACACAGTAAGGGAGAAATCCTATGAGCATTAAAAAAGTTCTTAGGCTTGCTTCTTGCACTAACATCAAAGCAAGGAAAGATTTCATGAAATTTCTCATTCCATGAGGGCGTGAAGTGATCGAGTATATATGTTGGAAAAGTTTCTTATTTCCAAGTTTATGGTGCAAAAATGAGAATGGCTTACATGCTATTAGGTTGGTTTTTTTCATGTACTATGGTTTCTTTTTGTCTTTGCTTCATTTTCCAAACAAAATATTGCCGAAATTTTTGTAACCACATGATCTTGTTGTATGTATTCCATGAAGAACTCGACATATATGGTTTACAAGAAAGATGGAATGTTATGTGCCTGTTTGGAAGTATTAGCATGATTGAATGCAATATGAATACTTTCAAGTAGAAAAGGAATGCATGAATGCATTTATACATAGATTATATGATGTAAAGCATATGAAGGATTTTCATTTTAAGACGACTGGCACTTATTTTGTTGATCATGAGGATGAGGTAGAACTTGTTATGACCATTAACAAATAAGTAAGTGGTAAGAGTCTCATGAAAGTCTAAGTTGATAAAGATAAATAATTTTTTGATATGTTAACATGAGCATAATCATAACAAGAATTAAAGAGATTGCTCGAGGATAAATTCCTCTAAACAAGAAAGAGGCTTTTTGAAGTGATTTGTATAGAGTCACGTAGTTGAAGTGACTAATGGAAACCATATGAACCCATTTCAATATCCACGTATATGCATCAAATTTACATAATTATTGATTTGATAAATACCTCTTCATGGAAATTTATATATGAAAGAGATATAATCCTATGTTCAATATTTTTACAAGATTGTGTTATGAGAATATTCATGTTAGAAATATACGAAGCTCAAGTGTATGAACAAAAACTAAAGTACATATGCCACATCACCCTCACTTTTTTGGAGAAGACTCAACCAACTTTTGATGATTTTTTCACCAGAAGATTCCATATAGATTGGTAAAGAAAAGTTGGGATCCTAGGAGGCCACATTTAAATTCAAAATCTACCTCAAATTTGGAATATTATATAAGAAAGACACTCAAGAACAGACTTGGCTTTCCTCTATCATGATTTGGGCACTTGTAGGCTCTCAATGGAAGTATATACGTTGATTCTAATATAAAGCCTAGCTATTCTAGCCCCCTTCTACTTGGAATCTTCCTTTGATCATATATATCTCTTTGTGTAGTTGCTTATTTCATAGCCAAGATAGCTCACCTTGATCCTATTGTCATAATATCTCTATTCAATATTATCTTAGTCTCAAGTAATAATTATCATTAATTACATTGAGATTCTCTGCATATTTGCAAGTGTATATGTGTGAAGAGTACACACAGGTACAAGCTACTTGTTTGGACATTTATTACTCTATCTTGTGCAAGGAGGCAGACATAAATACATCCTCCAACTTTAGAGAACAATGGTCTATTGGAAAGCATAGGGAGGCTTGTTTTTGCACAAAGTTTGATAGGTTCTATACCAAGGAACTTGGATTTCCCTCTATGAATACTCCCTGAGTAAGAAGGGCACATGCAGATGATACAAGGAGAAGTGAACCAGCACCAAGAAGATCTGGGAGGATGTGGAATTCAGTGCAAGGATTGACATATGAAAATTATATGGCTCTTCATTGTGCCTACATGACAAAGGGAATACAAGATGTTGAGCCTTCTTGCTTTGAAGATGCAATTGGAATTGCAGATTGGGAAAAAGCTATGGATGAGGAGATGGCTACACTTTATGGAAATGATACATGGAAGCTGGTTCCATTGCCACAAAGAAAGAAACCCATAGGCTGAAAATGGGTTTACAAGGTAAAGCATAATGTTGATGGTAGCATAAGCAGGTGTAAAGCACGATTGGTAGCTAAAGGATATGCACAGACATATGGCATTGATTATGAGGAAACATTCAGCCCTTTAGCTAAAATGTCTACTGTCAGAACACTTGTCGCATTAGCTATAGCAAAAGGATGAACTTTGCATCAGATGGATGTGAAGAATGCTTTCCTACATGGTGAGTTACAGGAAGAAGTATATATGGACCAACCACACGGATATGAAGATTCAAAGCATCCAAAATATGTTTGCAGGTTGCAAAAGGATTTGTATGGGTTGAAGCAAGCCCCTCGTGCATGGGATGCAAGGATTGCTGATTACTTAACCAACATTGGGTTTTCTATGTGTGATGCAGATCATTCACTGTATGCAAGGAAGGCTAATGATGGCATCATGATTGTGGCTATTTATGTTGATGACCTGATTGTAGGTGGTGATAATGATGAAAGCATCAAAGAGGTAAAGCAACTTCTTATGCAGCAATTTGACATGAAAGATCTTGGTGTGCTGCACTATTTCTTGGGCATTGAGTTTATACATACAAAAACAGGTATATGGATGTCGCAAAGGCAATATGCCTTGAATATACTGCAAAAGTATGGTATGGCTGATTGTAAGCCAATTTCTATGCCATTAGATCATAATTTGAAGTTGGACACTACATCAGGTGAAGCATTGGAAAATGCTACTATGTATAGGAAAATTGTGGGAAGTCTTATATATCTCACAATTACAAGGCCTGATCTAAGTTATACTATTGGACTTGAAAGTCAGTTTATGTAGGTTCCTAGGAAGCCACATTTGGATGCTTTGAGGTGCACTCTATGTTATGTGGGTGCTACTTTGGATTATGCATTGTTTTATGAGGCTGGTGTAGATTTGCAGGTTTATGGATACACTGATGTCGATTGGGCGCATTATGAGAGAGTTTTGACTAAAGAGATCTACAACCTTCTAAATCAGATTAACGGCAGCTAACACAAGTCTAGAGATACTTAACTCAAGTGGAGAGTACACCTACCACTAGTGGACTCTCATGGAAGGTGCTAAAGTAGTGGTGGAGATCACTCATTCACTTGTGCACTCCACTTACATTTGTGTTCCTCATTGATTTTTGTATCTACGAATAGATGCATAAGGTTAGGAGGAGATTCATCTCTCTATCTGTTCTTGGTCCCAACAGTAGACTCTACATATATTATTTCCAGCATACTATGAGATATAATGCTATTCCACTACCTATTTAGAGGGGGGTTGGGGCCACTATACAAAGTTATGACATAGTAGGACATGAGATGTTTGGGCATATTTTTGCTTGAGCTGAGACTGCATAGTGATTAGCTCCTTGGGAGATTGGCGAGGTAGACTCAGTAGAAAATTATCGATTAATTCTAGTTAGTTTCTACCACTATAAAATAGATCTTTAATTCCGTACATACAAGAGGAATTTTGATTGAGTGCCCCAAAAGATTCATGAGATCAAGATGTCCACAACTATCAATGATGGGCCAACATAGGCAGTGATTAGAGAAGAGGATTTGGGAAATCATTTCATGCCATTAATGGTTTCCTATGAGGAACCTTACCATGGAGAATATTGAGGAGATTTAGTGCCAACTAATGATCGATTATATCTAAGATGGAGGGTCAAGCCTCATGAGATGGTATTATTCATTGTATTTTGTGGAATAACCATCTTTTTAGGAACCTATACCTTTGTATCCTCTAGATAATCTCTAGTCCACTCATAATGCTAACACAGACACTCAATACTCTAATTTGCTTGTTACTTAGTTTCCTAGGTTCTTAGTTCCCCTTTCTATAAAGATATATTTGTAGCTCTGACATTGTTTTAGAATCACCTTTTTGTAGGCCTTTTGATCTCATGGGTAATGTTCGCCTTTCATTATGTAAATATATATATTTTCATTTCATCTCTCTATCTCTATCTCTCTCCCCTTCTCCCCTCCTTGGGTTATGCCCCGCTGCAATGCACACCCCCTTAAGTTTTTTTTCTCTTTCTCTTTTTATTCTTATGGGTTCATCTTTAGGGATCTTGAACAAAGTTTTGGCTTTGTAATACCTTTCTAGCATGATATTTGTTATATGGGGTGCATATTCGAGAACCGATAATGGCACATCAAGGGAGAGCTTTCTTGACGTTTCCATGGAGAGCTGCCTTGAAGTGTCCATGGCGAACTTTTGTTATCTATGAGCTAGTTGCTACCCTTTGGTCATTGTAGTATTTTATTTATGGGAGCCATGTCAATCCTTGCTTTCAAAAATTTTGGATGTTTTCTTTGGAGGGATAAAGTTGTTGGTGATGGGCATGCCACATCATAACTAGGTGCATTATTGGGTATGCATGTATCATATCCCTTCTATTACTTCTTGGAGTTTTCCTTTCCTATATCTAACACCAAGACATGGATAGAGTTGATCGAGATGTTTGGCAAAAAATTGGATCTCTATAATTTTTTTTTTCAACTTATGATTTATGGTCCGATGGTGATTCTGAATATTATGGATGCAAATTTGTTTAACTAGTAGTTAATTCTTATTATAGGAACGTATGTGTTCTCAAAATAACTTGAGAATAATTTTGGAGAGTACCCCGTGAGAGTATGGGAGTTCTTATATGCTAGAAAGAGTTCTTAATAGAGTTTCATAACTCTGTGATTCACTAACACATAATGAAGCACATGTGTAGGAAAACAAAGAGTATGTGCACAACTTCATTCACATGATAACGAAAAAATGAACTAAATACTAATGAAGAACACCTCTAGCCGAAGATGAAACCCAAGAAGATATCTTGCCAAATATCTTAAGATTTGGAAACTAAACCTCTACAAATAATCCATCAACAGAAGTTATGTGTAGTTCCTCTAGAGATATAAAAATTTGAAGCAGAAACAAGGTTGAAAAGTAAGAAATTGTTTTGCTTCATGAAGTTATATTTATGGGTATGAATGTTTGACTTGAACTTTGTTCGATGATGTACAAAAGTTTGTAGGTGCACATGAGTGGTTTCCATAAGAAAACAATAGCACAATGGAATAGACCAATAGATAGAGTTGAGATAAAAATGTAGATAGAGATAGACACATACTAAGAGATAGAGAACTCAAACTCTCAGAGTTACGAGCATAATGCACTTAGAATGATGGCGCTATCCACTCGTGCGCTCCTAGTGTGGAGCTTAGATGGTGATTTAGACAGACTCTAGATGAAGGGCTTACTAATGGGCAATGCTATGTAAAGCTCAACCTAGGTTGTGCTTAGGTAGCTTTTAGAAGGGGAGTTAGTATAGATAAACACAGTCGTGAGATACATAATAGTCAGCAAAATATACAATCTGACAATATCTCCATGACTAGAAGTCCTACCATCTCAGCACTACAGGCTGAGGGGATAGCCCCCCCTGGACCCCACAGAAGGGGGCAAGCCCCCCTCTACACTCCCCCCATCAAGGTTTTGTGGGGAAACTGTGCGATGCCACAAGGCCTTTATTTTCATCTTGAATGGCAACCCGATTGCCCATAATTTTATGGCCTATCTAACCTAATGGCTAGGCTCACAAAGATCATGTATAACCATCAACGGTCACACAAAGACCTCATCTAACTTAGAAGTTAGGGTTCCACAAATGTCTAGGCTCTCATAATGGCTTCTCCTCATAATGGAGGACTTACAACTTAGAGCATCATGGATCATTTGTGGTCACATGAGGGTGGAGTATTGAGCATATCTAACACCCCCCATCAATTTCCACCCTGCAGTGAACTACCTCCTTGGTCCAATCCCAAGCTTTGGAAAGAGTGGAAGAAGTTGTTGTCTCCCAAGAGCCTTGTGAAGATGTCTACTCCATTTTCTTCAGTATGACAATAGATTATCTCCATGACCCCATCCTCAATCAACTCATGCACATAGGGATATTGAATTTCTATGTGCTTGGTACGTGCATGGAAAACAAGATTTTTGGCGATGGCCATGCAACTTTGGTTGTCACACTTCAACTCTATAGCTTCCTGTCCTTGTATTCCTATGTGCCATAGGATCCTCCTCAAACATACTACTTCACATGCTACAACACATGCAACTTTCTACTCAACTACAATAGAAGATAATGCTATAGTTTGTTGCTTCTTACTAATCCAAGAGAAAATCCCTAATCGTAAAGAAAAGCAATATCCAAAAATCGATTTTTTGGTGTCAATATCTCCTACCCAATTTGAGTCACAATTGGACCATAGATGATCCTTCTTCATAAAGAATACCATAATCACTTGTTCCTTTCACATACCTGAGTATCAACATGCTTGCCTACCAATGAGTTTGGCAAGGCTTATTAGAGAACCTGCTTATTGCTCCAATAGCATAAGAGATATCTAGTCTACTATTGCACAAGTAGATGAGACTTCCAACTAATTTCCTGTATCTTCCAATGTCAACTAGAGGTGAAGTATCTTCAATAGATAATTTTGTGTTAACCTCCATAGGTGTAGAAATTTCCTTGCGATCCTCCATGTTGAATGCCTTGAATATCTATCTTGCATACTTTTATTGAGAGATGAAGATCTTCCTTGGTTCCTACCAAACTTCAAGACCTAAGAAATAATGCATTAAGCCCAAGTTTTTCATTTGAAATTCTAAACTAGGGCATCTTTCATTTGTTGAAGAAGAGCATCATCATTTCTTGTAATCACAAGGTCATCTACATAGAGTACAAGCACAATTGTCTTCCCTCCTTTCTTTAGAACATACAAGTTAGCATCAAATGCGCATCTTTTGAAACCTAGATCCAAGAGATGCTTATTTATCCATTGGTACCATGCTCTACGGGCTTGTTTCAGGCCATTTAATGCCTCGTTCATCTTACATACCTTGTTCTCTGAATGGGGAGCATCAAACCCTGGTGGATGAGACACATATACCTCCTCCTTGAGGTCTCCATTCAAGAATGTTAATTTGACATCCATGTGATAGAATGGCCAACACTTATGTGCAGCCATGGCTAGTACTTTTGAGATAGCAGTCATCCTTGTAGTCGAGACAAATGATTCACAAAAGTCAACGCCTTCAACCTGTGAGTAGCCTTGTGCAACAAGTCTTACTTTATACTTTTCTAGAGTACCAAACCCACTTGATGCCAATGACTTTATGCGTAGGGGGTTGATCCGCTAGCTCCCAAGTTCCATTCTTCATGATGTTTTCTATTTGCATGGCATCCCTCAAATTTGGATCATGAAGTGTTTCTCCCACATTGGTTGGTTCCTTTTCTTCTTCTTGAATGAGATCAGCCATCAGAGCTCTATTTACAATATGGACATTATTGCCCGTCTCTATTCCTCTATTCTCTATGATTGCCTTGGTCCATTTGCAACCTATTCTATTGACTGTCACATGGGGTTTGTAGAATCATAGATTGCCTCACCCAACATCGTAATGGCTTTTCCACTTGGGTGACGATAGGTTGGTGACTTTTAGACTCATCATCTAAAGATGATGCTTCCTTCTCTTGTGTAGAAGGGATAGCTCTTGGGCCATGTTCATAGTGGATTTCCGCTTTGCCTGATGATAAAGTGGAAGCTCTCTTTTCCTCCTCGACTACATGTGGTTGCTCCTCCTTAAACACCACATCATGGCTCACCATGATCTTCAAAGCATTAGGATCATAAAGCTCATAAGCCTCCTTATGTTTGTTGTACTCTAAGAAGATACATTTGATGCTTTTTGGTTGAAGCTTGTTTCTCTCCCTATCTAGAACATGTACATAACATTCACTTCAAAATACTTTGAAATGGGAAACAGAAGGCGTTTTACCAGTGTAGGCTTCTTGTTGAGTCTTTCCATCAAGTGCCTTGGTATAGCTTTGGTTCAAGATGTAGACAATAGTGCTGATAGCCTCTACCCAAAATTGATTAGGCAAACCCTTTCCCTTCAACATGCACCTTGCCATCTCCATGATGGTTTGATTCTGACATTCTGCAACACAAGTCTATTGAGGGCTATGTGCCACTATGAGTAAATGCTTGATTCTTTTACTCTTGCAGAAATCTTCAAACTAAGTCTGCTGCCGTCGATCGGAACTAGGCTCCGTCAAGTCATGAACGACGACGACGACGATGCAAGATCTCAGAAGGAAGAAGTTCGCGGCGGTCACAGAAATCATATCTGAAGCTCAAAGTATTGGAAGCTGCGACGGAACCTTAACTGCGACAACAAGATTGGAGTGAAGGGCGACAGCAGGAAGAACGCTGCTGTATATGTGAAGGGCGACAGCAGAAATCAAAGTTTACGTGAAGGGCGACAGTTGGAAGAACCATTAATCGGGACGGAGCTTCGCTTCTGAAAGATCTACAAGCCGTTCATCGCTGCTTGATCAACGGTGCGGTCGGAGCGCTCGTCCGTCTATCGCGGCGGGTTTTTCGGTCTATCGCGGCGGGAAATCCACTTCAAAAACCGTCTATCGCGTTCGTCCGTCTATCGCGGTTTGTGTCTATCGCATTCGACCGTCTATCGCGGCGCCTCAGCCGTCTATCGCGGCGGGATTTTCGGTCTATCGCGGCGGGAACTTCAAAAACCGTCTATCGCCTTATCCGTCTATCGCGGGCAAATCCGGCTATCGCGCCTTATCCGTCTATCGCGGTGTGTGTCAAAACCGTCTATCGCCCGCTTTCCCGGTATTTTCCCTGCGTGCGCCGCCGGTTGTCAGCGCTGTGGCGTCAGGGGTCTGGAAGCTGGGCTTTAAGAGGGTCATCGGAGTTCGGGAAGCTCTGTACTTCATAGCCGACTCAACGGAGATTGGACAAAAGAAAGAAGCTTCTCTCTCATCTGCGCGTAGGAGGTCACTCCTTCGAAACAGTCTCGACTCTCAGGTCTTGTTTTTGAAAAAAAAAAAGGGGGAAGGAAGAAAAAGCAGACAGAAGTAAATAGAAAAAGAAAAAGATCCGAAAGAAAATAGGCTCCTTATCTATCGCCTGAACTTCGAGGTTTCTCTGTTTAAAGTGGTTCCAAATAGGACGAAAGAGCTTATGCGCCGGGAGTTCCAAATCTAGAGGAAAGAAAGATGCATTAGAAAAAAGAAAAAAAAAAAGAGAACAGAAAAAAAAGAAAAAAAAAGAAAAAAAAAGAAGAAAAGAAAAAAAAAGAAAGAAAAAAGGAAGAAGGAAGAAAAGGGATTATAGAAAAGATTCGAAAAGAAGAACTGTGCTTCCGGTTATTGTGGGACTTTTGGCTTAGGGGGGGGGAGTCCTCCTTGTTTGTGGTCTGCTTTCTCTCCATGACTGGAGGGTATTGAAAAGTAAAAGTGGTGCAAGTTCCTTTTGACCATGAATGTGGCTTCATCCTCTCTTGTGAAAAGTAATCAGGGCCCTCCCCCCGGGGAGACCGGCACACTGGCCGCTCTGCTGGAGGGGGGATCGTGCGCCGCCCCTGAGGCATCCAATTGTTCTGAATCCCCCATCGTGTCCCTCAGTAGACCCGCAGTTCTATCTGCTCAGGAGGAGCTCAAGAAAGTTTGCCTAGTCGGCCAAGTGTTTGGCCCTAGGCCCCCGCTTGAAATCGTGCGACAATGGCTTCGAAAAGAGTGGTTCCCTCGAGGACTAATTGTCAGCAAATGCCAGTTCTTACCAGCAAACCACATGCTGCTAGTCTTTGAAAATGAAGAGATGGCGTTCCAAGCCCTAAGCGTTGGCACCTGGCAGCTCGGTCGGGCGACCCTGTGCCTATTCAGATGGTCCCCGGACTTTACTCCCGACAAATCGAAATCACTTCGGTACCCTCTTTGGGTTGAGCTCCCCAACCTCCCATACTTCTTGTACAACTTCGTGTGGGACATTGTCTCTCCTATCGGCAAGCCGTTGGCTTCACGCGAAGACATTGGTGGCCTTATCTATGAAGGTGCGAGACACTCTTTCAATGCCAGGTGGCACCCACAAATCTGCGTCGAGGCTGACCTCAGTTCACCGCTTCCATCAACGATCAAAGTGGACATGGGCGAAGGAGAAGTTTGGGAGCAGGACATCACCTACAAAAACCTTCCCAACGCGTGCTTTCGTTGTGGTCAGCAAGGTCACAGGATTAAAGATTGCCCTCTCAGGCAAAAAAACAAGCGATTTCAAGAAGCCTCCAAAACCGCTCAAGACAACTTTGGCGACTTGACCCACTCGGCCAAGGAAAGGGAAAGCAAGGGCCTCCTCAATCCACAAGCTGACGCTGATGGCTTTACTGAAGTTAGAAGAAGAAGGAAAAGAAGTCCGAGGGCCAACGGCGAGAGAAACAACCTGCCAACTACCCCACACAGCAATTTGTATTGCAATCTTGGAAAGGAGATCAACGAGCTTGACTACCCAGGCGGGAAGCCACCTGAGGTAGGCATATACGACGAAGCCCTAGAGATCCCTCACAACAAAGAAACCCCCCAGGAGGGTTACACCACAAGCAAAGAAGATGGTTTCACCACTAGTAATGAAGACAACATGGATAGCGAAAGCTCCATCATCGGATCGACGATCCCGGAAACGGTGCCGAGTACGGGGCCCAATTCTCCCCAGCAAGGAGCATCCCGCAAAGGAAAGCAGCCTATGGAGCTACCCTGGAAAAGCCCCCACAAGAACCGTTTTCTAAGTCGGGATCTGATCCCAGCGAAAAAGAAAGATGAAGCCAAGAGAAGAAAGGACAAGGCTCCCTCCCGCAAAGAGGGATCAACACAAAAATGATTTTTATCTCGCTAAATGCTAGAGGGCTAACCGACCCCTCAAGAGCGACCATCATTGGTCAATGGCTCCGCGACATTAGCTTAAACCCAGACATTATATGTATTCAAGAGATTAAAATTGACGGAGAAGACCTCCAGAAACGGCTCAGACAGGTCTCCTCGGCCCATGTGTGGATCCCGACGAAGCACCAGCGGGGGTCCGGAGGAACGGCTATCGGTGTTAAACAACTCTGGCTTGAAAAGCTTGAGAACTCCATTGAAGATGTAAGTCACCGTTGGATTGCGGTTTCTTTCGGTGCTCCTCTTTGTGTTACTATGGTTTCTTTGTACGCCCCTAACGGGGATTTGGAGAGACTGAACACTTGGGATTCATTAGACTCGCTTCCCCATAACGTGTTTATATGTGGAGACTTCAACATGGTGGAGGACCCTATGGACAGATGGATGGGCAAGGGCAGGGTCATCGACAGTCGGGAGAAAGAAACGTGGGACATGACCAAACTCCACTTGGATCTGGTTGAGTTCAAAGACTCGAATGGCTTTTCTTGGTCGAATCTCCAAGCGGGCGAGGACCTAAGGAAAGCTAGACTCGATAGATGCTACATCTCTCAGAGGTTTACTCAACAGTGGGGCCACCCTACCATCACGCAACGCACTGACCTCACTATCTCTGATCACTACCCGATCGTTATCACTTTTCAACCTTCCAACAAAATCCACAAGGCTCCGTGGTTCCATGCCAACGCTTCCACCTTCTCTCTCCCTTCTGTCCACCAAGAAATTGCCGATGTGTGGAAAGTGGCGTTCGCCTCTGGATTGGCCCCTGCCAAGTGCTGGAGAAGTGCGGTCGACAAGTCGCGTAAGATAATGATCAGAACTAAGAAGATGCTCGAGACTGCGCGGCGGGCTCGTAGGGAAGCTCTTTACCTTAGACTCTGGCGACTCGAGGAGGAAGTGAACAAAGGGAAACAACAAGCACAGAAAGGCCTCAGAAAAATCAGAGCAGTGTTGAGATACGAGGAAGAAATACAAAGGAAAAACTTGCAAATCTTCTTCAAAGAGTGGTGGGCTGGCAAAGCCGACAAACCCACCAAAGAGATGTGTCGTATCCTTAAAAGGAAACACAACAGAGAGTCGATCCCCCTACTGCTTGACCCTCATGGCAATGTATGTAATTCGGAAGAAGATAACTTCGGCATCATCGAGGGGCACTTCACGAGACTCCTGGGAACTTCGAACCCCCTTTCCCTCCATAGAAGGGACTGTATGGCTGCCATTTCTAGGGTTTCCCCCCGGAGGATACCAACCAACCTCCACTCCCTGCTTCATGCCCCTATCTCGGAATCAGAAATCATTGAGGTCATTGATGCCCTCCCCCTAGGTAAAAGCCCGGGACCCGACGGACTCACTAACGAGTTCTTTAAATCCTTCAAGCTGGTGGTTGCCACCCCTCTTCGGATGGTTTGGCAAGAAGCGCTAAAATTTGGTGCTCTTCCTTCTTGTCTAAATAATGGAATTATCAAGTTGGTACACAAGAAGGGGGAAAAGAACAGAATCGAGAACTGGGGGCCTATTACGATGCTCCAAACAGGATACAAGATCATCGCCAAAGTCATTGCCAACAGACTCTCGTGCCACCTGAGATCTTGGCTTAGTGAGGACCAAAAAGGTTTCATCAAAGGCAGGTCTATCCTGGAAACCATTATGGATATTTGGGAAGGTATTCAATTCGCAAATGAATCCAATCAAGATGTGGTTTTCCTCAAAATCGACTTTGACAAAGCCTACGACAGGCTAGAATGGGACTATATTCTGCAGTCGCTCCAAGATCTCGGGCTCAGTCAGAAATTCACCAAGATGATCGCGACCCTTCTCGGAAACGCAACGACCCAAATCAACGTCAACGGCAAACTTTCGAAGGCAATCCATCTTAGAAGGTCGATTAGACAAGGGTGCCCTCTGGCCCCCCTTCTTTTTGCCATCGCCACTGAGGGGTTGAGCAGACTTGTGGCTCATCATGTGGAGGCTGGCAATATCAAAGGCCTCCGGCTGCCTCACGACCACAATCAAATCATCATGAGAGTGTTTGCTGATGATATGAACGCGTTCGTCCACAATGATAATACCAACCTGGAGACTTTCTGGAGGTGTCTTGCTACCTTTTGTGATGCCTCTGGATCTAAAATCAACCACTCCAAGACCGCCTTTAGGGCTATCGTGGGACAACATCCTGACCTTCTCATTAATTATGGCTGTCAAATCATTCCGCAGGGCCAAATCTTCCGGCTTCTAGGAATCCCCCTGGGGTTTGGCGTCTCCATGGAGCAGCGATGGAACTGGGTATTGGCTAAACTCGAAAACAAGCTCAACTATTGGAGAGGTATGCAAATCAATCTCGTTGGGCGTGCGATGGTTATCAACACGTTTCTCCTCTCTTCTACAATCTATTTCCTTTCTTGTTGGAGACCGAACGAGCAAGGCCTGTCCAAACTTAACAGTATTTGTAGAAATTTCCTTTGGACGGGCGACCATAACAGAAGGGGGGTGCCTAAAATCAAATGGGCCATCTGCACCAGCCCCAGAGATTGCGGGGGACTTGGTATCCTGGACATTGGGTGTATGGCTAACAAACTGGTAGCCAAATGGATGATTAGGGCGTGGTGCAATAGGGAGGCCTCGTGGGCCAAGCTGATCTTCAGAAACAAGAATGAGTTGGCCCTCACGGGGCTCCCGAACTGGAAGAATCTTGACATCATGACCCTGCTTTTCTCCCCGATCCCCGTCTTCCCGAAAGGCTCTAATCTTGTGTGCTCCCTTTGGAAGGGCTGGAATAAAGTCAAAGGCTTCACAAGAATTAGTGAGGGCTGGAAGTGGGCGGCCGGAATCAGACAAAACGACTCTATCTGGTTTCCGATTCACGGCATCCGGAGTGTGGAGTCGTGGAACATTCAAAATGCCAAGAAGCTATGGAACAAAGGATTCAAAAAATGGAAACACCTCTGGAAACATGACACCAACAACTGGATCAACTTCGAGGATATTAACCCTCGCATAAACATCTCCTACGAAGAATGGAACACCTTGCAAAGCAGATGCCTCGCTTGGGATCGCCACAAGACGCGCCTTCTCATGGGACACGACTCACCGAACTCGCTTGGTCTCAAATGGCACAACGGAAATAGCCTTCTCAAAATCCCGAACATCAAAGAAACGGCCGACCTCCAGATCAGCCTCAACAAGAAGTGGTGCCTGTCTTGGACGCAGCTTCGGTGGGACATGAAATTCATGAGTATCTGGCACCCCCTTATCGAGATTAAGAAGTCTATCCTCTTATGGCAAATTCTTCATCGAGGAATTTGGACCAACCACAAGGCTAACAAGCTGTGTGGGATCCCTCCTTGGTGCAAACGCTGTCACCGTGCTATCGAAGACGTCCCACACATCTTCCTTACTTGCCCCAACTCCTACAGAATCTGGCAGACGGTTGGAATGAAAATCAGACTTCAAAAACAGCTTAGTTGGAAACAAGTCCTTTTGGGAGAAGCGATCGGCTGCTCTGCGACACTCTGGAATGCCATCAGAGGGGAGGTCCTGTGGAAAATTTGGCGGGAGAGGTGTGCTCTCAACTTCGGCGATTCCCCCAGGGAGTGGTCGATTGAGAAATCACTCTTCCTCTTGGGCAAAAGGATTGTCAACAGCAAGAAGTCCCCCCCCTTCAGACACCATCAAGTCCTCCAGTTGATCAACAACAAGCTTAAACCCAAGTGGGCCCCGCATGAGGGCGACGAGAGGGTGATTAACCTTCTCTGTAATGCAACCTAGGATTCAATCAAGCTTCCCCTGCTTTGTGGGATTTGGGGGGTCCCGTGGGCACTAGTCCCCTTCTATTGTACCTTTGTTTCTTAATTTAATTCAAGTCCGGGAGAGTAGGCTATTGCCGAACTTCCTTTACATGAAATCTTCAAACTCTATTGATGTGAACCCACCACCATTGTCTATCTTGAATTTCTTCATCTTCTTCCTTATTTCAATTTCAACAAGCTGAAGCCATTCTTTAAACTTACCAAAAGCTTGAGTCTTATTGCAAAGGAAGTACACCCACATCTTCTTGCTATAGTCATCAACAAGTAACATGAAGTAGGAAGATTTGCCCAAGGCCTGTGTAGGCATTTTTCCACACAAGTCACTGTGCACCAACTCTAGAGGATAGCTTGCTTTGTTCTTGATTTCTTGTGGAAATGCCTTCCTCTGTTGCTTACCCATCATGCGAGCTTCACATGGTTCCTTGATTTGTACAATCGATGATACGTATGCAACCATACCCCTACGATGCATCTCCTTCAGTATAGGGTATCCAATGTGGCTAAATCTCTCATGCCATAGCTTACTTGTGCCCAGTCTGGTAGTGTTTGTAAGAGCACACCACTCATATAGGTTGTTCCTCCTTATGTCGGTCCCAATAACATTGTTGTTACTATCCATAATCTTAGCTCCTATGTTACTAAATATTTGATGACCTTGATTAGCAATAGAAGCCACTAAAAGTTGATTTGGTTTGATTTTTGGAACATACAACACACTTGAAAGCATTCTGACATCACCATTAGAGTCAATGAAAGAAACCATACCTTTGTCCTCTACATGATATCTTGCATTGTTCCCTACCTTTACTATGATGGGTTCCTTTATAGTCTGTAAAGAATTGTAAAGGTCTTTTCTACTCATCATGTGATGAGAGGCACCACTATCCAACACCCATGAGTCATCTGTTCCTGAATATTCAGTCAAGGAGCACACCTCCTCTATTGTAACAAATAACTCAAGCTTTATTTCTATTGTGTTGGCAGACTCTTTGGCCTTGCCACCTTTTGAAGAGACACTCTTCTCTTCTGCCTTCTTGATGCGATAGTCTTGGATTCTGTGTCCTTTCTTCATGTAGTGGAAACATTATCCCTTGAACTTCTTTTTGTCTCCATCTTTTGAAGAGTCCACTTTGCCTCCTTTGGAATTTCCTATGAATGGAGCATATCTTTTGCTACCAGCACTTCTTTCCCTGAGCCACAACTCCCCCTCCATGAGTAAGGCACTGAATTCTTCAAAAGTTAGTGGTTGAGGATTGATTTGAGTATTAAAAGTAGCTATCAAACCATCAAACGTACATGGACATATTTGAAGACAAGCAGCCAAGCTAGCTCCTAACTTGACTTTTGAACACTTGCTCCTTCCATTTGATCTCATAGATTTTTTATGTGAGTGATATACACCTCTGCAGTCTCCCCATTAGCAAACCTTTCTACTGCAGGCTGATTCTCCAAGTTCTGAATCTGTGTCTGATTATGAGTTTCATATTGATTTCTCAATATGTTCCATGCTTCACATGCCTTGGTAGTATGTTGAATGAGAGTCAGAACACTATCAGAAGTACTTGTAACTAGTGCATAGAGTGCATCTGCATTTCTATGTTTCTAAGTAGGTCGAAGATCAGCATAAGGAGGAATCATTTGACCAAGATTATTTCAATCAAGTCTTTCTTAGGGATCATGATGAGTCCCAAGAATAGTCTCCAGAAGCTCATATGAATCAAGTATAGAGGTGATTTTAAACTTCCACAAGGTGTAGTTTGTACCATCAAGTTACCTTCCCTAAAGGCTAGTGGTCCTATCCACAATGTTGGGATGATCGGCATCACTCTTACTCCTATCTGTGCTCCACCTACTCCTGTTGATGAACCGCCTTGATTCCTAGTTGTAGATGATGATGTACCACTTGAAATGTTCTCTCTCTTTTGTCGTTGAGATCTTTGTAACCTCTACATTTTTGCTTTTGCACCACTCAGAGCCTCTTGTGTTCTAATACCATGTAAGAAAACAACATAGTCGAATAGACCAATAGACAGAGTTGAGAGAGAAACATAGACAAAGATAGACACATACTAAGAGATAGAGAACTCAAATTCTCAGTTTGCTGAGCATAATGCAATTACAATGATGGTTCTGTCCACTCATGCACTCCCAATGTGGAGCTTAGATGGCGATCTAGACAGAATCTAGATGAAGGGCTTACTAGTGCATAATGATATGTAAAGCTCAACCTCGACCATGCTTATACAACTTTTAGAAGGGGAATCAGTATAGATAAACATAGTTGTGAGATACACAATAGTCCACAAAATACACAATTTGACAATATCTCCATGACTAGAAGTCCTATGGTCTCGACCCTATGGTCAAGGGGGATAGGCCCCCTTGATCCTATAGAACGGGGCAAGCCCCCCTCTACACTCCCCTCATTAAGTTTCTATGGAGAAATGGTGCGATTGCATAGGGCCTTTATTTTCACCTTGAATGGCAACCCAATTGCCTAGAAATTTATGCCCTACAAACCTAATGGATAGGCTCACAAAGATCATCTATAACCATCAACGGTCACACAAAGACCTCATCTAACTTAGAAGTTAGGGTTCTAGAAATGTTTGGGCTCCCATAATGGCGTCTCCTCATAATGGGGGCCTTACAACTTAGATCACCATGGATCATTTGTGTTCACATGAGGGTGGAGTGATGAGCATATCTAACAATTTCACCCTTGAAGCCTATGTCAAGAGTTAAGAAAATAATTCATTTACATAATCAAAATTCTTTAATTCTTCATAGAATATATGGTCTCAAAATTGATTATTACAAAATATCGCCCCCAAAAAATTATTTAGGTGAAGAATCACTTTCGTTGAAACTTTCATCTTCAATCTCAATTTTTATAACACGTAGAAAAATATGCAAGCTACAAATGATCTTCATGAATAAGCTTTATATATTTTTGATACTAAAAAGTATTGATACTTACTCTACGAGTTTGACCATAACTCCAAAATCATTTTGTAGGTCAATGTATCAAATAGAGGTTGAAAAACTACTTGATGTAGAAGACAAAACACATTTATAGTATACATTTTATAATAATCAAACTCATGGAGACCATTGATGTCATGTAAGCAGTCCCTTTTGTTAAAATCACCTTGAACACTTCTCTAGCTAGTGGAAATATTAAATTGAACCTAGTCCTATAACTTCATGTTAAATATCGTTGGAAAAAACAATCATATGATCATTAGTGATAGGAGATAAGGTTTCAATAAGGTCTTCCTTGACATCACATGACCAAAACCATAAAGTATCTAATTCTCATAAAATGTCCAATAAGATCTTTTTAGTAGTCATAAAAGGACGATTTTCAATGAACAATATCAACATCCTCTATACCACTAGTTGAAAAAGTATCATCGTATTTTTAAAAATGAGTTACAATATGGTATCTTATCTCTTTTATCCTTTGATTTTTTTTTTTGTCACAATGTGAAATGAAAAGATCATGTTTCCTGCAATAAAAGTAAATGCCTTTTTTAAACTTGCGTTTGAACTTGATGATGAAGTTTGTTTTTAAGCTTCTCATTTTTCTTGCACTTGCTTAGAGAATTTAGGAAGCATGGAGTAGCCAAGCTACCTTAAAAGAACCAAATTGTCTCTAGTTTTCTCTTCTTGAACGAAGAGTGCTTGAGTATGAAAGGAAAGATATATGTTTGGAGAAAAATTAAACATTATATTGATAAGCTCATGATCCTCGGATAACTCTCTAATGTGCTAATTGTTTTTACGGTATCCTTGTACACTTTGACCTTCTTTCATCCTCAAATTATGAAGTATATTCTTTAAAATGAAATTCTTTCTATACTTTGAGAAGAGCATAAATGCTCTTATATCTTGAATCATATTTACGATTGTAAATTCTACTTGTATGGAAATGTTTCTTAAAGGTTCATATCATAGGGTGTGCTATGCAATATCCTTCTCCAATGAAAAATCCAACACCAAAATTAGACACCTAGGAAGGGTACCTATAGGCATATAGGAGAGCTATCTAGATGCATAATTGGACACAAGTGATAAGTATCCTTACATAAGAAATCCTTAAGAATGTTATATTTATATTTTCTTGATGATTGCAGTTATTTTAAAAACTTTATGATAATGATAATCATACATTTGTTCATGCAAAAATGACATATATATATTATATCTTATTGAGTCTAAGGCATTGGATTTTGTATCCATTCATGTCGTTGCATGATGTGTAGGTCATGTGAAATTCCATGCTTTTTAAAAATTGTTATATTTTTTATCATGGTGTAACGCATCTTCAACAAAGAGTTGAAGATTGTGAAGTTTTGAAGATTGTGTTGTTAACAAGGCACCTAAGGATGTTTGTTTGTCTCGAGCATAATATGGTGGTGCCTTGTGTTGTCATAGAGTAGGAGACAATAATAGTTGATGCTTGAAGGTCTTTATCACATGTCATGACACAACGACAATGTGAACCAGATATAGTTGTGCTACTTGAAATTCCTCAATAATAAGAGGACATGTAAAACAATAGCCTTACCAAATACACATTCAAGAGGATTAAGTACCTATTCAAGGAATAGACCTGTGATAGGGAAAAATCCTTCCAAATCAACTACTCCATGAAAGCCAATATGATTTCCTTTCTTTCATGGTGTAGGTGTCCTAATATATGTGTGCATGACCTAGCCAAGAGAGTCTTCAACTTCAGAGCATCATGTGTGAATGTCACAAAACTCCATAAATCTAGGGTTGTAGACCATCCACATTAAGCTATTCTAGGATGTCAAGTTAACTTCTTACTCTTGTGATGAATGATCACCTTAAGAAAAACATTTGTAGCAAAATTCTAATGTATAGATGATGTTTAGATTAACAATACAATGTATTAATCTTGTACATGGGATATCATAATAGTGTATGATGCCTCCCCATGTAATGTGGTGGTATTTGAATGTGTACTTGGAGCCCAATTAGCTCAAACTGTGTGCATAAGGTTGTGTGATTAACAACATGTTTCTTGCACGGAGAGGTTGGTCGTATACTAAAATTTGGTTTCGTGGATGTCTTTTTGCACCGTGCAAGGAGGACTATTTGACTTTAGATTTCCATCTTAAAATTTTTGTTGGATTGGGAGAAAATCTCCTTTGTTGGGGTTTGTGTTGCGCTTAGTTTTGGAAGCGTACGTGCTAGACAAGTGATTGGTTGTTGGCTTGGGATTTCAAAGATATTTCATTCCTTGGCCAACCTAAACCTTCGACTTAATAGTGACCCAAACTTGCTTGATTTTTTGAGGATCTAATGGTGTGTGTCGCAATTTGTGGAGGCATTCTTGTTTGGCATTAGAAGCTTTGTGTTCTTAGGGCTCTATGCACAATTGAAGCTATCACGGTATTGAATCTAGGATTTGGGGACCCACATTTTCATGATATTTCAAGGCTTCATCATAGGCTCACTTGCCGATGTTCATTGTGTTCTTTACTTTATCTGTCATTGCTTCTTGATACTTGCTTCTTAGCCTTTATTTTTTTTTGTCTTGTTGTTTTAATGTGGTGGTGGAGTTTGAGGTCTGCAAAAGCACTCAAACAGCACAAGGAAGAAGAAGAAGCTTGGAGCACAACACACAATGTTGAATGTAATACCAAGAGAATGTACAAAGATAAGTAACCTGTTAGAGTTATAGGTGTATATACAAGCTGGGGGAAAAACCTCCTAAAGAGGGAAAAAAGTTCCTCGGTGGTCCTAGTGTGTTCACACACATCACTACCTAAATATATCAACAAATCACCCTTGGGATTGATGTAGTGAATGAGGAAGAGCCAAGCTATGTGGAATCAATCCACAAAAGGAAGTAGGCCCAAAGCTTTGCAAAAGGCTTCAAACTTCTCCCTAGGTAGAGCCTTCATGAAAAGGTCTGCAATGTTCTCCTCTCTGGGCACATATGCCAAACTAATCTCTCCAATAGAGAACCTCTCCCTGACATTATGATAGTGCACCTCAATGTGCTTAGTGCGAGCATGGAACACAAGGTTCCTCGCAACTACCAATGTGATCTGGGTGTCAGTGAAGATGGGTGTGGTAGAAAATAAATCATCCATACGGCGTCTCAGCCACACACACTCAACAATCTCTATGAAAGTTCTCGTATACTCAACCTCACAACTAGAAGTGGCCACAATAGGCTACTTCTTGCTCAACCAACATATGCATGTGTTGTTCTAGACTAGGATAAGCACCACATCAAGAAGCACCACCTCCTTAATTTCAATCCGTGGAAGGGATAAGAGTGATATGAAGATCATGAGTGGATGAAGTGAGTCAAGGTGATGGTGAGAAGCATGCAAATGGACACACGCATACAAGCACACACACACACACACAATAGAGACAAGAGAGAAACAATGAAAGGTCAAGAACAAGCTCAATTACTCAAGAAAGTTACTTCTCTTACAACAAATCTCTCTAGCAATCTACAAGCTAACCCCAAAAATGAGCTTTCTCGCTCTTTTTATGGATTCTACACTAGTTTTGATTGGCCTAGTGTCTGGCATAGCTAAAAAATAGGTTCTCAGGGTCATGTGGGGGTCCAAATAAAGTCTAACAAATATCATAATTGGTATGAGTGTTCTAACCAAGTTCCTCAAGCTTGAGGACTCCTTGGCTTGCACGAGAGAATTGCTTGATATAAAAGTAGGGTTCTATGGTACATATATTACAAGAGTGATGGAAATCACTATTTGAGTTTTAATTGGTGTATTATAAAACATCGTTTTTGAAAAAATCAACATGTTTGGAACCCTGCAACTCACTCCATTCCCATCTTTACATGCTGCTGTTGCACTGATGCCTATGGATGCTATCGGATGCAATGCCTACACCCCCTCCCTCTCGCATTTGTCATCCCCGACAAATCCTTGTGGTAGGGTTTGTGTGATATAAGTTTGCAAGAGATCATAGGCTAGGGTGTGCTCTGCTATGTGAGTACCTCTTGCTATATCAGCTTCTAATTTCTCCTAGTTGATAGGTTGAGATTCTTCTCGCGGTGGGAGCCTATGGTGTGTAGAATACATGAGTTGTTCGCATGTGAATGACTATAGTAGATGTGATGGTTAGCTTATGAATACTTCATAATGATATTCCCAAAAACTAGTGGCGAACATCTCTGGAAATGTCATTTTGTAGTAGACATGCAAATATTTAATCTGACAATGCTATGTGTAACACACCCTCATTGATGGCATTGTGCTCATATCATAGGCGAGGTCTCCATCGCCATGCTCAATGATGGTCATTTGTGTGGCTATGTCGGTCTTCCTGTGTTTTTGTTAGAGCCTCTTTTGTCTTTTGTTCAAACTCGAACTCCATTGAGTGATAAACATCACGAAGTTCACGATTATGTGGTTACGAGAAGTTTTCTCTATGGTCAATGAATTTAGTTGGGCCTATAGTTGCGAGGTAGTCTATTGGAAGGCCTGATAGTTATGTCCTAGGAAGCAAATTCATCCTTGACTTGATGCATACATGTGAACATCTGATGAAATGTGTTATCTACAACAAGTGATAATATTAATGATGTTGTGGTGGATGATGATGTTGGTGTGGTGGTTGATGTAGGGGGAAGGGAAAATGGGGTTGCTGTGGTGAATGTTGTGGTAACTATAGAAAAATGTGTTGTGGTGAGACTATGTGGTGGAATGGTGGATGTGAGAGGTGATGCAGTGGATGGTGTTTTATCCATATCACTAGACATGTTATTTGGTGACCTAAAAGTGGTGCGACTGTGTGCAGATGCGTGGGTTTAAATATAGGATTCTCGAATGTAGATGAAAATATTACATGTGTGCTTTCTTGGACGGAATGGGATAGGGGAGAAGATGGTGTTAGAGGATGAGGACTGGGTGGAGTAATGGGTGAAAATATCATGGGGGTTGTTAAGGGAAAGGATGATGGTAGAGGGAAGCCAAGGGGAGGAATTGGCAAGGGATGGAAAGGATTAAAGGAATTGGGGAAGGTGAGTGTTGAGGGTTCTATGGAAAAAGTAGGAGTGGAATGTATGATGGGTTCTGCTTGGTTTCTTTGGATGAGGGAGATAGGATGTACAAGACAAATTGGATGATCAGGATGAGGACTTGCTACAAAGAGGGTGGGGATTTGTACTGAGGTTGTAAGTATGGAAGTAGGCAATTGTGGAGGAGAAGTGATGAGTACAATGTCACCTTAGAGTGTCGATTCTATTACAACTCTTATGTCTTGATGATTATTGCTTGTCTCTTCTAGATGGCATGAGGTTTGAGCATCAATGGGTATGTGTATGTACTCTGTTGGTCTTGACATGAGGTGGATGCATCTAGGGTCGAACTGTGGCAATGGTTTTCTTCTCAAAAAATGGAGGGCTTCAACAATTCTAATTGACTTAGCTAACTCATTCAATGCATTTACAAATGAAGCCTTGAATCCACCATTGGCTAATTCTTGCTATAGAATCTCTTTGCTCTATTGCCTCCTACACACATCTATTTGGCCATATAGTTTGCATGTTGTAGTACAGTCTTTGAATGACCAACGTGTAAGTTGTTGCATTGAATGTATCCTCCTCATGTCTGCTAGTATTGCCTTGCATCTTAGCCTATTGAGCTCTTGCTTGTGCTGCTCACTAGCTAGTGAGTCTAGGCTAGAGTTCCTCTCATCATCTTCGTTTTTGTCATCAGTCACAATTTGATCTTCACCATCAAAGCTAGAGCTAGATATTGCTTGCTCACATCCAGATTTTGGTGGGGATTTGTGTTAGCGTGGCCGCTCATATTCTTGGGAGAAAATTTGTGTTTTTTAAAATTGGAAATCACTTGAGAGTGCATTTTGCATTTCAAAATTGAACATAATGTTCAGGGGCCCTAACTCCATGTTGGGTATTGGAAAGCGGAAGGCTTTCACACCAATAGTAGTGTGGACCTCACATACATCTATGGTTGCAATAGTAGGAGTCGCCGAGGTACTGATAACACTTGAGGTACCTTTAGGTGTGATCAGTCATGATAAACGAATGCAGATAGGGGGCACGCTCTCACTAGGTTCTATCCGCAATTGTTGTGGAGAGGGTTGAGGGGAATGTGACTTCGGTACTTGCAAACATGGGATGGTCCCTCTCATGCGTTTGCCAATTCTAGGTTTGGTGATGTTATGAGATTTCTTTGATACACCTTTGAATTTTTTGAGCTCTTCACTTGTTAAGGCATGTTCCATAGGTACATCACATGCCAGACACAAGTATATGATCCTGGTGAGGGTGCAACGGTTTCCGTGAATGACATGTTTCCGTGCCCATCTATGTATTTCCAAGTATAATTGTTCTTGGATCGAACTACCTAGGTCAATTGTCTAGGGCCCTATGTTCATCCAAATCGGTCATAATTCCTCTAAATTCTGAAGGGCCTCAAAATCATGTGAAAGAATTTGTATCTACCCCAAGTATCACCACTCAAACAAAGCAATGCATCATACATATGTTCTGCATCATCTAATGGTCTTGCCAAGCCTTGAAACTAGTGAAACTTCTTGTGTACCCTTTCTATCATTCCCATAGGAAGGTCATCGATTGGCATCGGTCTCATGAAATCTTGGAACTTAGGTGGTTTCATAGAAAGGTGGGCTTCTACTAGTAAGGTCACAAAATTTATCATTGGCGTACTGGGGCCAGCCTCTCGGATTCCTTCCATTTGCATTGTGATCAATTGTGAGTGAATAAGATCTACTACAAAAGGAGAACACAATAGCATGGAAATTAATCATGATCCTAATAAAATGATGCCATAATCCCTTTCCATAATCAATGTGTTAACCATGTAGCCATGTGTGGTCAAGTGATTTATGTAATGAAATCTCAAAAACTAATATAGGTCGCTAGAAAGCCTACATGGTTTAGATAGTGCATGCATTGCATTTAATTAGAGGTCATTATAGATCATGAGATGTCAGTGATGGTGCGTTTGTACAAGGTTTAGAGGTCAATGTACTGTTACAAGGAGAAGGGTCAAGTGTGCAAGGTGTGATTTTGTACAAGGTTGTGTGTGAGGGTTTCTAGATGCATTTCCACACCCACTTCCTAAAGGTTGGGGATAGATATGTTTCTTTTGATGAGGTCAAAAGGTTGAATCTGTTCATGGAAGTATCAATGAGGGGTGCTTTTTAAGAGGGGTGGTTATTACAAAGTTTGGTGGTTGAGTAAGAAGAGAGGCTTTGGACATCGAGAGTTGGGTGGGGTGAGCCTAAATGGGCAGATACTTCTTGGGCACCCAAATCTATCAGATTCGCATTGGTGGAGAATAAGGCCAAGGAGGTATTGAATAAACAGGTTGTCCTTGCTTGGGCTTCTTCTCTTGAGGGCCCGTGCTGCTGAAGGTGGTTGGTGCTTTCTGTCCTTTGGGTACCTAGACTTGCGTCATGATGGTAGTTTTGTTATGTTTTTAATGCTTCCACGTTGAACTCTTCTGCAAGGGTGATCATTGATATTGGCTTCAAAGTTGAGGTTGATCCTTTGTGGGTGATCGTTGAGAGGTCGGTCCAACACTCTACTTTGGAAAAGGAGGTCCAACACTTGCATGAATTGCCCATCACAAGGTGAGGCATTGTGTACAATAGATCTAGGCAAGTATCTAGGAAGTGTAGAGGATGGGCTTGAGGAGACTACACTGCCCATTTGTCCTTTGATGTATTCCACTTGATCACTCATGTATCCCACCTTACCCACTTGATCGCTAAGGTTCCCTTGTTGACCTTGGAGAGACCAGGGGAAAATATTTTGACATCTTTCCAGAGAAGGGCTAATCATCGCTTGCTCAATTTTTTTTATGGAAGTATTTGCTCGACAAGATTTCCGTTCTCCTTTGTATGCATCATGCATTGGTTGGGATCATGTTCCTTAGAAGGGTTATTGTTAGGGAAGTTAAGTGGAATCACTCATTGCTAGTCTAAGATCCTAAACTATAGGGAGCATTGTTCTCAGACTTAGGTCCACTAAGTAGTCATATAACCAATCTTTGCCTAGGATTAGGGGTTCTATTAGGTGTTTCTCATGAAACACTGGGAACTTAATTGTCATGGTCACATCATCTATGAGGATAGGAAGATCCACCTCACATATGCAAGAGGTTTCTATGCCTCCTAGCCCTATGAGGTATGCCTCAAATGTTTGCATTTCTAATCCCATGTCTTGACAGTGAGACCTCCTAGTTGCACTAATCATAGCCTCATAATCAATCAAAGCCCTAATCTCTTGGTGGGTATCACCTTACCTTAGCATGATTGTTATGAATGGCCTTCTATCTACTATGCTAGGGTGAGTAGTTGAGTGTGCTTGGTACATTGCCATATGATATCTAGGGGCTTCTTCATTGGTGGTAGTGTGTATTCCAGGGCCTTTAAAATGGCCATACCATTCTTTCCCTAGTCCTTGAATTCTTAATTTCATGCATTTAATGTGTTCTAAGACCTCTAACTAAGCTTCCTTTTGTCCCTCACCACATATGAATATGACAAGTGGCCAACAAGGTGCAGGGACATCCATAATTCATGGATCTCGAAGAGAGAAAGGTAAGGAGAAGCTAGACGTGAGATTTTCCCACACCCTAGGAAGAGACGGAATGACAATGGAAACGGATAGAATGGAAAGACTGAGGGAGCCAAGGCCACATGTTGGTGGGGATGATTTTCCCCTACCAAGGCCCCAAGAGCACCCAAGAATATTGAGACTGACGTAATTAGTGAAGTCGATGAAAAATTATTTTGACAGGACAAGAGATCCCTATGACCATGTCGTAGAGTTCAAACAAGTGTTGCAAGCCAAGAAAGTTGAGGATATGTTCAGCCAATACAATGTATTTGGACTCACACTGAAAAACACGGCTTTAACATGGTTCCAACCCTTGGAGCAAAGGATATTTAGGGACATTCATCACTTGTTACAGTCATTCATCATTGGATTCTTTGAAAATGGAATCAAGAACAACACTTCATCGTTAATCCAGAGTTTCAAATAGACCCCCTATGAGACTGGTTGACTTGCAGGATGTAGGTTTAGACAATATATTGAAAGATGCCCAATGTCAGAACTCCCCTCTCAAGCTAAAAGAGTATCCTTGTTCCTAGACGGACTCTTTAGCTCCAAAATACACTCCTATCTGTATTTGAAGGAACCCAATATACTAGAGGAATGTGTGAGAATCTATATAGACATGAACGATAATTTAGGGAACAAATTCAAACTTACTAAAGTATATAAAGATTCAGACAACTCAACTCAATTATCTTCAAAACATGTTAATTCCATTGAACTAGCAGAGAAGGTGGCTCAAAAGTTAGGAGTCTCTAGTAAACAGATGACCAGATAAACAACAAACAAGCCTTGTTATACCTGTGGTGGTGACCGTATGGCAAACGTGCACCAAAATGTGACACAACTGCAAACCAACCCTAGTGGCTAGTATTGCACAATTGAAAGATGGTACACTAATCATATGACACAAGACTATCCATACAACAAATAAGTGGTCCAACAGAACTATCCACAAGCATATCCCCAACAAGATAGACATCTAGGCCATTATAATGATCAGCCTTATTATTATAAGCCCCCACAAAACTATGAGGTATCATACTAGACCCAACGGTGACCTCAACCAGTTCTAGCTCAGCAGCCACCCCAACCAGCCAATGTAATCTCTATCAAATATGCGGCAACCGAAGAGAACTTGAGTAGGGCCTTAGTACCTTCATCTCCTTTGATCATCGAGAATGACACCAACTCGAACAACTTCAATTACACCCATGTAGATAGCCCACCTGCTTATTACACTGAGTCACCCAAATATGTGGAAACATATCAATATGTATGCCAATCTTAAACCACAGCCCCAACTAAGATAGCTAGGACCCCAAGGCCCTAAAGTACCATGTTTTAAGTGCCAAGGAGATCAGTACATAAGAGAATGTGCACATCCTCCACCACAATGACAATCTCAATATTTCAACATTCAAGGTTTCTGTGTGGAGTGTGGAAAAGAACATGTTGTAAGAGAATGTCCAAAGAACCTTTCTAACACCTCTAAATTAACACCCACAAACATGAAAGGTATTGTGCATGCCTCAGATGGATCCCGACCAATGTACGTGCCCACCCAAGCAATAACAAGAGCTTACACCCAACTGCAGAATCAACAACCAAAACGCGATAAAGTAGTTGAAAGCAACGAAGTCGAAGAGTCTAGTGGAAGAAAAACCAAAACTTGGAAGGATTCACAAGAAAAAATCAACAAGAAATGGAGTAAGAAGATAATTGAGTTGGAAGGAAGTTTAAAGGAAACTAGAATCAAAATCTTGGAGTTGACATCACAAGAGTCGAATCAAGAGAACCCAACCTAGAGACCAAGATCTGTATTAGCCGAACACCTACCAAAAAAATTAGGAGATGATGTTTAGAGCATACCAAGCTAGGTTACAAGAAGGACCCCAAGTAATGAAATCAAGCAAGAACTACCCAAGGAGAGACCTAGAAATCGAGAGGACTAAGCTATGTATGAAGATGGTAGAATTGGCTCAAACTATATTTGAAGCCTCACAATACATCAACTAGAATAACATATCCAAACCGGATGTATGCTTCCAAGGACTACTGGAGAGGCTAGAACAATTGATTTTAAGCAATGAAAGAAATGGATCAAAGATGAACCTTAACGTCCCTTCAACTAAGGAAGATAAAACACTATCTCTATCTCTAGTACCAAATATGATAGATTGGGAGAACCTTTCTTCCATTCATAAATACTCACAGGGATTTTTGAGGGAAATCCAAGAGGAGAAATGGAGACGAGAGAGTGGAACTTGCCCACCAATTCAAGAGATAGATGACTCACAAGATCAATTTCCCCAAGACATACCCTCAATTTATGATGAATTAGAGGAAGATCAACTCAGTGATCAAACAAATTTTGAATCTAATTGCTTACAAGAATTACCTCAGTTCACTGGACCTTGGGAAGCTAAGTCTATCAGTATGAGAGCATCCACCATATTAGTTAGAAATGAAGAATCAGTAATTCTAAGAAACACAGATGTAAGAAGAAGACAAAAGTGCATGTCATCTCACGTTAGGATAATTAATGAAAATCAAACTAGGATTATGGAAGCATGTAGCAAACCAACTCCCAAAAATGGCTACTACCCACTCGCAAGGAAGTTCATAACCACTTGCGAGGGAGAGGAAGGTAATACTTGTCTGCCCATAACCTACAGAGACTACACTACCAAGGCCATCCTAGATTTAGGTGTAGATGTAGCCATTGTGACTACTTCCCTATGGAAACGATGGGGCAACCCAACATTGAGACTAATGAGAATGAAACTGCAGATGGTTGATGGTCACATTGAAAAAGCATTGGGTTTACTGGAAGGAATATCTCTCACCACTTGTGGTGTAGAATTCGAACATACCTTCACCATTTGTGAGTTCGGAAAGAATCATGCCTACAAGATGATTCTAGGATGACCATTCATGTGATAGTTGCAAATTGTAGAGGATTGGGGAACTAACTCCTTGTACCTGCAACACTTAGGAGTGACCATGAATGTCAACTTCCAAGAATATTCCCATTGAGATGTACCCCCAATACCATGGAATACCATCATTAAGATGCCTAAAGAAACACAGTCAGTGCAATCGTTAGAGTCTGCTCCATTATGGTTGCATGAGGACACTCATCCATGGATGTCTAAGGTAGCTAATTAGGAGGGAGAATAATTAGAAGCTAGGACCTTAGGCTAAGCAAGGCACCCATGAACTCTTCAAGACCTTGCCTATGCAGCGATAGTATTTGCAGACAAGGAGTTTGAGCCTCATGGCTGGGTAGAGATCTTAGCCACCATGGACATAGCCATGAATGAAGAGCAATAGACTCCTCACCATGATGAGGATGGATATGACATTTCCATCTTCATGATAAAACCTATTGAGGAAGAACTGATTCTAGTAGAGTGTATGGAGGTGACTCAAGAACTATGAGAAACAAGGGATGACGACCTAGAGTCCATTATTATGGAACCCTTTTGCTCATCAAAAGAGGATTATATGTGCTTTCTAGAGGCCATCACTCCTCACGTAGGAGATGATGATCATATTGGACAACCCAGGTCACTCACAGAATGCAAGGAAAGTAAGCACAAAAAGAAGAAAAAGGAATCACCTAAGACCGAAGAAAAGGAATCCCTCATGGAAGTGCCAGAGAACTTTAAACAATATCAAATGGAAGATAGAAGGATCATGATACGGATTCCTAAATGATAAGCAAGCATGGGAGAAGTGTACAACAATTGAGAGAAAACAGAAAAGATAGTGGTTACAAATGAAGAAGGAGAAGAGAATGCACTAACATAGGGCATGATTTGACAGAGGACGAGGAAGAAGAGCTAACTGCCCTATTGCAAGAATATAGAGATGTATTTACATGGAGCTACAAGGACTTGAAAGGTGTGGACCAAGATACATGCTCCCATAGATTCCTATGATGCCAGAAACCAAGCCTTCTAAGCATAAAGCTTACACCTATAATGAAAACTATGGTACCAAAATTAAAGAGGAGATAGATTGCCTAATAGAAGCTAGATTTATTTACTAGATTGAGCATACCAAATGGCTATCCCCCATTCTGGTCATGCCCAAGAAAAATGGGAAATTGCAAGTGCGTATTAACCTTAAAAATTTAATGCCACCACAATTAGAGACAATTATTTGCTTCCTATCAATGGAGCATCTATTAGAACTAGTCATGGGTAAGGAAGTTTATAGTTTTTTGGATGGCTTCTTCGGCTACAATCAAGTAGCCATTGCTCCTGAAGATCAACATAGTATGGCATTTGCCACTGAATGGGACATATTTGCATTTTTAGTGATGCCATTTGGACAGAAAAATGCACCTGCCACATTTCAAAGGAGTATGATTGAAGTGGTATTGAGGAAATGAAAGACCCATTGTTAGCAGCGGACAAGGAACTGAAGGATTAACGAGGCATGGCAGTCAGAGAAGAGAGTCAGAAGGGAGAGAAGGCACAAGCAGACAAGGGAGTCAACGAAGATCTGGCAAATAGGTCAATAATTTTCTTCAGGAAGAAGCACGTAAAGCACATATGAGCATTCACGCAGATCTAGCACTAAGGCAACCTTTAATTTTTCAAAACCTCTACACCAATTAAAAGTGATTCTCATCACTAAACACCATTGTAAATACCATTTCATCTTTTTGTAGCTCCATTTTGTGCAAGCCAAGGAGTCCTTGAGCTTGAGGAGCTTTAGAAGTATCTACCTGCCAATTTTCGTAATTTTTAGATCTCGTTGAGCCCTCAAATAAGCCCTGGAACCTAATTTTTAACTAGGCCGGACACTAGGTCTGAACAGGGCCAAAGCTAGTCAAAAACTATAAAAGGAGCTAGAGAGCTCATTTTTGGGGGTTAGATTGTAATTGAAACAAACTTGTAAGAGCTTCTTGAAAAGTAATCTAAGAACTCCATTGATTCTCACTCTTTGTCTTGCCGTGTGTGCGCGTGTGTGTGTATGTGTGTGCATGTTTGTGTGCTTCTCACTCACGCACTTGTGCCGCCACTTGCTCGAGGTCTTCATACCATCCTCACGTCTTCCCGGATTGACATTAAAGGAGGTGCTACTCATCACTGAGCTACACCAAATTTTGGCGCCGTTGCCGGGGATTGAGCTTTGAGGACGAGCGTGTGATGGTAAGACGTAGAGTTGACGCGTTGGAGTTGTAGGTATTTTCTTCACTCTCATCGATTTTCTTTTACTTTCTTCACCGTCTTCATCACCACCATCAACATCACCATCTCCCACCTCCATCTCCATCATCGCGAAAATTTTCTGTTTTTTGATCATATCACCTTCCCCACCTCATTTCCTTCATTTCACTTGTGAGAGAGAGCGAGAGAGCGATATTGTGTGTGCGGATTTTGCATGTTTCTTGAGTTTCATTGCAGGTCTTGCTGTATCATCACCCTCAGCACTCGGCGCAGGTACGAAAAACTCAGAAACTGTCTCGCGGTCGCAGGCTTCTGTCGATCGCGACTGACAGAAATTTTTGGTTTTTTACAAAATTGAGTGCACCACTAGAACAAGCACAAGGAGCACATCCTAAAACATTAAAAATAGTAGAAAAATTCCGAGGTTTTCTGTCAATCGCGACCGACAGCCTCTGTCAATCGCGACTCTGTCAATCGCGACCGACAGCCTCTGTCAATCGCGACCGACAGCCTCTGTCAATCGCGACCGACAGCCTCTGTCAATCGCGACCGACAGACCCTGTCAATCGCGATCGACAGACCTCCACGATCGACTGACTGCCACGTAGGACCCTGTCAATCGCGATTGATACCGTCGATCGCGATCCACAGCCACGACCGACACCTCTGTCAGTCGCGATTGACACCGTCGATCGCGATCGACTGAAATTCAACGACTGATTGACTTTTACGCATAGCCATGTGTCCATCGCGACTAATAGGCCCCCGATTGACTGAAATTTCGGCAAAAACCCGGAAAACGTGTCGATCGCGATTGATACCGTCGATCGCGATTGACAGCCACGATCAACTCTGTCGATCGCGATTGACACTGTCGATCGTGACTGACAGGCCCGACGGACACCTCTGTCAATCGCGATTGACAGACCTGTCGATCGCGATTGACAGGCTTTTCGGCCAAAAATTAGGGTTTGTTTTTGTTCAAAATTGGGGATAATTTTGGGGCAAAATAGTCAATCCATTAGCATTATTGAGGTTCCTACACTTGTGTTTTGGAAATAAAAAAAAAAAAATCACTATGCAAGTTTGTGTTTGTACTACAGGATTGAAAATCATCGGTTCTGTCTTTGAACTTTAAATCTTAAGGCTAACTTGGGAATTCTTACAGATCTATTGAGAGCTTCGAAAGGTGTTCTAAGCAAGTGTAAGCGCAAGCTTGGGAACACACTTCCTGAGCACTCAAGGGCAACCAAGCAGGAAACAAAAGGTTGGAAACTTTTAACCCCCTCTGTCAATTCATAGTTTAGGCTAAGAACGACGAGAGGTAGGAGTAAGTCAGGGCGACGATAGGCAGGTGTCAAGTTGAAGACTACCTAAAAACTCAAGTTCAAGCAAAAAAACTAATCTCTGTACTGTCGATAACATAAAGGAAAAGAACCTAACGTGGAACGATCAACCTGAAAGCACGAAGAACATTCAAGTACTCCTGACGCCGTAATATCAGACAAGACCTTAAACACGAGAAATAACTAAAAAGAACCAAGCGACTAATATAAAGTAACCAGCAACGAGGTTGTACTCTGGGCAAAGAATTGGGCTACTTAGATAGGCATATGAACCTTAGATCAGGACGACATCTAGTAAGGGAGAGACAAAGCCTTAGGTCTTCAGAGGCTAGTGTTAACCACACTGCTAGGTCTTGGGCCCAGCAGTTGAGCCACCACTCGTACTACCCTAGCTCTGAGACCAGTGAGTCAGAGATGTCTCAAGGCATGGACAGACCTATGGGAAGTTCAGGTGTGCCATACTTGTACAGGGTAGAAGGCCCTTACAAAACACAGTTGGAATACCTTAGGACCAACCGATTAGGTGCCAGCATCTATGAGGACGGCCTAGGAAGATCTGTGGTACAGATTAAGAATCCTCATCAATCCATTGGACTAGAGCACCCAGCTGTCAAGTTTGAAAACGGAGCATACTTGGACAAAGAAGGAACCATATACGTAGTCACCAGTCACCCAGATAGGACGGACGAATTTGGAAATGTGATCCCAGAAGCAGACTTAGGTGACTTGGAACAAGGAATCATGGGTGTAGAACCTAGAACCCCCCGAGGCAAATCTGTTCTCACTAGGATTATCACACCTGAGTGGGTTCCCCAAGACAACAAGAGCATAGAGTTGCTCCTCAATCGAGAAACTGACGAAGCCTTTTGGAGGTATAAATCTAATCAGCCAAAGGATATAGGAACTATCATGATCTATGAGTTTAAGGATCCGGATAGCCCAGGTAGAGTGACCTACTTAGATCACACTTCGGAAAGGATTTTTGTGGTGATAGAAAATGATAGGCATGCTTACACTTGGAAGGGTGAATTCATTTTCCCCCAACCAAGATCGAATGTATCCTATGGTCACCCTGGAGCTGGAACATCCCAAGCTCATGGAATGCAAAGAGACAGAAGTAGAGATAGACCAGAAGTAAGCTTTGCCAACCCCGTGGGCAGAGAAAGAACGAGGACGGAGACGAATAGAGTAGAACCTGAGATACTTAGAGCTCAAAGAAATGCAGAGGAGTTCCCTCTACCACGACCTAGAGAGCACACAAGGACTTTGAGACCGACTCAGCTAGTTAAGTCCATGAAGAACTACTTCGATGGCACGGGAGATCCATATGATCATGTGGCTGAGTTTAGGCAAGTCTTGAGAGCTGAACAAGTGGAGGATCTGTTCACGCAGTACAATGCCTTTGGTCTGACCCTTAGGAACACTGCCCTGACATGGTTTCAGCCACTAAATGAGAGGCAGTTCAGGAGCATAGACCAACTCCTAGAAGCTTTCATTATTGAATTCTCTAAGAGTGGCATAAGGCATAATACCTCCTCGTTGATTCACAGCTTCAAGCAAACCCCGCAAGAGACCGTGAGACTTGCAGGAAGGAGATTTAGGCAATATCTTGAAAGATGCCCTGTTTCGGAGTTACCCACACCAGCCAAGCAAGTGGCTTTATTCTTGGATGGATTGCTAAGTACCAAATTAAGATCATATGTGTACTTGAAGGACCCTAGGACCATAGAAGAGTGTGTACGCATGTGTATTGACATTGAGGATAACTTAGGGGAGGAGTTAGAGCTTTCCAAGATATACAAAGATTCAGATAGTGCCTCTAGCCTCCCTTCCACGCAATCCACATGAATTGAGGAACTTGCAGAGAAAGTAGCTCAGAAATTAGGTGTAACTAGCAAACAAATCCCAAGGTTTGCCCCTGTGAAAAGGTGCTATACTTGTGGCGGCGACCACATGGCGAATGTATGTCCCATTATGGCTCAACCCCAGGTTAATCCTAGTAGCCAGTACTGCACTATAGAACGAAGGTACACCAATCACACCGCTTAAGATTGCCCCTACAATAAGCAAACTTATCCTCAACCCTATCCACCACAGGGAAGATACCAGAACCAGTACCCTCCACAGCCATATGGCAGGCCACAGCAACCTTATCAGCAACCATATCAAGCCCAACAAAGGCCTCAACCTGTGTTAGCACAACAACCCCCTGCCCCAGCCAATGTGATTCCGGTAAAGTACACTGTTGCAGAAGAGAACCTGAATAGAGCTATAGTCCCTGTAACATCCTTGCTTTCTGAAAGTGACCCCAATGACCAAAGCTTTGATTCTACACATGTCGATAGTCCCCAGGCTTACTACATGCAGTCTCCAGAACATGGTGAGTCCTATTACAGTGAAGAGCCAAATGAACCTAGTTGGGAGTCAGATTATACAAACGTCATGTATGCAAACCTCAACCCTAGACCTCAACCAAGGCAGGTAAGACCTCCATTCCCAAGAGGACCGTGCTACAGATGCCAAGGAGATCACCTCATTCGTGATTGTCCCTTACCTCCACCTACACAAACTCAGCCAGTGACGATCCAAGGCTTTTGCCAAGATTGTGGAAAAGAGCATCTCTTACGAGATTGCCCTAAAAATCCTAATAATATGCCAAAAATCACTCCCATCAATGTGATTGGGTTGGTTGTAGATTCCTCAGGAAGTGTCACTTCCACTGCACCAGTACAGGTAGTCACTAGAGCCCAAGCACTGCAGCAAAACCAGGGTGTAGGTCAGGAAAAGGGCCCAGAGGCTAGTGAAACAGAGAGCATAACCAAGAAAAGGACTAGAGCTTGGAAAGATAGTCGGGAAAGAATGAAAAGACAATGGGCTAAAAAGATGAGTGAACTTGAGGAAAGCATAAGAGAAACCAAAGCCAGGATAACTGAACTCACAACTCAAACTCCCTCTCACACGACTCCGCCACCACCATTCCCATCTTCATCCGACCAGCCACCTTCCAACCCGCCTCACCTAAACCCGCCACCCCCTAGAGTAGGATCAGTCCTAGCAGATCCCACTCCCGAAGACCTTAATATGATGCTTAAAGCATATCAGGCCAGAATCCAAGAAGGGCCAACCATAACGGATCATGAAAAGTGTTACCCTAGAGCCGAACTAGAGTTAGAACGAACCAAAATTTGCGCCAAAATGGTGGAATTGGCTCAAGCCATGTTCGAAGCTAGCCACCTCTTTAACATCTCTAGCTCAGCTAAGACGCAGTTACACTTTGATGGACTGCTAGAAAGAATAGAGAGGTTAATTGCACAATCAGAAAAGGAACCTGCCCCTCAAAGAAAGGAAAGGGCAAGAGAACGGATAAGCCAGCCTCTTCAAGAAGCCCATGTGCCTCCTCAAGAAGCTTATCTTCCCCCCCAAAAGGCAGATGAGCCCCCCTCGAAAGCCTACGTACCTCCACAGGTTGCCTACATTCCTTCTCAGGGAGCGTATGAGCCTGTTCGGAAAAGTAATAGAATAAGTAATACTCCCCAGGAAGCTTGTGCTCCAGCCATCTATGAGAACGAGGAGAGAGCCAACGATAGAATAAGCCCTCCTTCCCAGGTGGCTTATGTGCCTAATTCTACGGAGCCAGACACTTCTTCTTCTATGAATCGGTTTGCACCAGACTTCCTACGAGAAATTCAAGAAGACAAATGGGATAACGAAAGTGAAGTCGCCCCTCCCTTTGAACTTGTGGATGATGCACACGACCAATTCCCACAAGACATCCCATCTATTTACGGGGAACATGAGAGTACTCAGTCTCACGAGAGATTGGACTTTGAGTCTAATTCCATACAAGAGCTACCCCACTTCACAGGCTCATGGGAAGCAAAGTCCACGTGTATGAGAACACCTACAATCATGGTAAGAAACGAAGATTCAGTCATACCTAGGAACACGGAGGTAGTAAAGAACCCCAAGGTGCAGCGCGATCTCACTTTGGAAGAACTGCCTAAGGATAGACCAAAAGCGCGGAAATATGTAGCCAGTCAAGTAACTGAAGTTGCAAAACCACGTTCCCAGGTAGGATCACATAGGACAGTGCCAGAAATACCCTTGGATAAGATAGGAGATATGTGTGAAGGTGAAGAAGGTAATACCTATCTTCCCATCACCTACCAGGAGTACACCACCAAGGCAATTTTGGACTCAGGCGCAGGAGTTGCAATTGCTACCACTTCCCTATGGAAGCGTTGGGGCAAGCCAGCACTCAGGTCAACGAGAATGAAATTGTAGATGGCAGATGGTCATATTGAGAGACCCTTAGGATTGCTAGAAGGAATAACTCTCACCACCTGTGGTGTCGAGTTTGAGCATACGTTTGCCATATGTGATTTCAGCAAAAATCATGCCTATGAGATGATTTTGGGAAGACCATTTATGCGATAGTTGCAAGTGGTACAAGATTGGGGAACCAATTCTTTGTACCTGCAACACTTAGGTGTTACAACCAAAGTCAATCTCAAGGATTATTCTCATAGAGATGTCCCTCCTATCCAATGGAATCCCATCCATAGAACCAAAGATGATACAGAATCGGTGCATTCCATAGGGTCTGGATCCTCATGGATGCATGAAGACACTCACTTATGGATGTGCAAGGTAGCAGTAGAAGAAGAGAAGAGAGAGAAAGCCAGAGAGGTAGGTGCAAAAGAAACACATAGATCAATTCAAGACCCAGCCTATGCACCTGTAGTCTTTCCTGATGAGGAATTCGAACCCCATGGCTGGGCAGAAATTTTAGCAACAATGGACGTAGCCATCAATGAAGAACAATGGACACCTCACTGTGATGAGGATGGCTATGACATTTCAGTCTTCTCCATAGAGCCAATCATGGGAGAGGCAGTTCTAGAAGAGTGCGAACCTAGCCCTGATGCATTTGAGGATGCAAGTGACTCCGACCTAGCGTCAATTATCATGGACCCACCTTTTGCATCAGATGAGGAATACTTCTATGAGGTAGAATTTCAACCCCAGAGGCATGGAGAGCTTACAAGTGATGTAAGGCTAGCCACACATATGACCACGAAGGGAGAAGGAAAGAAAAGAAAGAAGAAATCTGTCACACCAGAGGAAGAAGAATCTTTGTTTGAGGTCCCTGCAAACTTTAAAAAGTATGAGATAGATGACAGGAGAGTCATGATTAGAATGCCTAAACGAGAGGCACAATCAGGGGAGGCCTATGATAACAAAGAAACCACTAAGAAAATAGTAGTGGCCCAAGAAGAAGGAGAGGAGAGATGCACGTACATAGGCCATGACCTAACAGAGGAAGAAGAGCATGCGTTAATTGCCTTGCTAAGAGAATACAGAGATGTATTCGCTTGGAGTTACAAGGATTTGAAAGGTGTCGACCCTGACATATGCTCACACACCATTCCCATGACTTCAGATGCCAAACCCTCGAAGCAAAAGCCCTACACGTATAACGATAATTACGCTGCTAAGATCAAAGAAGAGATAGATAGACTGGTCGAAGCTGGATTTATCTATGAAATTGAGCACACTGAGTGGGTATCCCCCATCGTAGTGGTGCCCAAGAAGAATGGCAAACTGCGTGTGTGCATTGACTTGAAGAAGGTTAATGCAGCCACGATTCGAGATAACTATCCGCTTCCCATCACAGAACATCTCTTAGAAAGAGTGGCAGGCAAGGAAGTGTACAGCTTCCTTGATGGATTTTTGGGTTACAATCAAGTAGCCATAGCTCCAGAGGATCAGCATAAAACGGCTTTTGCCACAGAATGGGGCATTTTTGCCTTTAGAGTAATGCCATTTGGGCTTACCAATGCACCAGCTACCTTTCAGAGGCTGATGTGCCATGTGTTTAAGGAGTTCTTGAGGAAGAATTTAGAGGTCTACGTTGATGATCTTTGCGCTCATTCCAACATTAGACAAACCCATATTCCTGAGCTCAGACAAATCTTTGACAAATGTAGAGAATATCAAGTCTGCCTGAACCCAGAAAAGTGCGTTTTTATGGTCAGGCAAGGCAAGATTCTAGGACACATAGTGTCAAAGAATGGCATATCTACCGACGAAGAAAAAGTGAGAGCCATAGCAGAGCTACCTAGGCCAAAAAATGTCAAGGAAGTACAAGCTTTCATGGGGCATTGTGGGTATTACCGACGATTTATACACATGTATGCTGTCATTGCAAAGCCCATGTACGGACTTCTGACTAACTTTGAGTGGAAAGATGAATGTGAGAATTCCTTCCAGGAGCTTAAACGAAGATTATGTTCAGCACCAATCTTGACCACACCAGATTGGAATAAGCCATTCCATGTTCACGTGGATGCATCCAATTATGCTATTGGATGTGTGCTTGCACAACCTACTGGTGAAGGTAATATGGATCTTCCAATTGCCTATGCCAGTAGACAGTTGAATGCGGCTGAACGGAATTACACCACTACAGAGAGAGAAGGCTTAGGCATGGTATATGCAGTTAAGAAATTTAGACACTATTTGCTTGCAAATAAGTTTAAATTTTTTACGGATCATCAAGCATTGCTATACCTCGTAAACAAGCCTTGCAATACAGGAAGATTAGTGAGATGGTTTCTCTTGCTAATGGAATATGACTTTGAGGTAGTGGTGAGAAAAGGAAGGACTCATTTGAGAGCAGATCACCTTTCTAGGCTCACATCGGGAGAAGCCCCACAAGGAGTATCGGATGATCTTCCTGATGCTTACTTGTTTAATTTGGAAGTTGTACCGCAGTGGGCTAAGCCATTGGTACCAGTATTGACATACGGGCCTAACCATCCAGTGGTAAACACACGGAATAGAGAGGTAGTTAAAGCCCAAAAGTACCACATCATGGCAAGAAGCATGTACAAGCACACAGATCAAGGGATCCTGGCTTGTTGCGTAGAAGAGGATGAGTACGCTAAATGGTTGCAATTAGCACACCTAGGTGCGTTAGAGCAACACTACTCAAAGCAACGAACTTTACAGACCCTAAAGAGACTCGGAGTACATTGGCCAACTATGGAAGCTGATGTCCAAAAGTTGTGCAAGGAATGCCCAATCTGTTGCACTAAACCACGTGTGGAACACGCCACTCTTTATCAAGTATCCATTGTGCCGGATTGGAGTGAACCTCTAGTATCCTTCCTGAGGACACACACATTCCCTCCAGACATGACTCTGGCTAGGAAAAGGAGTTTAGAACAAGAAGCCCAGGATTACTCACTCATTGGTGATAATCTATATAAGCGTGGTAAAGATGGTTACCTGAGGCTATGTGTCCATGAAAGTGAATATCTTAAGATCTTAGAAACTGCTCACCAAGGTGTAGCAGGAGGACACTTTGGACCGGATCGGGTGATCAAGGCAATACTATTTGCGGGCTTCTGGTGGCCTACCCTTCACATGGATGCACATACCTATGTGAAACGGTGTGATGTCTGTCAGAGGACTCAGTATCCTATACGCAAAGATGAGATGCCACTGAAACCTATGATGGGTGGACGTGCGTTCTCTAAGTGGGGAATAGACTTCGTAGGTCCTATTAATCCCCCAGCTAAGGGTTCTCATGCGGAATACATCCTTGTTGCAACACACTATCTAACTAAGTGGGTAGAGGTAAAAGCTACGACAAAGAATGACGCTCAGACAACTGCTAAATTCTTGTTTGAGAATGTATTCACAAGATATGGACTACCTATAGAGCTTGTAAGTGATAGAGGCACCCATTTCTTGAACGAAGTGATTGAAAATCTACTCCAAGAATTCTTGGTAATACACAAGAAGTCTGCCCCCTATCACCCTCAAGCTAATGGACAAGCTGAGAGCACTAATAAGATCTTATGCAATGTACTGACAAAATTAGTGAACACTAAACGCTCTGATTGGGACAAACAGCTACATCATGCTGTTTGGGCATACCGAGTCGCCTACAAAACGGTACTCCAAGCCACCCCCTTTCAGATGGTATTTGGCCAAAACGCTGTGCTACCCTTGGACTTCTTAATACCTACGTTGAAAGTAGCACAAGAGCACGAATGGACAGGTCATGAGCTCTCCTCTAGGATCTTTGACCTTGAACGATTAGGGGAAACAAGGCTGAGAGCCGCTGCAGGAATATATGCAGCCAAGAAGAGACAGAAGGCATACTTTGATGCCCATGTGAAGGATAAGGGTTTGAAAGCAGGAGATCTAGTCTTAGTCTATACACTGAAACAACACGCGAGGAAGCTAGAAAAGAGAGGCTACGGACCTATGATCATCAATAGGATCTCCACGAGTGGAGCAGTACAACTAGCCACGTTAGAGGGTGATGTTCTCCCAAACTATATTAGCGGTTGCAGAGTCAAGTTGTATCAGGAACCCCTCACGGAGGAAATGCTCAGCCGACTCAACACTGCTAGGAAACGCAAAGAGGAAGAAAAGCGAGTTCGAGAAGAAGCTCAAGCAGAAGCATTAGAACGCATCAGAAGGATGAAGTTACAGAGGCAAAATAGGGATCGGCCTAGAACGAATGACTATGCAGATCAAGGATATCCTATGGCCATGTGTGAAGTCGCAGGAACAAGCTCGCATAGGATAATTGATCGACGTCCTTTCATAACCCTAGATATAGGACAAGGAAAGAGTGCAAGGACCGTAAGAGCCTTGATTGACTCAGGTGCAGCCACTAGTGCTGTTAAGTTGTCTTACTGTCAAGAGTTGCAGTTAACTGTCAATCCTGTGGAAGCATATCTCATAGGATTGGGAGGCGTGGAAACCCCTTGCATGGGCGAGGTGGAACTTCCCCTCTACATTCATGATGAGACAATGATAGTTAAAGTACTAGTGTGTCAAGACGAGGATCTCACTGAACCTCTTGTCTTGGGTCAAGACTGGATCTATGACCAAGCAGTCAACTTAAACCTAAGAAGTGGATTTCTTCAGGTTTGGGTCAATCATAGTCGAATTACAGTAGAGTTAGATAATGGAGCACTCAAGGAACTAGGAAAGGCACAGACTCCTGGTCCTTCCAGGAGTACACATGAAGATGACCATGCTGTTCTTGTCCAAAACTATGTGTTGCAGAGGAAGGATATTCGCAAAAAAGGAGTCAGGGATGAAACGGAACTCTCTTCTTTTCCAAAGGCCAGAAGGAGGCAGCAACCAAAGATGGATGAAAGGCAGAAGAGGCAGAGTAATTCCTATGTCCGAAATCAAAAGTACCTGCGCAGCAAAATGTCCCAGCAAGTGAAACAAGTGTGGGTACGGAAAGGCGAACACCCGGTTGCACTCAAGCCAACCACACGGGAAAATCCTCTTATTAGTAACCAACAACACGACACTAATAAGAAGTCTTTCAGACATTCTTCTGCTGACGTGAAATCTATTTGGGTGCCCAAGAAGTCGATGAAGGCTAGCCCACAATCAAGAAAAATTTGGGTGCCTAAGGCTTGCTTGCGGGCGCAAATAGCTACGCCGAGGCCACAACCTACACAATGTAACCCATCCACTCGCACAGCCAGTACTCACTCGTTTTCAACACTCAGGAACACACCAAGGTCCATGAGCACGCACATAATCACTTGTAAATGGGTCCCTAAAAGTCCTCATTTTCAAACCGAGACACCGATAAAGCTCTCTAGAGTCTCTACGAAACCAAAAGCAAAACCCATCCGCTGCATTTGGCAGCCTCAGACTTGTAACAAACCCCCAGACCCCATTTGTAAATCCATGATAACTTGCTAACCACATCACTATCACTTTCCATCATTCCACTTAACTCTTAGGTCTACCGAACGACTAAACACACACACACTTGCACCGAGCACTTACTAACCCATTATTCGCTCCCGACCCTCATGTTAATATGGTGATGGGAACAACAACGGTCCTCCCTTGTCCTGTACAATGTTAACACATGTTTGTATATTCTCACAGAGACAAGCAGCAAGAAGTAAAATGGCAGATACGGTAGGAACTAGCTCCCAAGCAGGCACCAGCCCCCAAGTGGTGGACATCGAAAGCCTTCCGGTTGAGGAGGAATTAAAGGAAAGACCAGTGGCATTACGGGCATTACATGCCATACCAATTCAGAATCCTCCACAGGGCCACACAATGCCAGTGGGCAAAACCTCACACTGGTTCAGTGACGTTGCTGGACCTCTGGGTGAAGGCACATATATGTGGGAGTCCGAGGTAGAATTCAATGGACGTTGGGGCAGATACCATTTCTTTACCAGGGAGTTTGAAAAGCTACAGAATAATGAAGGACTGAAGTCGATATGGAAGAAGGCGGGGCTTTATGATTACTTCAAGTTCCAACTACCAAAGCCAGATTTTCTAAGGTGCTCATACTTAATTAGTACCCTCACTCCCAGCAAAGACAAGAAAGGATACAGTTCCTTTGTGCTCCCATCACTCACAAGGGGCAACGAGCTGAAGCGTTTCCGCTTGACTATGAACTTGGTGAGAGAAGCACTCGACATGAAAGGTATGCACATCCCAACAGAGAAAGAGACTATGGTTCCAGACAATATGAAGAACAGGAATCTGACGAAGTTGAAGGACATGGTTGCGATGACACCTACGATCGCTATTCACTTACGCATGGTCATGCACCATTTCGCATTCCCCGCGCAGGAGAGGTTCACAATGCCTCCCAAAAAGATCTGGTTTAGCCTCTACCTGGCGGATGCTTTTGATTTGACAATCAACATGCCTCACTGGATTATTGACCAGATTCACATGGCTCATCAGAGATGGTATAAGAAGCAAAAGTCTGTACTGTATGGTTGCTGTGCACTTACAAGAATTGCATACAGATGTCTCGCATATGATGTACCGGTGCAGAGGGCTCTCATTTGGTCCAGAGCACAGGAGTTTCAACGCAGATTGTCAGCTGTAGGGCCTCCCTCAAAGAAGATGAGAGGCGCTGTCCAGATGCCTTGTGCACAAGCTCGCGGTGCAACCCTAATGCCTGAAACAACCCCAAGACTTCCCCGACGAGTGCAACCATTTATTATCAGGTTACCCAGGCATAGCACAGATGGCCCTAACCTTGTGTTTCCACCAGTACCGACTGATCTGGAATTCCCGCATGGATTCACCCTGGAGGATCTAACGGACGAAGAAGTTGCTAGAATCATCGACGCAGTAAATGCGGAAGTTGAAGCAGAGCAAGCTGGTGGACAGCAAACTGCCCCAGACCAAGCCCAGCCCAGCCATCCGGACGTAGTCAATGTGGACGATGAAGAAGAAGCACATGAGGAGGCACAAGGTGGACAATCAGCAGCAGAAGAACAAGAGTATGATCAGGAAGCCCTACAAGTACTGGAAGGTGCCCCCGCCTATACTAACGCATTAAAGAAGCTCTACGATACGATGAACCGAGTCCAAGAGCAACACAGGCTATCATTAGCTGCAGGTAAAGCCCTCATGAACCAGATTCTGGAGGAGGAAGGTGTGGACGAGCAATACCGTGCCACCCTGGAAATGATATCGGACGCTTTGGGAGTACCTGAAACGGTGCATACTGCACTAGCGCAATCACGAAGGACATAGAAAAGATATGGCAGACGCCCCCCACGAACGGGAAAACGAATGAATGTACTAGGATCAGGACCACAAGGCACCCCCACAACCACTGGCACAGCACACACTGTTCACGACACCGAGGAAGCCCACACATCGAGTGCACCTCCATCACCTCCCTTGCCACCTTCTCCCCCACATCCACCCCATTCACCTCCCTCTACCACTGTAACCTCCACTGTCACCACCTCCAAACCCACTACACACACCGACGCACAAACCATCAGTCAACCCACCTACTCTATTTCCACTGAAAACATAAGTCTAACCACAGCCACGGTAAACACCACTACTCCGATCACACTTCCTGGGAGTTCACAATTACACACACCTCTATACACGTTCACAACTCTCACCGCAACCACAATCCCCATGTTCACAGTCACTCCCACCACTTTTGAATCCATGGAGGTGTCACCCACCTCTGCACCTCTCCCACCCCCCATTTACCCACCATCTCCCATTCCCCCACCTCCCCCCTCACCCTTCTCTAATACTGCATCCACACTTCCCTTTCCCTTCCCTATTCCCTCTGCATTCAACACCATTTCTCTCACCATTCCTCTTAATAATGTATTTAATAATATGTATCAATGCATGTCCCAACTTCAGCAACACTACCAACACCTTGACAACCAACATACAAGGCTTTTCCGAAACCACGAAGATCTCCAAGCAGGATGTAGGGATCTTGAAGAGCAGAAGCAGCTACTACAACAGCAGCACGGAACATTACAGGAACAATACGCACAATTAGTAGCCAACCCACCCCAAGCAGATGATGAAGAACGACGACACATGGACGAGCTGCTACGTTCTCAGATCACGGAAAACCTGAAGCTTCGACGGAACTTGGGCCTCCTACGCAAGCATATGTCTACAGCGCTAGAGGAGAATAAACGATTACAGAAACAGAACGAAGAAAATCTGGAGGCGGCCATGGAGGGTTCCCCACAGGAAATTGACCCAGAGCGATTCAAGGCAATTCCCTCTAAGAATATGAAAGTGGTGTTAGAAACTCATGCAGATCTAATGGAGGCCCATGCCGCTTTAGAGAAAGAGAGAGATGATTTGCTAAGGCAGTTGGCCACCCGACAGACATCACCCAGCAAGATCACAACCGCAGAAGATACATCTAAAGAGGTCACTAAACTCCGGGCAGAACTTGAGGAATTACGTAACAAGGTCATGCAATACGAGCGTCAGCCCTCCCCTCTGGTAGAGCCCGAGCCTGACGATCTTGTGCCAATTGAAGTAGAAGAAACATTTGAGGATCCCTATGTCCCGATGCCAACACCCGGAGGTAAGCGAACAGAACAGGGCATGGACACAATTGAAATTGAGGCACCTGAATGGATGCAAAAGTTAGAGAAAGTAGCCACGACACATGATGACAGGGTGGTAGTCCAAATCGCATTGATGTCAAAATTGGAAGAGGTTGTAATAAAATCCGATTATTTTAAGAATCTCTCACACCATAGGTGGATCGGCCCATCGGACGACCTGTATGTTCCTTTTTGCGTCCTCATGGCGGATTATAATGCGGAGATCAAGCACCACACCTCAAGGGAACCAACCTCTGCCACCCAGTTTGCACCTGACGACATCCCAGAAAGCGCCAAGCAGGGACATATTCGCCAACCCACGTGGCGAATTCGGCTGCTTGAAACATACCCGGAAATGGTAAGAACATGGAACAACATGCCATTGTACATCAAATATAACCCACGTTATTGCCCTCTATTTCGAAGGAGATCATGGCCGGAGTACACACAAACAGTGCTGACGATTAAAGGATGTGAGAAGTGGCTCAATTATGTGTACTTCGCACCCCCGAAGGGCCCACCTACTATTGGATATATGATTTCGACGATTCGACATTGGGGGGTCCGTTTCAAGAATGTACCTGATATCATGACTCAGAGATGTTTGTCACGGGTTTCTGGGAATATCACTCCGAGATATTCATTCCCAGACCATCCCATCTCTTGCAGTTGTTTGCAGTGGAACAAGCTCTCCATTCCGAAAAGCTACGTATACCACATCCAGAGGTTCCCGGGCCGGTAGACTGGGATGCGCTACTCACAGATTTGGCCAAAGGATTGAGAATTGCTGAACATCACTTAGCGCAGGATGTCGTCGAGTACTACATCCAAAAACCCACACAACAAGGGTCTGTCAGGGACGACAGACGCGAGAGAGGGGGGGTGTTAGCAGCGGACAAGGAACTGAAGGATTAACGAGGCATGGCAGTCAGAGAAGAGAGTCAGAAGGGAGAGAAGGCACAAGCAGACAAGGGAGTCAACGAAGATCTGGCAAATAGGCCAATAATTTTCTTCAGGAAGAAGCACGTAAAGCACGTATGAGCATTCACGCAGATCTAGCACTAAGGCAACCTTTAATTTTTCAAAACCTCTACACCAATTAAAAGTGATTCTCATCACTAAACACCATTGTAAATACCATTTCATCTTTTTGTAGCTCCATTTTGTGCAAGCCAAGGAGTCCTTGAGCTTGAGGAGCTTTAGAAGTATCTACCTGCCAATTTTCGTAATTTTTAGATCTCATTTGAGCCCTCAAATAAGCCCTGGAACCTAATTTTTAACTAGGCCGGACACTAGGTCTGAACAGGGCCAAAGCTAGTCAAAAACTATAAAAGGAGCTAGAGAGCTCATTTTTGGGGGTTAGATTGTAATTGAAACAAACTTGTAAGAGCTTCTTGAAAAGTAATCTAAGAACTCCATTGATTCTCACTCTTTGTCTTGCCGTGTGTGCGTGTGTGTGTGTATGTGTGTGCATGTTTGTGTGCTTCTCACTCACGCACTTGTGCCGCCACTTGCTCGAGGTCTTCATACCATCCTCACGTCTTCCCGGATTGACATTAAAGGAGGTGCTACTCATCACTGAGCTACACCCATGTGAGACTAGATCATCTTTCATGACTAACTATGGGAGAAGCCCCACAAGGGATTCTGAATGAGCAATTAGATGCATACCTATTTAATCTTGAAATAGTACCCAAATGGGCTAAACCCATAGTCCCTATTCTCACATTTGGACCGAAAAAAACCTACTGTTAGGATCAAAGAAGGAGAAATTACCAAGTCACAAAGATATAAGATTCTAGCAAGAAGCATGTATAAACAAAATAATAAAAAAAATATTGTTTTTTGTGTAGATGAATCTGAATACGAGAATTGGTTGCAATTAGCACATGTAGGTGCATCAAAGCCACATCATTCGAGACAGTGTACACTACAAACTTGTTGGCATCATATGGGAAGATGCCAAGTACGAGCATGTATGCAGATCTAGCATTGAGGCAACCCATCAATTTTTGCCAATCCTTACACATTTTAAAAGTGATTCTCATCACAAAAAAACCATTGTAAATACCATTTCCCTTTTTTGTAGCTCCATTTTGTACAAGCCGAGGAGTCCTCGAGCTTGAGGAGCCTTAGAAGTAGTTGCCTACCAATTTTCGTATTTTTTAGATCTCGTTTGAACCCTCAAATAAGCCCTGGAACCTAATTTTTAACTAGGCCGAAACACTAGTCTGGATAGGGCCAAAGCTAGTCAAAAACTATAAATAGAGCTAGAGAGCTCATTTTTGGGTTAGCTTCTTGTAGTTTTGAGCTTGTAATGAGAACTTGTTTGTAATAGAAGTAATTCCATTGTCTTACTCTCTTTGTTCTTGCTGTGTGTGCGCGTGTGTGTATGTGTGTGCATATTTGTGTGCTTCTCACTCACACATTTGTGCCATCACTTGCTCGAGGTCTTCATACCATCCTCATGTCTTCCGGGATTGACATTAAAGGAGGTGCTACTCATCACTGAGCTACACCAAATTTTGGTGCCGTTGCCGGGGATTCGAGCTTTGAGGACGAGTCTGTGATGGTAAGACGTAGAGAGGACGCGTTGGAATGGTAAGTAGTAGGTAAATTTCTGATTTTTCTCCATCTCCATCTCCATCTTCATCTCCATCCTCATCTCCTTCTCCACCTCATATTCCCACTTCCAAATCATTTCCCTCATTTGCTTTGTGCGAGTTTGAGAGAGAGCGAGTGTGTGTTCTTGTTTGTGTGTGTTTTTGCATGTTTCTTACAGGTTTCAGCTTCATCATCATCTCCAGCAAGCTCAGCAGGTACGGATTCTGTCTGCGCAAACTCCGAGGCGTCGAGCTCGAGCTATCGCGACACATCAAAAAGTTGCCCCAATCACGATTCTGAGTGCACCACGACACTGCACAGCCCTAGAGCTCCTAGGATCACTAGACAGAACAGAAAAATTCACCATATCCCGACCTATCGCGACACTCCCAGGTATCGCGACACTCCCAAGTATCACGACACCTCAACCTATCGCGACACTCCCAAGTATCGCGACACCTCGACCTATCGCGACACTCCCAGGTATCGCGACACCTCGACCTATCGCGACACTCCCAAGTATCGCGAAACCTCAACCTATCGTGACACTCCCAAGTATCGCGACACCTCGACCTATCGCGACACTCCCAGGTATCGCGACACCTCGACCTATCGTGACACTCCCAGGTATCGCGACACTCCCAAGTATCGCGACACCTCGACCTATCGCGACACCTCGACCCAACCTATCGCGATACATGGGCTTAACGCATAAAATTTTAGAGTGAATTAATTGAGTGAATTGAGGTATATTTGGGCTTAATTTTGGACACATTGGGATAACATTAGAGCCTTAGGAGTGGGCAAAAGACCTAGAAACCAGGGAGGAATCTCCTGAACCCTGAGAGCCTGTTTTGACCCCTAAGTGCCTGAATGGTCATAACTTCACCATACGAACTCCGATTGATGAGATTTTGGTCTCATTGGAAAGCTTGTTGAGAATCCTACGTGGACCTTGACTGGTTTTTGTAAGAATCATACGTGGATTTTTAGAACATGTATTTTTAAGTTGGCCATTCGGTAGAATTAGGTGGTCATAAGATTTTGGGGGTACAGTGAGTTACTCCAAGGGGGGCCTGTAATTGCTGATGTGTGTCAGTCAATCCATTGTGGTAAAGGAGCTATATTAACTTGAGAACTTTTGCAGGAACATTGTGTGCAAGCAAGGCATTCGAAGGCAAGCTAGCAAGGGTGTGTACCAAGCTTGGGAGAAGGCTTCCTGGGCTTGTGCAATAGTCTGAGCAACCAGAGGATTGAGGTTGGAAGTTCTCTCAACCCTCCTTTTTCAATTCCTAGCCTAGGCTAAGTACGACTTAGGTGTGGTAATTAATTAGGGAAACGTTAGGCACGAATCAAGTCCAAGAGAACTAATCAACTAAGTGCAAGCATTAAGTAATTCTTAAGTGCGAAAACCCTAAGGGACAAAAGTAAACTCGAATCGATCACTTATCAAGTGCGAACGTCACTTAAATATTCCTGACGACGTGATCTTGAACAAGAGCTTAACATATTAATCAACTAAAAAGAACAAAGTGATTGGTACAAATTCACCTGCAACGAGGGTGTACTTGGGACCAAGGGGGTAGATAAACCAGGCATATGAACCTCAGGTCAGGCAGACACTTAGGCCGAGACAGACAAAGCATCAGATCTTCTAAAGCTAGTGTCAATCACACTGCTAGGTCTTGGGCCCAATAGTTGAGTGATTACCCATACACTCCCCGATCAGAAACAAGTAATTTTGAGATGTCCTATAACATGGAGAGACCTGTAGGTAGTTCAGGGGTGGCTTATCTAGAAAAGCCAGAAGGACCTTACAAGACTCAATTGGAATACATCACGACTAATCGTATAGGTGCTCGCATCTACGAAGATGGCCTGAGAAGATCTGTGGTCCAGATTAAGAACCCCGATCAACCCCATGGACTAGAACACCCGGTAGTCAAGTTTGAGAATGGAGCATACCTAGATAAAGAGGGGACTATATATGTAGTCACCACTCTTCCTGATAGAACAGATGAGTTTGGAAATGTGATTGCGGAGACCGACATGGGTGATATAGAGCAAGGGAATTTAGAGAGAGAGCCAAGAACTCCCCGTGGTAAATCCGTCTTGACCACAATCATGACTCCAGAGTGGATTCCACAGGATAATAAAAGCATTGATTTGCTTTTAAACCGAGAAACTGATGAGGCTTTTTGGAGATATAAACCTGCCCAGCCTCAGGAAGTAAGTGCTCTCACAATCTATGAGTTTAAAGACCCTGATAGCCCAGGCAAAGTAACCTACCTAGATAATACATCAGAGAGGATCTTCGTGGTCACCGAGCATGGCAGACATGCCTACACATGGAAGGGTGAATTTTTTTTTTCCCCAACCACGGTCCAATATGTCCTATAGTCACCAAGGAGCTGGCACCTCCCAGGCTCATGGAGCTCAAGGAGATAGAAGTAGAGATAGACCTGAAGTAAGCTTTGCCAACCCCCAGGGAAGACAAAGAAGGAGAATAGGGACGGATAGAGAAGAAACCGAGAGATTTAGAGACCCAAGGAACCAAAGAAATGCTGATGATTTTCCTTTGCCAAGGTCGAGAGAACACACTAGGAACCTGAGGCCAACTCAACTGGTGAAGTCCATGAAGAATTACTTTGATGGCACTAGAGACCCTAATGACCATGTGGTAGAATTTAGGCAAGTCTTGAAAGCTGAACAGGTAGGGGACCTATTCACGCAATATAATGCTTTTGGTCTAAGCCTTAGGAACACTGCCCTTACGTGGTTTCAACCACTGAACGAGAGGCATTTTAGAAACATAGACCAGCTCCTAGAGGCATTTATCATTGAGTTTTCTAAGAGTGGCATAAGGCACAACACTTCCTCACTAATTCATAGCTTCAAGCAAACACCTCAATAGACAGTCAGACTAGCAGGAAGACGGTTTAGGCAATACCTAGAGAGGTGCCCGATGCCTGAGTTACCCACACCAGCCAAGCAAGTGGCTTTGTTCTTTGATGGCTTTTTTAGCACCAAGCTTAGGTCATATGTGTATTTGAAGGACCCCAGAACTATAGAAGAATGCGTGCGCATGTGCATAGACATTGAGGATAATCTAGGCGAGGAGTTAGAGCTATCAAAAATCTATAAGGATTTGGATAGCTCTAGTAGTCTCACATCTGGTCAGTCCACATCCATTGAGGAACTTGCAGAGAAGGTAGCTCAAAAACTAGGTGTCTCTAGCAAACAAATTCCAAGATTTGCCCCAGTTAAGCGGTGCTACACTTGTGGATGTGACCATATGGCAAATGTATGACCCATTATGGCCCAACCCCAGGTGAATCCTAGTAGCCAGTACTGCACCATAGAGCAAAGGTACACCAACCACACTGCACAGGACTGCCCATATAACAAACAAATTGTTAGGCAAAATTACCCTCAGCCATATCCACAACAGGGTAGATACCAGAATCAGTACCCACCACAACAATACAACAGACCACAGCAACCTTATCAGCCACCTTATCAAGGGCAGCAGAGACCTCAATCAGTCCTAGTGCAGCAACCCCCTCCTCCAACCAATGTGATCCCAGTGAAATATGCATCTGTTAAAGAAAATCTGAACAGAGCCATAGTCCCAGTCACCCCATTGCTATCAGACAATGATCCAAGTGACCATAGTTTTGACTCCACACATATTGATAGCCCACAGGCTTACTACATGCAGTCACCCGAGCATAACGAGTCATACTATTATGAGGACACAAGTGAAAATAGTGGGGAGCCTGAGTATGCTAATGTCATGTACACAAACCCCAACTCTAGACCTCAACCTAGGCAGGTACAACCCCCATTTCCTAGAGGACCATGCTTCAGATGTCAGGGAGATCACCTGATACGTGATTGTCCACTGCCTGCCCCTACACAACCCCAATTGGTGACAATTCAAGGTTTCTATCAAGACTGCGAAAAAGAGCATCTCCTACGAGATTGCCCAAAGTGTTGGAGAAACACTCACTAATTAGACATATATTTGAAGATTAAATCTTAGGAAGAAAACCCCATGCCTATGTGAAGGGAAAAATTCACAACTGTATTATACTTGTAAAGTTAGTTCACTTTAGTTCTAGAAGTTTTTTAAAATCACGAGAATACGAAAATCTATATAAGTTAGTTTGTATCAACTGACGCGGAGAGAGAAAGTGAGAAGAACTCATTTTTGTATGACTGAGTATAGTCGAGCTTCTCTGAGTGAGAAAGCATTTGTAAAACTTCTCAGTTTTTATAGTTATGAGAAGAACTGAGTAAAGTTCTGTGTATGAGCCTCTCTCCATCATCTCCATGATTACCTACTGTGTGATGAGTTACAAAGATCAAGTTTTCCAAGCAACTCGATGCCTGGCATCGAATCTCTGTTGATAAGTCATATTTTCTTTTATATTTTTTTCATTCAGTACTGAAGTGTTTGAAAAACATGATGTTGTTGGAGCAACTCGATGCTTGGCATCGAATTCCAGTTGGTAAGTCATATTCTATGTGTGCATGAAATCACCTCTAGTTTTGGTGTCCAAAAGATCAAGACTTTATGCGGGAAGTCGATGCCCGGCATCGAATCCCTGCTGAAAAGTGGCCAAAAAACACTCCAAGTCGATGCCCGGCATCGAATTCTCGTTGCAAGTCGATGCTAGGCATCGAATTCTAATTTTAAACAGGCGCTCTTACTAAAACAGGTAAGTTTTCCAGTTTTGGAAGGTCATACAGGGTCATCTTGTGAGGACCATAACTTGAGTTCTAGAGCTCCGTTTGATGCATATGATAGCTTGTTGGAAAGCTCTACTCTTCTAGTTTCAGCCTATAAAGTTTCATAGAGAAATAATATGTGAGCTAGGAGAAATTAGCAAAACACTGAAGGTATGTCATTTCGGTGACTAGGAATTTCTGTAGAAGCAAAGTTCTCACTTTAGGCTATCATTTCTCAAAGTTTGGAGTGGCAATGAGTTAATGGTGACCATAGAGGTGTTCTAGTGTCACCTTAATTCATTTCTTGTGGTGTTCCATACATCAACAAGTGGTATCAGAGCAGAAAGATTCTCGAGAGCAGAAGACGACAAAGGTACGAGAAGTTTTGTAAAGTTTTCCATTAAAGTTTAAAAGGTGAAGCATTTGAAGACACAAGGCATCAAAAGATTACTTTCGAAGTATCCTCATACACAAAGAACTTCAAAAGGTATTATCCTTTATCCTTTAAGCTCACAGGTTGCAGCAGAAGGAAAGAACTATGGCAGATCATATCTCCATTGACAAACTGGACAGAGATAATTACCCCGCATGGGTAATGAGAATGGAAGCCTTACTTATGAGTAAGGATCTCATGGTATATGTAACAGGTGAAGAAGAGAAGCCAGTATTTGAAGATGAAAGCCGACCAAAGAAAGAAGAACTTGATGCTTTAAAGCATTGGCAGAAGAAGGATGCAAGTGCAAAAGCCTACATCTACAATACAATCTCAGATCATTTGCTACCACACATCAGAGGATTGGAATCATCAGAAGATATATGGAATGCATTGGAATATCATTTCCAAAGCACTACTAAAGCACGGAAAGCAAGTCTATGGTCAGAGTTTACAACATTCAAGAAGAAGCCAAGTCAAACCATTAGTGATTATGTCACTAAGATGAAGGATCTAGCAGATAGTCTTGGATCCATAGATGAAGATGTTGAAGATCACAGATTGATTGCTCAACTACTTGCAGGCTTGAGAGGGGATGAAAGGTGGAAACCTTTTGTCTTATCAACAGAACTTTCATTAAATCATTATGTTCCAGATTTGAACCAGTTGCTTGGTTTGATGCTCACATATGAGCAAGACTTGAAGGGAGATGGAGATAAAGGTCAAAGTTCTGCAATGTACATGAAGAATAAGAAGAAAGGAGATAAAGGTAAAGCAAAGGATGAAGAGGAGTCTAATTCTCAAGCTTATTATGCAAGAGGTAAAGGCACTGGCAGAGGAAGACAAAGAGGTTTTGGAAGAGGAAGAGGTAATCAAAATAACAACAAAAAGGCTTGCTGGATCTGTGGATTGAGTAATCATTTGGCTCATGACTGTTGGCACAACCAACAAGGATCAAATCAAAATCAGAACAACAATAGCAGAGGCCGAGGTGGAAGATATCAAAGTAATTATCAAAGAGGTAGACAAAGTCAAAGAGGAGGCTATGGTAGAGGTGGAGGAAGAAGTTGGGGACAAAATCAATCCTACAACACCACCTACTACAACTATGCAAATGACACACAGAATGAAAGTCATACATCATTGATGATGAATTCAATTAGCACATCAGACAAAGAAGATCTAAAGGTATTTTACATTGACTCTGGATGTTCTAATCATTTGTCAGGAAACATAGAATTGATGTCAGATTTGGAAAAAGGCATTTCTAGTCACACAGTTCAAACTGGTGATAATACAAGACATAGTGTACATTCAATTGGAAAAGTGAAATGCAAGAGTGGAGCAGATTTGCTAACCAATGTTTTGTATGTTCCTACAATACCTAAAAACTTGATTAGTGTGGGACAGATAGTTGAAAAAGGTTTTCAAGTCAGGTTTACAAATGAAGGAGTATTTGTGGAAGATCCAGAGAATGGATATAATCAGATTGTCTCTGGTAAGAAAGAAGGTAGACTCTTTACTTTAAGAGTGCAAGGGAACATTGGTCAAGCTTTGCTCACACATGGTGAAGCAGTGATTACGGAACTTGATCTCTGGCATAAGAGATTAGGTCATTTCAATGAAAGAGGAATTAAAGCTATGGTTGCTAATCAGTCTGTACTAGGATTACCAAATGTGCAAAGTCAACATATGGTTTATAAATGTGAAGCATGTCAAATGGGTAAAGCACACAGGTTACCATTTCAAAAGAAAGGATTCAAACATGATGGAGTACTTGAGCTCATTCATACAGATGTATGGGGACCAACAAAAGAAGGATCTATCAGTGGCTCAAGGTATTATGTTCTTTTCATTGATGATGCTACAAGATGGATAACATTATATGTTTTGAAGGAAAGATCAGAAGTGTTTGGAGCCTTCAAGCATTTTCATGCATATGCAGAGAGAGTAACAGGTCAAAAGCTTAAAAGACTGAGGTCTGATGGAGGGGGAGAATACTTCTCCCAAGAGTTCAATGATTATCTTTGGAATGCAGGTATTAAGAGAGAAATAACTTGCAGGTATACACCACAACAAAATGGTGTAGCAGAAAGAAGGAACAGGACTTTGGTTGAGTTTGCTAGAGCTATGCTAAAGGAGAAGAACTGTCCAAATTATCTTTGGGCTGAGGCTGTAAATACAGCTATATATCTTGTGAATAGATTACCATGTGCAGCTCTGAATGGAATGACTCCATACGAAGCTTGGTGGGGTAAGAAACCAACACTAGATCATTGTAGAGTGTTTGGATCAATTGCATATGCTTATGTGCCATCACAGCTTAGGCATAAACTTGAACCAAAGGCAGAAAAATATGTGCTCATTGGTTATGATGAAAAGCAGATGGGTTACAGGTTGTGGAATCCTTTAACCAAACAATTTATTGTTTCTAGAGATGTTACATTTGATGAACAGAAAAGTTGGTATGCAGATCAAAGTCATACAGCTGAAGAATTTGAAGAAGAGGTAAGAAGATGTGAGAAAGGAAAATCAATTGTGCAGGTAAATAGAGATGAAGACTATATGCAAGCAAGTACATCCAGAAGTGGATTAACAAGAAGAAATGAAGAAGCTCCTATATTTGATGAAGAAGTGTATCCAGACACATATGAAGAATGTGAACCAAGAAGGTCAAGCAGGACTAGAAGACAACCAGAAAGGTATTCTTATGATACTTCTTACATAACTCAGAAGAACTATGCATATATGGTCAAAGATGATGAAGAACCCCAGAACTATGATGAAGCTAAAGGTAAGAAGCAATCGGAAGAAGCAATGAAGGAAGAATTCAATGCACTGGAGGAGAACAAGACATGGGAACTTGTTCCTAAACCAAATGGTAAGAAAGTAATTGGAAATAAATGGGTTTATAAAGTGAAGAAGCTTGCAGATGGAAGTATAGCCAGATACAAAGCTAGATTGGTGGTGAAAGGCTATGCCCAGACCTATGGCATAGATTATGATGAGACATTCAGTCCTGTAGCTAAGATGTCAACTATAAGGACAATCATTGCTATTGCAGCTTCAAAAGGATGGACTCTAAGTCAATTGGATATAAAAAATGCATTCTTGAATGGATACATATCAGATGAGGTATACATGGAACAACCTCAAGGGTTTATAGATTCCAGGTATCCAAATTTTGTTTGCAGGTTGAGAAGAGCATTGTATGGATTGAAGCAAGCTCCAAGAGCTTGGAACTATAGACTGGTGAAGTATCTCAATGATCTTGGATATCAAAGTTCAAAAGCAGATTCAAGTCTACTTATCAAAAGAACAGAGGAAGGTACAATCTACATTTGTATTTATGTAGATGACATTATAATCACAGGTACTTCAGATGAAGGAATCAAGGAGGTAAAGAGATTACTTGAGAAAGAGTTTAAGATCAGTGACCTAGGAAAGTTATCATACTTTCTTGGAATGGAAGTTACTTATACAGATCATGGCATATATGTGTCACAAGAAAGGTATCTTCTGAACTTGTTGAAGAAGTTTGATATGGAAAATTGCAGAGAAGCTTCAACTCCACTTGAAGTTAATCACAAGCTCAGTAAATATGATGGTGCAGACTACAAAGATATGAGGAAGTATCAATCTCTTGTGGGTAGTTTGATTTATGCTACACTAACAAGACCTGATCTTAGTTATGCAGTGGGAGTTTTGTCACAATTCATGCATTGTCCAAAGGACCCACATTGGATTGCAGGTCAGAGAGTTCTCAGATATATCAAAGGAACTATAAAGGAAGGATTATATTATCCTTTTACATCAGATTTGAAGTTGAGAGCCTACAGTGACTCAGACTGGGCAGGTAATCAAGATGACAGGAGATCAACTCATGGTTACATGATATACATTGGTGATAAGCTTGTAAGTTGGTGTTCCAAGAAACAACATACAGTAGCATTATCATCAACTGAAGCAGAGTACAAAGGACTTGTGGAAGCAGCTAAGGAAGTCATATGGATGCAGACATTGTTCAAGAGCTTAGGCATTGATCAAGGTACACCTACAATACATGGAGATAATATGAGTTCACTTTATCTTGCAGCAAATCCAGTATTTCATGCAAGAACAAAGCACATAGAGATACAGTATCATTTTCTCAGAGAAAAGGTAATGGAGAAGGAGATTGAAGTGGAATACATTTCTACTAAAGATCAATTAGCAGACATAATGACAAAGAGCTTGGATGGTGTGAAGACCAGCAGATTCAAAAGCATGGCAGGAGTAAAAGAAAAGAAGATGATATGAAGAAACAGGGAATGTCAATTAGTGATTGAGGGGGAGCTGTTGGAGAAACACTCACTAATTAGACATATATTTGAAGATTAAATCTTAGGAAGAAAACCCCATGCCTATGTGAAGGGAAAAATTCACAACTGTATTATACTTGTAAAGTTAGTTCACTTTAGTTCTAGAAGTTTTTTAAAATCACGAGAATACAAAAATCTATATAAGTTAGTTTGTATCAACTGACGCGGAGAGAGAAAGTGAGAAGAACTCATTTTTGTATGACTGAGTATAGTCGAGCTTCCCTGAGTGAGAAAGCATTTGTAAAACTTCTGAGTTTTTATAGTTATGAGAAGAACTGAGTAAAGTTCTGTGTATGAGCCTCTCTCCATCATCTCCATGATTACCTACTGTGTGATGAGTTACAAAGATCAAGTTTTCCAAGCAACTCGATGCCTGGCATCGAATCTCTGTTGATAAGTCATATTTTCTTTTATATTTTTTTCATTCAGTACTGAAGTGTTTGAAAAACATGATGTTGTTGGAGCAACTCGATGCCTGGCATCGAATTCCAGTTGGTAAGTCATATTCTATGTGTGCATGAAATCACCTCTAGTTTTGGTGTCCAAAAGATCAAGACTTTATGCGGGAAGTCGATGCCCGGCATCGAATCCCTGCTGAAAAGTGGCCAAAAACACTCCAAGTCGATGCCCGGCATCGAATTCTCGTTGCAAGTCGATGCTAGGCATCGAATTCTAATTTTAAACAGGCGCTCTTACTAAAACAGGCAAGTTTTCCAGTTTTGGAAGGTCATACAGGGTCATCTTGTGAGGACCATAACTTGAGTTCTAGAGCTCCGTTTGATGCATATGATAGCTTGTTGGAAAGCTCTACTCTTCTAGTTTCAGCCTATAAAGTTTCATAGAGAAATAATATGTGAGCTAGGAGAAATTAGCAAAACACTGAAGGTATGTCATTTCGGTGACTAGGAATTTCTGTAGAAGCAAAGTTCTCACTTTAGGCTATCATTTCTCAAAGTTTGGAGTGGCAATGAGTTAATGGTGACCATAGAGGTGTTCTAGTGTCACCTTAATTCATTTCTTGTGGTGTTTCATACATCAACACAAAGAACCCTAATAACATGCCTAAAATCACTCCTATCAACGTCATTGGGTTAGTGGTAGACTCTACGAGAAGTATAACTTCCACAGCCCCAGTGCATATGGTCACTAGAGCCCAAGCCTTGCAGCAAACTCAAGGAGTAGGGCAGGAAAAGAGTTCTGAGGTTAGTGAGACAGAGAGTATAACCAAGAAAAGGACAAGAGCATGGACAGATAGCCGGGAGAGAATGAAAAGACAATGGTCACAGAAAATGAGCGAACTTGAAGAAAGCTTGAGAGAAACCAAAGCAAAGATAAGTGAACTCGCATCCCAAAACCACTCTCACACCACCCCTCCACCACCTTTCCCTTTACCTGCCAATCCATCTTCTTCCATTCCCCAACCTTTCAATACATCACCCTTAACCCACCCACCACCCAGAGTAGGATCAGTCCTAGCCGATCCCACTCCTGAAGATCTAGACATGATGCTTAAAGCATATCAGGCCAGAATCCAAGAAGGGCCCAATGTAACAGATCATGAGAAATGTTACCCTAGAGCCGATCTAGAGGTAGAGCGAACAAAGCTTTGTGCTAAAATGGTCGAATTGGCGCAAGCCATGTTTGAAGCCAGTCGCTTGTTCAATGGCTCTAACCCCATCAGAACACCATTGCACTTTGATGGTCTATTGGATAGATTGGATAGGTTACTTGCGAAGTCTGGAAAAGGAGCCACCTCCCAGGCTAAGGAGAGGGCAAGTGATAGAATAAGCATTCCTCCCCAGGGAGCTTATGTGCCTAACTCCACTGAACCAGACACCTCTTCTTCTATGAATAGGTATTCACCAGAGTTCCTGAGAGAGATTCAAGAAGAGAAGTGGGCAAAGGAGAGTGAAGTCCCTCCTCCCATTGAACTTGTGGATGACGCACATGATCAGTTCCCACAGGACATCCCTTCTATTTATGAAGAACAGGAAAGTGCCCACTCTCATGAGAGGTTAGACTTTGAGTCTAATTCCTTGCAAGAGTTACCACATTTCACAGGCCCATGGGAAACCAAGTCTACTTGCCTGACAGCACCCACAGTCATGATAAGAAACGAAGATTCGATCATACCTAGGAATACAGAGGTAGTAAAGAACACTAAAGTGCAGTGCAATCTCACTTTAGAAGAGCTACTCAAAGTTAAGCCAGAAGTGTGGAAACATGTAGCCAAACAAGTGCCAAACATAGCGAAATCGCGTTCCCAGGTAGGATCTCATAGAACAGTGCCTGAAATACCATTGGATAAGATAGGAAACATGAGTGAAGGAGAAGAAGGAAATACCTATCTCCCAGTTACCCATCAGGGATACACAACCAAGGCAATTTTGGACTCAGGTGCAGGAGTTGCAATTGCTACAACTTCCCTATGGAAGCGTTGGGGCAAGCCAGCACTCCGACGGACGAGAATGAAATTGCAGATGGCTGATGGCCATATTGAGAGGCCCTTGGGATTGCTAGAAGGCATAACTCTCACTACATGTGGTGTTGAGTTCGAACATACTTTTGCTATATGCGACTTTAGCAGAAACCAAGCCTACGAGATGATTTTGGGAAGGCCATTTATGCGGCAATTGCAAGTAGTACAGGACTAGGGAACCAATTCCTTATACTTGCAACACTTAGGTGTTACAACCAAAGTCAATCTCAAGGATTACTCTCATAGAGACGTACCGCCCATTCAATGGAATCCCGTCCATAGAGCCAAGGATGACACGGAGTCAGTGCATTCCATGGGATCAGGATCCTCATGGATGCATGAAGACACCCACTTATGGATGTGCAAAGTGGCAGTAGAAGAAGAGAAAAGAGAAAAAGCCAGAGAGATAGGTGCGAAAGAGACACATAGATCAATTCAAGACCCAGCCTATGCACCTGTTGTATTTCCCGATGAAGAGTTTGAACCTCATGGCTGGGTAGAAATTTTAGCAACAATGGATGTAGCCATCAATGAAGAGCAGTGGACACCCCACTGTGATGAGGATGGCTATGACATTTCAGTCTTCTCAATAGAGCCAATCATGGGAGATACAGTTTTAGAAGAATGCGAACCTAGCCCTGATACATTTGAGGATGCAAGTGACTCCGACTTAGAGTCAATCATTATGGACCCACCTTTTGCATCAGATGAAGAATACTTCTATGAAGTTGAAGCTTACCCCCATAGACACGGAGAAATCATGAAGGAGGTGAGGTTAGCCACACAAGTAGCCACTAAGAGTGGAGGAAAGAAAAGAAAGAAGAAGGAAGTCACTCCGGAGGCAGAAGAATCCTTGTTTGAGGTCCCTGAAAACTTTAAAAAATATGAGATAGATGATAGGAGAGTCATGATAAGAATGCCTAAACGTGAGGCACAAGCAGGAGAGGCCTATGATACCAAGGAAACTACCAAGAAAATAGTTGTCGCCATAGAAGAGGGAGAAGAAAGATGCACCTACATAGGGCATGACCTGACGGAAGAAGAAGAGCAAGAGTTGGTAGCTTTGCTAAGAGAGTACAGAGATGTATTCGCTTGGAGCTACAAGGACCTGAAAGGTGTAGACCCTGACATATGCTCACATACGATACCCATGACTTCAGAGGCTAGGCCCTCTAAGCAAAAGCCATACATATACAATGACAACTATGCGACCAAGATCAAGGAAGAGATAGATCGCTTGGTTGAAGCTGGATTTATCTATGAAATTGAGCATACTGAATGGGTATCCCCCATTGTAGTAGTGCCCAAAAAGAATGGAAAATTACGTGTATGCATTAACTTGAAGAAGGTTAACGCAACCACTATCAGGGATAGTTATCCGCTTCCTATCACCGAGCATTTATTAGAAAGGGTAGCAGACAAGGAAGTGTACAGCTTCCTAGATGGGTTCTCTGGCTACAATCAAGTAGCCATTGCACCAGAAGATCAGCATAAGACGGCTTTTGCCATAGAGTGGGGCATATTTGCCTTTTGGGTAATGCCATTCGGGCTTACCAATGCACCTGCTACCTTTCAAAAATTAATGTGTCACGTGTTTAAAGAGTTCTTGAGGAAGAATTTGGAAGTCTATGTTGATGATCTTTGCGCTCATTCCAACATTAGACAGACCCATATACTTGAACTCAGACAAATCTTTGATAAATGCAGAGAATATCAAGTCTGCCTGAACCCAGAAAAGTGTGTTTTCATGGTCAGGCAAGGCAAAATTCTAGGACACATAGTGTCTAAGAACGGCATATCCACTGACGAAGAGAAAGTGAGAGCCATTGCAGAACTACCTAGGCCAAAGAACGTCAAGGAAGTACAGGCTTTCATGGGGCATTGTGGTTACTACCGCCGGTTCATTCACATGTATGCTGTCATTGCAAAGCCCATGTACGGACTTCTGACTAACTTTGAGTGGACTGATGAATGTGAGAATTCCTTCAATGAGCTTAAACGAAGGTTATGTTCAGCACCAATCTTGACCACACCAGATTGGAACAAGCCATTCCATGTTCATGTGGATGCCTTCAATTATGCTATTGGATGTGTACTTGCACAACCTATGGGTGAAGGTAATATGGATCTTCCTATTGCCTATGCCAGTAGACAGTTGAATGCTGCTGAACGGAACTATACAACCACCGAACGAGAAGGATTAGGCATGGTGTACGCGGTTAAAAAGTTTAGACACTATTTGCTTGCAAATAAGTTCAAATTTTTTACTGATCACCAAGCTCTACTGTACCTGGTAAACAAGCCATGTAATACAGGCAGATTAGTAAGATGGTTTCTCTTACTAATGGAATATGACTTTGAGGTAGTAGTGAGGAAAGGCATGACTCATTTGAGAGCAAACCATCTCTCTAGGCTCACATCTAGAGAGGCCCCACAAGGAGTGTCAGATGACTTACCTGATGCTTACTTGTTTAAATTGGACGTTGTACCTCAGTGGGCTAAGCCATTAGTGCCATTATTGACATAGGCCTAACCACCCAATAATAAACACACAAGATAGGGAGATAGTAAAAGCCCAGAAGTATCATATCATGGTAGGAAGTGTGTACAAACATACAGATCACGGGGCATTAGCCTGTTGTGTGGAAGAGGACGAGTACGTGAAGTGGTTGCAATTAGCACATGTAGGTGCATTAGAGCAACACTACTCAAAACAACGAACCCTACAAACATTGAGGAGACTTGGAGTATACAGGCTAACTATGGAAGCAGATGTTCATAGGATGTGCAAGGAATGCCCAATTTGCCGCACTAAGCCACTAGTGGAACATGCCACCCTTTATCGCGTGTCTCTAGTGCCAGATTGGAGCGAGCCATTAGTGGCCTTTCTGAGGACGAAAACATTCCCTCAAGAAATGACTCTGGTTAGAAAAAGGAGCTTAGAACAAGAGGCGCTAGACTATGCTCTCATTGGAGATAATCTATACAGACGAGGAAAAGATGGGTATCTTAGATTGTGTGTCCACGAGAGCGAATATCTGAAGATATTAGAGACTGCTCACCAAGGTGTAGCAGAAGGACACTTTGGTCCAGATCGGGTGTTCAAAGCAATTTTGTTTGCAGGTCTTTGGTGGCCAACTCTTCACATGGACGCACATACCTATGTGAAGAGGTTTGAGGTTTGTCAACGAACTCAGTATCCCATACGCAAGGATGAGATGCCATTGAAACCTATGATGGGTGGACGTGCATTCTCTAAGTGGGGAATAGACTTTGTTGGTCCTATTAATCCCCCAACTAAGGGTTCACATGCTGAGTACATCATTGTGGCCACAGACTATCTGACCAAGTGGGTAGAAGTGAAAGCCACTACGAAGAATGATGCTCAAACAACAGCAAAGTTCTTATTTGAAAATGTGTTCACTAGATACGGATTGCAAATAGAACTAGTAAGTGATAGAGGCACACACTTCTTGAGTGAAGTCATAAAAAACCTTCTCCAAGAATTCTTGGTAGTACATAAGAAGTCTGCCCCTTATCACCCACAAGCTAATGGCCAGGCCGAGAGCACAAATAAGATCTTATGCAATGTGCTGACTAAATTGGTGAATAACAAACGCTTTGATTGGGACAAACAACTACACCACGCTGTTTGGGCATATCGATTTGCCTATAAAACGGTACTCCAAGCCATGCCCTTTCAGATGGTATTTGGCCAGAATGTAGTGCTACCATTGGATTTTTTGATACCTACCTTGAAAGTAGCACAAGAGCATGACTGGACTGGCCATGAACTATCCTCTAGAATCTTTGATCTTGAACGTTTAGGTGAGACACGATTGAGAGCTCCAACACGAATCTATGCAGCCAAGAAGAGGCAAAAGGCGTATTTTGATACACATGTGAAGGATAAAGGCTTGAAGGCAGGAGACCTAGTCCTAGTCTACACATTGAAGCAACATGCACGAAAATTGGAGAAAAGAGGCTATGGACCTATGATAATCAATAGGATCTCCGCAAGTGGAGCAGTACAACTAGCCACTCTAGAAGGTGACATACTACCAAGTTACATAAGCAGATGCAGAGTTAAGCTATATCAAGAACCACTAACCGAAGAAATGCTTAATCGACTCACTACTGCAAAAAAACATAAGGAAGAGGAAAAGCGAATTCGAGTCAATCTTAACGAAGGTACAGGAGTCAATGAGGAATTGCCAACTGTTACAAAGAAGATTCTAAACATGCAGACTAAACATCACACAACACGAAGGAGGCCGCTGATCAAGAGGTAGGAGCGCCAACCAGTGCAACAAGGAGTAACTTGTGGCGCGAAGCAGATCTGGATACACAAGGATGGAAAACCCACGGCTCTAGTAACAGGTTCTCGAGGAGGCACAACACAAGCCACACCAGCAAGGATACAAGTGAAGGAGTACCCTAGGCAACCTCCTAGGCATACCACGTCTATTTGGGTCCCTAAGCGGTCAATGAAGGCTAGCCCCAATGCTAGACAGATATGGGTGCCCAAGGCCTGTTTACGAGCCCAAATAGCTCCAACTCCAATCACGGGCATAATTCAACACTCACAAGTCCTCTTGAAAAACAACTCAGGAACTCTACCTAAACCCCACACTAACACACACTCAGTCAAACCTAGGACTATCTAGAAATAGGTACCCAAAAGGTCCCAAATCCAGCACAATCTCGCTCATAAATCTTTACCTGTCTTTAGCTCTAAGAACTACGAATCCCTGATTAAAGTTTGGCGAACTAAACCCTGTATCAAACCCCTGACCCAATTTTGTAAATCCATCCACTCTGATATAGGTGCATTCTGAGTCCATTGCGTAACCAAAGTATGCATCTAGGATGACACTAACCTCTAATCATCACTCACATCTATCACAAACACTTCACCTCTAACCACTAACCATCTGGATTTTCATGTTAGTATTGTGGAGGGAACACCACTACATCCTGTTTCCTATGCAACACTAATGTGCCTTTCTTCTTCTAGCAGATAAGCATCAGAAGTGTCATGGCAGCAGTAGCAGGAACAAGCTCCCAGGCGGGCACTAGTACTCAAAGCAATTGGGATACCATGCCTGTGGAAGCTCCACTGATAGCAAGGCGTGAAGAGCTTTTGAATGTGAGAAGAATTCCCATCTCAGATCCACCAAGTGGCCTAACAAAAAGAGTTAAGGGGCATTCTCACTGGTTCAATGAGATGCCAGGAGATTTGGGAGATGCGGACCACATCTGGGAGTCCAAGTTGGAATTTGGTGGAGTTTGGTGGACATTTCAATTCTTCTCAAGAGAATTTGAAACCTTACAGAATGCAGCTCCTCTTCAAGATATTTGGCTGAAAGCGGGGTTGCAAGATTATTTTAGTGCAGCTTTGCCTAGACCTGATTTTCGGAGGTGTTACTACTTGATTGCCACACTGAAGGCGACAGGAGATAAAGATCATTCAGGCACATTCCTGGTGCCCTCTCTATCAAGCCAGGAGGAAATGAAGAAGTTTGAGTTGAATATTACTTTAATCAGGGAAGCCCTTCAGATGTATGGAACCCATGTACCTTCCGATCGAGATCCTTTGATACCGGAGTCCATGAAGAACAATAAAATAAAGAAGTTGAAAGAAATGTGTGCTCTCACCCCCAACATCACCATACCATTACGGATGTGCCTTCAACACTTTGCCTTTCCGGTGCAAGACCGGTTCACCCAGCCTCATAAGAAGATCTGGTATGGGTTATACCTAGCAGAGACCGGGAGCTTACCTATGAAAATGCCAGTATGGATCCTTGATCAGTTATATGAAGCAGGCAAGCGAGGAGTGAGGAAGCCTACTTTGAATGGCTGCTGCGCCCAAGAATCATCTACAGATGCCTTGCTTATGATGTGCCAATTGCACGAGCCCTCAAGTACTCACAATTGGAATTCTTCCAGGGGTAGAAATCAGGGGTCCAACCCACTAAAAGAATGCGTGGATCACTTTCACAGGTTCTAATTCCTCGTGAAGTAACCACAGAAGCCTTCAGTAGAGAAGAAGGACAAGTAGCCCCTTTCACAATCCGTATTCAAGGACCCCAATCAAGAAGCATGGTACAACCCACTCCATCAGCCCCCCCACTACCCACAGATGCGGAGTTTGCCTCCATGGCTCCACTGCCAGAAGACCCATCTTTTGACTTTGAAAGCTTCTTGCAGACAGCTCACTTATCTGAGAGTGAGTTCTTCTCAGACACGGACGGCCCCGACTCATCATCCTAGAGAGGACGGACACAAAGTGCGGCTAGAAGGGTGCATTGGGAAGATGAGACACAACATCCTCATGCTGAAAGCACACAGAATCAGGAAGAAGCACAAGGGAATGAATTAGAGGAGAGTGAGGAGGAAGCTCTTGCCTACACGGCACAACGTAAACGACTATACAAAACGATCAAGCAAGTGCAGAAGAGGCATAAGATGTCAGAAGAGGCCAATAGAGCAGTGGTAAACCAGATGCTGCAAGCGGAAAATGTAGACCCTCAATTTGTTGAATCATTGAACCTTTTAGCAGATACTTGTGGGATAGTGGAAGCCATGAGGACCATGGTATATCATAATACCCCACAATATGACCAACGAAGGATTGATACGTGATTGCGAAGGGGCAAAATGATTCAAATGGAAGTCTCTACCACACTTCCTACCACCACTCAAGAAGATGTTCACATGGCCAGCCCATCCAACAGTGATGAACCAGATGTACATATCCAGGTACCATCTCCACCATCACCTCCCCTCCAGCCCTCAGAACCCCTCACCACTAGCCATTCTGAACAACCAGTATTAGTCATTAGTGAAACTATAACACACACCACCATTTCTCCATCCGCCCCTTTACCTCCACCCACCAGTTCCAGCCAACTTTCTAAACCCCATATAGGTAACCCTTCATATTTCCCTGCCCTCGGACAGCCACTTGCCACTACCCAAACCTTAACTCACCCATTTCCATTCACCAATACTATTCCTCTTTCCCAACCCCAAACCATTGAACCCCTCTTGACCTCCGCAGAGCCTACACAAGTCACCCTACCTCCGTTCTTGGCAAACCTGGTGGAGGAAATTGAGAATTACAGGAGAAATGCCCATTCCCACCCCACCTCCCCCACATTCACGGCAACCATTAACACACCACCCACCATCCCTGTGTTCACTATTCACACTTCACACACTATCACATCTGATCCCATGGACATTTCACCACCCACAGGAGCACCCATCACCACGTCTGTTCCAACATCATCACATTTCACTTCACTCATAGGCACTTCATCCACTTCTCCCTCCCCCATTTCCCGACCCTTTGCATTTCCCACCTCTACCCCTGCATCCACATCATTTAGTCATGCACTAAACACCATGTTCAAAGCGGCCACACAACTTAAGCAAGAGTATAGATTACTGGAAGAGAATAACACAGCGTTGTGCAATCTCTCGTCTCAACTCCAGGCACGTGTCAATGCCTTGGAGCTAAGTAATACAACACTACAACAGGAAGTGACCACCCTCCAACAATTCCATGTGGAGCTCGAAGCCAAACATACAGAGACGACTAGGGCAACGGAAGAACAACTCAGAGATCAGCTAGCCCGTAATGCTAGATTACAACGAAATATGGCTCTACTTCGACACCACCTAGCGGCTGCACAAGAAGAAAACAGGAGATTACAGCAACAAAATCAAGACAACCTAGAAGCCACCATAGAAAATACTCCAAGGGCACCCATCGACCCTCTTAACTTCCGGGCCATCCCTTTAGAAAGCATACAACAAATATTGGAAACCTATGCCAACCTCTTAGAAGCACATGATCTGCTGGCCGACCAAGTAAAGGAATTACAAAGATCCCAAGTGCCTACACCACACCCACCAAAACCTACAGCGATGGTCGATGCTACTACTTCACCAGAACCTGAACCTTCAACGGCCAATGAGGTACTGGAGCTATGACAACAGATTGTAGAATTAAAAATTAAGTTGCTACAATATGAACGACCCCTCTCTCCACCTGAGCAACCAACAGAGGAGGAGGCCATAGCTATCCCAGTGGAGGCAACATTTGATAATGCGTATGAGCCTCAACCTTTTCCAAGAGGCATAATCACTGACGAAGGACAAGACACATACGAGGAACCCCCTCCGGCATGGATGAAAAAGGTAGAAGAGATGGGGGTGACTCACGAAGAGCGTATCTCAACCTAGATGGTGGCTATGAAGACTATCGAGGAGACCATACTTCAGTCAGAATATTTTAAGCACTTGGCTACCACGCGAATGATAACCAGCTCAGAATTACAATATAAACCATACTTTGTACTGTTGGCAGACTACAATGCCGAGATCAAATGTAAAACCAACAAGTACCCTACTTTCGCTACCCAATTTGAACTTGAGGACATTCGAGAGGACGCCCACAAAGGGAACATATACCAACCCACCTGGAGGCAAAAGTTACTGGAAACCTATCCGAAGATGCATGAGCATGGGATCACGCGCCCATGCACTTGAAGTATAAAAATTGCTACGGGCCAGTGCAACGGAGAAGATCATGGAAGGCATTTGCCATACAAGTTAAGAACAACGCCAATTGCAAAGAATGGCTCAATTACCCTGCCATTGCACCCCCAATAGGCACACCAACAGTTCAATACATGATAGCTACCATCCGGCATTGGATGCCACGCCTACACCCTATGCCAGATGTCGTCGCGCAGATGATGCTCAAAATTTTGGACATGATGCAAGTGGTGTTAAAGACTTTCTGAAATGTACGTAATATCCAGCCTCCAATTCCAGGCTTCATCAATGGTAACTATGATCTACTTTATGATATGAGCACGACCCCGAGTATCCATGTGGCTTACACATGGCATGCACGAATAAGATATCTCCTTGCGTGTTACAAACAAACTTTTGATGACATGTTCACCACGGGGTTCTGGGAAGCACACTCAGAGGTATTCGCGCCCCGCCCAACTCATCTGCTTAGTTATTTGCTTGCGAACAAACAATGCATTCAGAGCTCTACACCACACCACAACCTGATATGCCTGGCACAGTTAATTGGGACGCCCTGCAGAGAGATTTGGTCAGGGGACTACGCATCAAAGAACAGGAATTGGCAACCGACCTACTCCAGCAATACATTGATCAAACCGTGGAGCAGAGGTCTATCAAAGGCAACAGACACTAGGGGGGAAGAGTGTTGGCATCATATGGGAAGACGCCAAGTACGAGCATGTATGCAGATCTAACACTGAGGCAACCCATCAATTTTTCCCAATCCTTACACATTTTAAAAGTAATTCTCATCACAAAAAACCATTGTAAATACCATTTCCCTTTTTTCTAGCTTCATTTTGTACAAGCTGAGGAGTCCTCGAGCTTGAGGAGCCTTAGAAGTAGTTGCCTACCAATTTTCATATTTTTTAGATCTCATTTGAACCCTCAAATAAGCCCTGGAACCTAATTTTTAACTAGGCCAAACACTAGGTCTGGACAGGGCCAAAGCTAGTCAAAAACTATAAATAGAGCTAGAGAGCTCATTTTTGGGTTAGCTTCTTGTAGTTTTGAGCTTGTAATGAGAACTTGTTTGTAATAGAAGTAATTCCATTGTCTTACTCTCTTTGTTCTTGCTGTGTGTGCACGTGTGTGTGTATGTGTGTGCATGTTTGTGTGCTTCTCACTCACACATTTGTGCCATCACTTGCTCGAGGTCTTCATACCATCCTCATGTCTTCCCGGATTGACATTAAAGGAGGTGCTACTCATCACTGAGCTACAAAACTTTACAAAGATTGGGAGTGTACTGGCCATCTATGGAGGCAGATGTCAATAGAATATGCAAGGATTGCACCATCTGTGGTGAAAGACCACCTGTGGATCATGCCACTTTATATCATGTGTCTCTTACATGAGAATGGAGTGAACCCATAGTAACCTACTTAAGGACACACATGTTCCCTCAAGGAATGAATTTAGCAACACAACAAAGTCTAGAGAAGGATTCTCAAGACTACACACTTATTGGCAATAACCTATGCAAACAAGAAAGAGATGGATATTTAAGGCAATGTGTTCATGAGAGTGATTATCTATGCATATTAGAGACTGCACATCAAGGTGTTGGAGGAGGCCACTATGGCCCTCACAAAATAATCAAAGCCATACTATTTGCAGGGTTATGGTGGCCCACTCTTCACATGGATGCATATACCTATGTAAAGATATGTGATGTATGCCAAAGGGTTCACTTTCCTACTCGCAGAGATGAGATGCCACTAAAACCCATGATGGGAAGACATGCAATCTCTAAGTGGGGCATAGATGTTATAGGACCCATTAACCACCCTACCGAAGGAACTCATGCTGAATACATCATAATAGTGTCATACTATCTCACCAAATGGGTAGAAGCTAAGGCTACCAAAAAGAATGATGCTCACATGATGGCAAAATTCTTGTTTGAGAATGTCTTTATGAGATATAGATTGTCTATAGAACTGGTGAGCGATAGAGGGACTCATTTTCTAAACCACATTATTGAATATTTGTTACAGGATTTTATGGCAATTCACAAGAAATTCACATCATATCATCCTGAGGCCAATGGACAAGCAAAAAGTACTAACAAGATCCTTTTTAACGTAGTGACAAAATTTGTAAACAAGAAACATTTAGACTAGGACAAATAGTTACATCACATTGTTTGGGCATATAAAGTAGCATACAAAACTGTACTCAATGCAACTCCCTTTCACATGGTTTTTGGTTAGAATGTTATGCTTCTGTTGGATTTCTTGATACCCACTCTTAAGGTGGCACAAGAGCACCAGTGGACTGGCCACAAGTTATCATCAAGGATCATGGATTTGGAATGATTAGGAGAGACCAAGTTGAGATCAGCAACAGGCATATATGTAGCCAAGAAATGCCAAAAATCTTACTTGATGCACATGTAAGAGAAAAAGGCTTGAAAGAAGGTGACTTAGTCTTGGTGTATACATTGAAAAAACATGCAAGGAAACTAGAGAAGTGTGGTTATGGGCCCATGATTATAAATAAACTTTTGACAAGTGGAGTGGTGCAATTAGCCACTCTAAAAGGAGAAATAATGCCTAATTGCATTACTCGCTGTAGAGTCAAACTTTATCAGGAACCTCTTACTAAGAATATGCTTAGATGATCATGTTGGCAAAGAAGCATAAGAAGGAATAGTTCTAAGCACTCATTTCAATGAATTTGTTTTGAGGAGTTCTCTACATGTACTTTTCAATCGATGTGATTCAACTTGATATATGTAGCTTAGACCTGCTAGTTCTCAGCTATCAATTTTTATATCATTGGTTTAGTATTTTGTGAGATAATTTCTCTGCAAGTCACTTATTTCTGCTCACTATCATCTTCCTAAAAAGTCGGGATTACACCCTTAACGTCTTAACGTGATTTCTCACGATATAATCATCCTAAATTAGTCAGATAACTTCCTATAGAAAGCTTAAGACTCAATTAGTTATATCTAAAAGCTCTCGAGTCAATTGTAATCAATCAATGAGTGAACACTCAATAAAATACTAAGTAGGACCAAGTTCCGAAATAGCAAGTTTTTTGAAGTCTTCAATCTTGGAAGTAGTCTGTTTTGACATAACTATTTGAAGGTGATGCTCCAAGGTACATTATGGATCCAAATGCATATTTGGGAAGCTAAAGGTGTCTACTAAGATACTCTGAAGCTACATTGGCAGGTGTAGAGTAGAATTTGTGCAGCACCACCTCATTTCTAGAGTGTATCCAACCATATCCTCATAGTGGTATCAGAGCTATCATCAACTCAACATGGGAGATGGATTCCCATCATCAACTGACAAACTGGATCGAGATAACTACTTTGCTTGGTCTATTAGAACGGAAGTATATCTACAAGGTAGAAATCTCTATGGTTACATATTTGGAGATGAGTTAATGCCAATACTCATAAGCAAAGGGCAACCTACTAAAAAAGAATAGGAAAGGTTATTAACATGGTGCTCAAAGGATGCTTTGGACAGGTCATATCTTCTCAACTCAGTTTCTAATTTCTTGCTCCCACACATTAGGAAGTGTAAGACATCACAATAAACATGGAATGCACTTGAAGCATTCTTTTCTTCGAGCATTAGAGCAAGAAAGAACCAACTTTCATAAAACTCAAAAAGCTGCCCAAACAGAATGTGATTGATTATGTCACTAAAATGAAGGACCTAGCTGATCAACTTGGAATCATTGGAGAAGTCATTGAAGAGGAGAAAATTATGAGACAAGTAATCAAAAAAATCAAGGGAGATGATAAATGGGAAGCATTCACCACAACAATGGATCTATACATGGACATGCAGGTACCTGACCTCAATACTCTAATGGGACAACTATTCACTCATGAAGCCAAGCTTGTGAAGAACAATGACAACTCAAAAGGTAATCAATCCTTTGCCTTATACATTGATAAGAACAATAGAAAGGATAGTAAAGGTAAAGGTAAGAAACCTGATGATGAAGCTAGTACCTCCCAAGCTAACTTTGAAAGAAGAGGTAGAGGTACAAGAGGAAGATGTAGAGGAGGTAGACAAGGTAGGGGGAAATTCCAAAGCACCTCTCCATGTGCCCTATGTGGATTGACTAACCATACAACTGAGAATTGTTTCAAGAACCCTAGAAATCATAGAGGAAGAGGCTTCAATAGAGGAAGCTATGGAAGAGGAAGATCAAACAATTTCAACAACTACAACAAGAACTACAATAACCAAGGAGGCTATAGAGGAAGAGGAGATTACAAAAAATACATTGAAGAGCAGGCAGAAGAGGACTCACTTTTGTTGATAAACATGACCATGAGGCAAGGTAAAGCAGATAAGCATGTGTTCTATATAGATTCTGGTTGTTCAAATCATGTAGCAGGAATGTGGCATTGTTATCTGACTTGGAGGATCTAAGGAACAAGCATGAGGTACAAAGAGGAGATGACACAAGGCACTCAATTGAAAAGATTGGAAATGTGAAGACCTCAGATGGAAATATGAATCTACTAAGTAAGGTATTGTATGTACCTACCATAACCAAGAACTTGATAAGTGTTGGACAAATTATAGAAAAAGTATTGCATATAAGGTTCACAAGAAATGGAGCATTTGTTGAAGATCCTCAACAAGGGTTTAAGAGGATAGAAAAAGGAGGAAAGAAAGGTGGAATCTTTACATTTGAATTACAAGATACTAGAAATATAGCACTTTTAAATTATGGAGGACAAAATTTATCAGAATTAGAAACGGGGCATAAACGATTAGCTCACATAGGTGAAAGGAGTTTGAAGCAAATATGCAAGGATCAGAGTGTGCTTGGATTGCCAAACATATCCAAGCAACACATGATATATAAATGCAGTGCATGTCAATTTGGGAAGTCTCATAGACAACCATTTGAAGAAAGGTTACATTCGTGGTGATCTATTGGAGCTAGTCCACATAGATGTTTGGGAGTCTAGCAAAGACCCTTCAATTTCAGGATCCAGGTACTATGTATCATTCATTGATGATTGTAGTAGATGGACTATACTTTACTTTAAGAAGCACAAGGATGAAGTGTTCAATTGTTTCAATAAATATCTTGCATTTGTTGAAAACCAAATAGGGAAAACCTTGAAAAGCTAAGGTCAGATGGAGGGGGAGAATACTTCTCCCATGAGTTTGATGCACATCTCCAAGGTAGAGGCATCAAAAGAGAGATCACTACTAGGTATACTCCTAAACAAAATGGAGTAGTAGAAAGGAGGAATAGGACCATTCTGGAGGCAGCAAGGTCCGTGATTAATGACAAAAAATTACCCAACTATCTATGGGCAGAGGTTGTGTCTAGAACCACTTATCTCATCAACAGGCTCCCATCTAAAGCATTGGATGGGATGACACCATATGAAGCTTGGAATGGAAGGAGACCTAGGCTAAGATCATTGCAGAATATTTGGTTGCATAGCTTATGCACATGTTCTATCACAAATCAGAGGTAAAATGGATCCTAAGGTAGAGAAATGTGTGTTCATAGGATATGATCTAAATCAAAAAGGGTATAGGCTGTATAATCCAAGTACTAATTATGACCTAAAGGAAGACTTTCAAACAATTCAAAAGGTAAATGATCAACAACATGAAGATTCAAGTGACTTTGATGATCAGAAGACAGCAACAAGGAATTTCAAGGTATGGAACAACAAAGGTAAAGAGAAGATGCAAGACTTGAGGGATCTAGCAGAATCCTCTTGACAAACAATAAGGAGATCAACTAGGGAAAAGAAGAAGCCAAAAAGGTATGGATATGACACATATGACACCTCTCTGGTCACTAAACACTCAATTTATATTGCTGAGGATATTAATTCAGAGGAGTCATCAACCTTTAAAGAAGAAAACAAGAAATCAGAGTGGAAAGAAGCCATGGAGGAAGAGATACAAGCACTACAAGAGAATCAGACTTGGGACCTGGTTTGCAAGAAAGAGTCCATGAAGATCATTGGATCTAAGTGGATTTATAAGGTAAAAAAGAATTCTAATGGTTCAATAAATAGGTACAAAGCAAGGCTTGTGGCTAAAGTGTTTGCTCAGATCCAAGGAATTGATTATGAGGAGACCTTCTCTCCTATGGCAAAGATGCCAACAATTAGAGTTATCATGAATATAGTTGCTTCAAGAAATTGGAACATTTATCAGTTGGATGTAAAAAAAGCATTCTTAAATGGTTGGATTTCAGAGGAGGTGTACATGGCACAACCTCTTGGATTTGTTGATAAATTACATTCTGAATATGTGTGCAAACTCAAGAAAGCTCTCTATGGTCTCAAGCAAGCTCCTAAAGCTTGGAACCATAGACTTGTTACATTCTTGCAGGACAAAGGATTCAATTTGAGCAAGGCTGATTCTTCACCCTTGATTAAGAGGAACAACTCTAAAGCTATATATCTATGTGTGTATGTAGATGATATCATTCTTATAGGTAATGATGTAGATGGAATCAAGAAGTTCAAAGCCTAAATGAAGGAAGAATTCAAGATAAGTGACCTGGGATTGCTCACTTATTTTCTTGGATTAGAAGTTGCCTATATTGCAGCTAGTTGAGGCATCATCCAATGTCCAAATGGAGTGATTTTACTCTCATTTGAAAGATCTTAAAGTTTAGTTTATGCCTGCAAAATTTCATTTTCAGTCTCTGCATATACTCAGAGAAACGCAGAAAATACAAAGCTTATGTCTGAAAAATTTCAGGATCCTAGGAGGGTTCATTTGCTTTTGTTGTGCACATAGGAGTGTTTATCCTCCAACAGTGGTATCAGAGCTATAAGTGGAGTATCAAAGAGAGATGAAGGAGCTACTGAAGTGAATTAAAGACTTCATCAAAGTTTGAAGGAAGGAAGCAAAGAACGGGCACGTCAACAACAAGGGGAAGCAAATACATCATCAAATCATAGATGAAGCTTCATCAAGAGGAGTAGCTCTATTTTTTGAGGTAAAAGCCATCCTTTTCAACTTCATTGCATCAAGGGGGAGGTTCAAAAGAGTTAGGAGGCACCATGGTCGATCTCAATGCTCAGATTGAGAAGCTTGAAAAAGGAAACTACCCGTGGCGATTTAGAATAAGCAATTTTTTGATGGGGAAAGGTTTGTGGGGACTTGTGAGTGGTGGAGAGCCAAAACCCTGCATAGATGAGGTAAATCCAACCAATGACCAGAGAAGAGCAGTAAGAGAGTGGGATGAAAGGGACAAAAGGGTCATTTTCATTTTATCTCAGCATATTAGCAACTCTATGGTAGGGCATATTCAAGATTTGGATACATCGAAGAAGGTGTGGGAGTGCTTGGAGAGATTGTACTCAACCTCCACAAAAGCTAGAAAAATTCAGCTCAAGAATGAGCTAAATAATCTTAGGAAAATCCCCTCTCAAGGTGCTAATGATTACATATTAAAGGTTAAAGAGCTTGCAGATGCACTAGGGTCAATCGGTTGTGCCCTAGATGATGACGATCTTGTCGCCCACACCCTAAATGGACTTAGGGATGATGAAAAATGGAGGTCTTTCACAACTTCAGTGTATGTAAGGGACTCTCTTCCTGATTTTGATCAACTAATCACTCTCATGGTGACAGAGGAGATGAACCTTGGTGGTCATAACACCAAGGATAGCCAAGGGCAATTGTTGTATGCAAGTAGAGGAAGAGGAAGACACAACTGAGGTGCTTCAAGAGGAAGAGGAAGATATCAAAGCAACCAAGGAGGTCAAGGACAACAAGAAAATGTAGGTCAAAGAGGTGGAAGAGCCACAAATAGAGGAAGAGGTGCAAGATTTGGTGGAAGAGGACAAACCACTTCAAATGGATGCTTTGTATGCGGTAAGCCCGGTCATTTTGCAAATGAATGCTATCATAGAGCTCAAAGACAAGGGAATCAAAACAACAACAACAATTATAGAGGGCAAGGTAATTATGCAAACACATCATCCAGCCAAGGGAATGATTATTTACTTGCCATGAGGTATGGTGAAGATACAACTCAAGCTAGTGAAGATGTATGGTATGTAGACAGTGGATGTAGCAATCATATGTCATGTCGAAAGGATTTTTTTAGTAATTTGCAGGTCCCAAAGCATCAAGGGCATGTGGAAACAGGTGATAACTCAGAGCATATCATTCAACATGTGGGAGATATCAATTTGGAAGGAAATCAAAGAGCAAAGTGCTTATCAGAGGTATTACATGTCCCTACTATTACCAAAAACTTGATTTCGGTAGGCCAAATGGTAGAAAAAGGCTATCAAGTTAGGTTCAATGAAAGAGGATGTTTTGTTGAGGATCCAATGGCAGGTTTCAAGCTCATAGCAAAAGGAAAAAAGCAAGGGAGAATGTTCACAATGGACATAAATCAGCCACACCATTCAATGTATGTCACATATGGAGACAAGAGGATAGCAAATTTGGATCTATGGCATAAACGAATAGGTCACATCAACCTACAAAAGCTCAAGGACATGCAAAGGAGGAGCTTGGTAAGAGGCCTACCAAATTTTACATCTAAAATGTTGCATGAAATTTGTGTAGCTTGCCAACAAGGAAAACAATCAAGGCTGCCCTTCAAGAAGAGTACCTATATAAGTGCAAATGTTTTAGACCTCATTCACACGGATGTTTTGGGTCCAACAAGAGAAGCATCCCTTGCTGGAAATAGGTATTTTGTAACCTTCATTGATGACTTTTCAAGGAAAGTGTGGTTGTATTGCATTAGAAACAAATCAGATGTGTTCCACTACTTCAAGAAATTCAAAGCACAGGTGGAAAAGGAATCTGGCAAGTTTATCAAAACTTTGAGATCCGATGGAGGGGGAGAGTATTTCTCCCATGAATTTTCTGAATTTTTGCAGGTCAATGGCATCAAAAGACAATTTACATGCAGGTATACCCCTCAACAAAATGGGGTAGCAGAGAGAAAGAACAGACACATAGCAGAGGTAGCAAGGTGTATGCTCAACGAAATGAATATGCCGCATTGTTATTGGGGAGAGGCTACATATACAGCCACATACATCATGAATAGATGTCCTACATCAGGTATACATCATCTAACCCCTGAGGAAGCATGGAGTGGAAGAAAACCTTGCATTTGACATCTTAGAATCTTTGGTTGTATATGCTATGTACATGTACCTCAAGAGTTGAGGTCAAAGTTAGATGCCAAATCTGAAAGGTGTATTTTTTTGGCATATTCTATGGAAAAAAAGGGGTATAAATGCTATAATCCCATCACCAAGGAGCTAAAGGTAAGTAGGGATGTTGTCTTTGATGAGTTGAAGCCTTGGTATGCATGCACAAGTCCATTGCAGGTTGAAGACATAGGTGAGACAGATTTGAAGAATGATGATAGAGTTCAAGAAAGCATGGATTTGAGTGGTCCAAGCAACTCATGCAACACAAGGACACCCTCACCATGGAGTGGAAGGCTTAGGGAAAGAGAGACCAGCTCTGAAGAAAGCAAAGTCAAAGGCAAATAGAAGATTTCAGTTGAAGAAGGAAGCTATGTGGACGAGAGCATGTTGGAAGATGAAGAGATAGAAGAAATTCAAACTCCAGGAGTGGCAAAACAAAGAAAGAAGATGGCAACCACACCTAAAGGAAGTGAAAGAAGGTCTTCAAGAGTAAGATATCTAGTACAAAGGTTAACATATGATAATTTCATTGCAAAGCATTATGCATACATGATTCAGGCAATCAAGGACAAAGAACCAACTAGTTATGAAGAAGCTAAGGATTGCAAGGAATGGCAAGAGGCAATGAAGGAAGAGCTCAAAGCACTTGATGAGAACCATACTTGGAGCTTGGTACCAGCTCAAGAAGGCATGAAGGTGATAGGTAATAAGTGGGTTTACAAAATTAAAAGAAATTCAGATGGTTCCATTGCTAGGTACAAAGCAAGGTTGGTGGCAAAAGGCTTCTCCCAAAGCTACGGGATAGATTATGATGAAACTTTCAGCCCCGTAGCCAAGATGCCAACAATTAGGACTTTGATTGCAGTGGCCACATCAAGGAAATGGAGCTTATATCAGTTGGATGTGAAGAATGCCTTCCTCAATGGAGAGCTTGACGAAGTAGTCTACATGAGCCAACCTCAAGGATTCGCTAGTATGACGTACCCAAATCATGTTTGCAAGCTAAGGAAAGCATTATATGGACTAAAGCAAGCCCCAAGGGCCTGGAATCAGAGGTTAGTGGATTATTTATCAAGTTGTGGATACAAAGAAAGTGTTGCAGATCCATCACTTTACATGAAGAAGCAAGGAGACAAGACGGTATACATATGCATCTATGTGGACGGTTTGATCATCACAGGAAGTGATATTGCAGGTATTAAAGATATCAAATCAAAGCTAGGAAAGGAGTTCAAGATATCTGATCTTGGAACACTAAAATACTTCTTGGGAATAGAGGTAATCTATGCACACAATGGCATCTTCTTGATTCAAAGAAAATACTTGTTGGATGTGCTATACAGGTTTGGTACGAGTGGTTGTAAGCCACTTTGTCAGCCCATGGAGCCCAATACAAAGTTGGTTGCAGGTCAAGGAGAGGCTATACAAGATATTACACTATATAGAAGCATAATTGGTTCATTAATTTATGCTACATTCACTAGACCTGATCTTGCATATGTAGTAGGTGTTCTCTCTCAATTTTTGCATGCACCTACTCATGATCATCTTATGGCGGCAAGAAAGGTGCTTCGTTACATCAAGCACACCATCAACCAAGGTCTATTTTACTCATATGATGCTGATCTAAGTGTCAAAGGATATAGTGATGCTGATTGGGCAGGTAGCAAGGATGATCGAAGGAGTACATCGGGTTATGTTTTCATGATAGGTACAAAAGTGATCTCTTGGAGCTCTAAGAAGCAACCCACTGTTGCTCTTTCATCCACAGAGGCTGAGTACAGAGGTTTAGCATTGGCTACATGTGAGCTATTATGGCTTAAGAAGCTACTTAAGGACTTGGAAGTAGAAGTGGAGGAGTTTCCTCTTTATGGAGACAACATTTCAAGCATCTATCTAGCTAACAATCCCATGTTTCATGCAAGGAGCAAGCACATAGAGGTTCATTACCACTTCGTTAGAGAAAAGATGATGGCAAAAGAGCTAGATATAAGGTATGTGAACACTAATATGCAGGTTGCAGACATGATGACAAAGTTTCTTGAAGGTACAAAGCTTGGAGGATTCAAGGAAGCAATCAACATAAGAGACATAGGTTGAAGCAACGAAGGAAAAAGACTTGAGCTTGAGGGGGAGTGTTGAAAGTTTTTCAAGCTCAAGAGTGTGAGAACATGCCCCAAATTGAACCTTCCACATCATCCACAATCAAAGGAGGCTGATTTCCACGAGTTGGAGGCATCAAATCATGCCCATAATGGAAAGAATTTGATTAGAGAAGATTTAGCTCACCTCTTGATGTGATTGGACCTCACTTTTGACATGTATATGCCTTTGATTGGTTAAAGAGGTTAGTATGAGGTCTTTAAAACCTCTAATGAGTTGTATTATGACTTAGAGTCGTGGAAATACGTGCCCAAGCTGCCCCCTTGCTTAAGCACACCCCCTACTAGCTGTTCTCTGCATATTTTGTAGAAATTTCACTTTTACACACTCTATCTATCTAGATGTTTTTGGCAGACCCCCCGGTCTTGTAATTGTTGTTTCTCCTTCATCCGGAATCCATTTGCAATGATTTTTGTCTTGTTGGAAAGCTTATAAGTTCTACTTTGGCTGGTATAAGTCTCAGGTTCAGTGCCTGCACATGTGCAGAGAAATGACCAGAACAGTGTCTGTCTAGTTAGCTCATACTATGTGAAGAGATCAAGTTATCTGTTTTGTTGCAGCTAGTTGAGGCATCATCCAGTGTCCAAATGAAGTGATTTTACTCTCATTTGAAAGATCTTAAAGTCTAGTTTATGCCTGCGAAATTTCATTTTCAGTCTCTGCATATACTCAGAGAAACTCAGAAAATACAGAGCTTATGTCTGAAAAATTTCAGGATCCTAGGAGGGTTCATTTGCTTTTGTTGTGCACATAGGAGTGTTTATCCTCCAACAATGCATACAAGGTAAAAACTATGCCTAAATGGTTGATTCAAACTTTGAGAGAGAGAATAGATAACTCCCTAGGCTCTGACATATTGTACTCATTCAAACTCTCATAGTGCTTCTTTTTCATCATATTGTTGCCCTTTGCAACAATGCCAAACATGTTTCTCTCATAGAAATATGATGAGTACCAATGTTACATACATAATGCATACACACATATGCATACATAATGCATACATAATGCATACACACACATACACAGACATACGCATACATACATGCATACACATACACACATACACACACATATACACATACACACACATAAACACATACACACTCATGGACACACACACATACACATAGACACACACACACACACACATACACACACACATACACACACACACACATACACACACATATATGCATACACACACATAGAGAGAGACATACACACACATACAGATACATGCATACATATGCATACATAATGCATATGCATATGCATACATACATGCTTACATGCATACATACACATAAATAATGCATACACACACATATGCATAAATATTGCATACACACACATACACACACATATGCATACATACATGCATACACATACACACGTAGACACATACACACACATAGACACATAAACACACATAAACACATACACACTCATAGACACACACACATACACACACATATACACACACACATATACACACACACATACACACATAGACACATACACACATAATGATGCATACACATGCATAACACATACACACACACATACATGCACACACATACACACACATACACACACATACACACACATACACACACATACACACATACACACATATATATCCATACACACACATAGAGAGACATACACACAGATACACATACATATGCATACATAATGCATATGCATATGCATACATACACACTTACATTCATACACCCACATATGTACACATAATGCACATGCATACATACACATACTTTTTATACACATATGAATACATAATGAATACATAATGCATACACACACATATGCATACATAATGCACATGCATATGCATACATACATGCATACACATACACACACAGACACATACACACATACACACATACACACTCATAGACGCACACACATACACATAGACACACACACATACACACACACATATACACACACACATACACACATACACACATACACACATACACACATAATGATGCATACACACACATACACATGCATACACATACACACACACATACACACATACATGCACATACATACACACACACATACACACACATATATGCATACACACACATATAGAGACATACACACACATACACATACATGCATACATATGCATACATAATGCATATGCATATGCATACATACATACTTACATCCATACACACACATATGCATACATACACATACTTAATGCATACACACACATATGCATACATAATGCATACACACACACATATGCATACATAATGCACATGCATATGCATACATACGTGTGTACACATACATACAGACACATACACACAGATAGACACATACACACGCATAAACACATACACACTCATAGATGCACACACATACACATAGAGACACACACATACACATAGACATATACACACACATACACACATAGACACATACACACATAATGATGCATACACACATACACATGCATACACACATACACACACATACACACACATAGAGAGACCTACACACACATACACATACATGCATACATAATGTATATGCATATGCATACCTATACTTACATGCATACACACAAATATGCACACATACACAAACTTAATGCATACACACACATATGCATACATAATGCATACACACACATATGCATACATAATGCACATGCATATGCATACATAATGCACATGCATATGCATACATAATGCACATGCATATGCATACATAATGCACATGCATATGCATACATAAATGCATACACACATGGACACATACACACACATAGACACATACACACGCATAAACACATACACACTCATAGACGCACACACCTACACACAAACACACACATACACACACATATACACACACATACACACACATATATACACACACACATACACACATACACACATACACACATAATGATGCAAACACACACATACACATGCATACACACATACACACACACATACATGCACACACATACACAAATACACACACATATATGCATACACACACATACACATACATGCATACATAATGCATACGCATATGCATACATACATACTTACATGCATACACACACATATGCATACTTAATGCACATGCATACATACACATACTTAATGCATACACACACATATGCATACATAATGCATACACACACATACACACACATATGCATACATAATGCACATGCATATGCATACATACATGCATACACATACACACATAGACACATACACACACATAGACACATACACACGCATAAACACATACACACTCATAGACGTACACACATACAAATAGACACACACACATACACACACATACACACACATACACACACACACATACACACATAGACACATACACACATAATGATGCATACACACACATACACATGCATACACACATACATATACACACATACATGCACACACATAAACACACACATACACACACATATATGCATACACACACATAGAGAGATATACACACACATACACATACATGCATACATATACATACATATGCATACATATGCATACATAATGCATATGCATATGCATACATACATACTTACATGCATACACACACATATGCATACATAATGCACATGCATACATACACATACTTAATGCATACACACATAATACATATGTACACATATATATATTGATTTCCAACCCATTTTGTTTTATATGTTAGGTATTATGGATCCTAGTAGAGAGAGAAAGGTGAAAATCACTCTCATAAAAAGTATTATGAGAGCAAGAGTTCCGTCTGATACTCTAGGGGCCATCATGCATGATTACTCAGAGATGTCTCATGATGAGCTGGATTATACGATCCAGATGCTTACCCAGCGATCAGAGGAGGGCTCTTCTGTGGCTCCACATGCAGGTAGACAACTATCTGCTCATAGTTATGTTTTTTTCATAAACTTTTTTAATGGTATTATAACACATATTTTTATTTATTTCTATCTATCTATTTTCAGGACACCTATACCACCTCCAGATCATGATAGCGGAGCAGAGTTGCCTATGAGGACATGCATAGGAACCTTAGCACTAGAGTGCAATATAGAGCCAGAGGAGAACATTGTGTACATAGGGAATGGATTGGAGTTCAAGAGAAGAATGCGGGCATTATGAGACTCTTACCTGCGCCTTGTCCACTTACCATGGAAGTAAGTATAAATTTTACATATAAATTGAAATAAATATCTTATGTTTTATTTACATGAATTTGTTTATTTTTGTAGTGAGCATGATGACAGGGATAAAAAATACATACTTAGTTCACTTGAGACAGAGTTTGGGACAGGATGGTCACATAAGTGGTGTCTAAAAGAGATGCGGACACTTATGGATCATCGTCACGATAATGCATGGTACACACTGCTTTTATGTTATTGATCGATAACTAGAGTAGAATTTATTATCTAATCTGCTCATATGTTTTCATTATTGCCATTATTTTGGTAAGACATCAATATAGTCTCATCTTCATTATCCTTATTGATTTCATTTATTTCTTCTATTGTTAAATCTATGTTCTTATGAGTCACATCATCTATTGGTGGATTAATATCTATTTTTGGTAATTCCTCTTCCTCATCAGTAGAATGAGCATGTAGAGAATTATCCTCTTCATCAAAAAGATTAGTATCATTATCAGAAGGTACACAAATTAATACTTTATATTTATATTTTTCATATATTTTAGTAATTTTTTACATTTAATTTATGTATCTCTTTCTTCTTAAATAAACAGGTTGCTGCAAGAAGAGGGTGGAGTCGGGCCACACATCGCACCTAGGCCAAATGGGACATAATGGTTTTGTAGCTACATTTGTAAGTATATGTGTTATTGTGAGTATATTTTTTATTTTGGTTAAAATGCGAGCAACTAATCTTTTTTATTTGTTTCAATGCAGTGAAAGGATTATTGCCAATATCCTACGAAACATGAGATCGAGTATGCTACACATTTTGGATATCGGTGTTTGAGCGAGTATATGCGAGATCATCCAGATGCCTTTGTGAGTATTACTAAATTTTATATAATTATTTTATTTTTATGAATGGTTTAATTGTTTTACTTATTTATGTTTTTTATATGTAATACAGGAGTATTATGGAGAGGCATATATGGATTAGGTGGAGAGACAGACACAAGAGGGACGATCTCGATCGTCACAGGGTGATCATGATGATGAGCATGAGGATGATCAGGATGATCATGATGCTGCTGCTGATGATGATGATGATCATGATGATGATGATTAGGATTCTAGTTGATTATGACATTGGATTATATGTATTTACATTGATATACATATCTATATATTTTTTATCTATATATTTTTCATTTTGGTTATGTTTTGAATTGTGTGTATGGTATTAAGTGATGAAGAGTTTTGTTCTATTGATTGTTATTATTGTTTATATTAAGCATGTGTTTTAATACTTCAATTATATAATTCATTCATATGTGTTTACTTAAGTGTATATGTATGTGTGTGTATATGTATGTATGTGCATGTGTATGTGTGTGTGTATATGTATGTATGTGCATGTGCATGTGTAAGTGTATATGTGTGTATGAGTATGTGCATGTGCATGTGCATGTGTATGTGTGTGTATATGTATGTGCATGTATATGTGTAACTCTATGTGTATATGTGTATATGTGTGTATGTGCATGTATATGTCTATGTATGTATGTGCATGTGTGTGTGCATGTGTATATGTGTGTGTACGTATGTGCATATATATGTGTATATATGTGTATAATGTATGTATATGCATGTGTATATACGCTCATTGCGATGCATTTTGAAATTTTATAGCGATGAAATTGTATCGCCTTAACCATCGCTATGCGCCCCTATTCCTTGTAGTGTTCTGACAGCTGGTCATGTGCCTCGAGTAGAGTAGCATAGTCTTCGAAAATGATTTTAATGTTGTCAAGGGTCATAGCTTGAAATTTCAAGGAACAAATGGATGCCCCAGGTGTGCTTTCGATGGCTACCTCTAAGTTTTCCTGGTTTTGTAGTTGTAGACATCCATTTTCCTCATGAGCCGCTGCAAGGTGTCACTTGAGTAGTACCATATTGTGCTGGAGTTTTGAGTTGTGTTCCAGTTGTATTTGCAGATGGCCTTCCACCACTTGAATCGCTTCTTGGTCTACGTTCTGTAACTTTGCCTCCAACATGCTATGAGCCTCTTGTAATGTTTGAAATTGACTTTTGAGACTGGCATTGTCCTCTTCCAGTGTAGCGAGGTGTTGTTGTAGTGCTTTCGAGTGCTCTTGTAACCTTTGGTTATGTCTCTGTAGCTGATTGTATTCTATCCTTAATTGTGATATATACGCAAACATGGTGTCAAATGCATTACCTATAGATGAAGGTGTGTTTTGTATAGTGGAAGATGCAAGGGAAGGGAATTGGGGGATGGAAATTGTGAATGTTGTGTCTACAGGAGATGTGTGTGCAGGTGACATTGGTGGAGGAGGGATGGGGGATGGTGGAAGTGTGGGGGGAGGGGGAGGGGGAGGTGTTGTCGGTGGTGAAATGTCTATGCTTTTGGTCGTGGGGGTGAGAGTGGGGTCTACCAATGGTAGGTGGTGTGTGCATGATTATGGTGAATAAGTGTGGTGTGGGTGTTGGGAATGGGATTGATGAGAAGGGTTCGACAGTGGCTTGAAACATTCTAGAAAGGAAGTCATGGGCAGGGTGAAGGACTGGTTGTATGGGGGGCAGGAAATAGAGCTTCGAGGCAGGAAGGCCATGAAAGAAGGCGTGATGACAGGGAATCCAAGAAATGTGGATCTAGTTTCATGATGACCTATGAAAGAGGGCATGGATGTTGGGTGTCCTATGGCAGGTTCCATGAAGGATTCAATTATAATGGTGGTGGCATGATATATAGGGTTGTCAAAAGAGGAGAACAAGGTGGAACTGGAGGTGGGACTACAGAAGATGAAGGCTTGCTCTATGGATTGGGTAGTGGAGGTGATATCATCAGCTTCTGTTTGAGGAGGTGATGGTGGGGGGGTCGATGGTAGTGGCTCAGTGGACTCTTCATGGGTGACTGTGTGTTATGGGCTAGGAGTTCTTGTTGCATGGGAGGTTGTCTCGATTGGTTCAGATGTAATAATATGTTCTTCCGCAATGGTAGTGGGAATGTGGATGTTTTTATCAGACCATGGTCGTGTTTGGAATCTTCGCGGATCATATTGAACCAGAGGCCTCTATATTGCTGATCAGAGGACTTCCACTACACCATAAGTTTCTGTCATCAATAGGATACCTTCGTTGTATTTAGAGTCAACTCCAGCTTCTTCCAAGAGCTGAGCCATGAGCATCACTACATTAGATTGGCTGTATACCAAAGCTTGTACTAAGGAAAATGAACGGGTGCGATTTTGCCCCAACGTCGGTGTAGGCATCAGAACAAAAGCATCGGTATAATTGTCAGTATAAGAATTGTTATAAGCATCGGTATAAGCACTGGTATAAGCCATGGTATGCCCCTGGGAAAAATAGTTGGTATAAACATCGGTATGTGCCTTAAGATATCGACGCTTATACCTTCGCCTATACCGACGACCATATCTACAAAACATTTTTGGGCAGAGTGTGTTGTCTCTTGATATAGCAACATTCCCATGTTGTTGTGTAGCAAAAGACAATACACTCTGCCCAAGAAAAACCCGAGTACATGTGACATGTATGACAGGCAACAAAAACATGATTTGATAAAGCAAAACATACTGTCAAATACAAAAGACATGAGCGAAATGGATCATGAACCATGTACAAGGAAATGAAACACATTGACATGATATTTAGAAACAACAACTAGAACACATGTATATGTGTATATACCTATATATATACATGTGTATGTGTATATGTATTATGTGTCTATATTTGTATATGTGTAAATATTTGTCTACATGTGTAAAAACCCTAAAACCCTAATCCTAAAGACCTAGACCTAAAACATATGTATGTGTGTATTCTTGTGTATGTATATGTGTATGTGAATATATATATATATGTGTGTGTGTATGTGTGTATGCATATGTGTATCTATGTAAAAACCCTAAAACCCTAATCTTAAAGAGCTAAACCTAAAACATGTATATGTGTGTATATGTGTATGCATGTGTATATATATGTGTATATGTATATGTATTATGTGTTTAGTGTATATATATGTGTATATGTATATGTATTATGTGTTTATATGTGTATATGTGTGTATACATGTAAAAGCCAAAAACCCTAATCCTAAAACCCTAACCCTAACACATGCATATGTGTGTATGTATATGTCACATGTGTGTATGTATATGTCACATGTGTGTATGTATATGTCACATGTGTGTGTATGTAATATGTATGCATGTGTGTGTATGTATCTCTATGTCTCTCTCTTTCTTTCTATCTATATCTCTCTCTTTATCTCTGTCTCTCTCTCTCTTTCATATCTCTCTCTCCCTCTTATTCTCTCTCTCTCTCTCTCTTATTCTCTCTCTGTTTCATCTCTTTGTCTCTATCTCTGTCTCTCTCTCTCTCTATTTAGTGTTCTTCACTACACTGCACTTTAGTGTTCTTCACCACCTCTATATTCTTAGGTATGATTGAGTTTTCATTTCTTACCATGAGTGTGGGTGCTCTCATGCAAGTAGACCTTGTTTCCCAAGGGCCTGTGAACTAAGGCAATTCCTGTAAGGAATTAGACTCAAAGTCTAACCATTCGCTAGAATGGGCATCCTCCTACTCTCCATATATAGAGGGAATATCTCGTGGGAATTGATCATGTAGGTCATCCACAAGCTTAATGGGTGGAGGATTCTCACTTTCTTTTGCCCATTTCTCTTCTTGAATCTCTCAAGAATTTCTCAAAGGAATTCTTGTAAATACGGATTCATAGAAGAAGAGGTGTCTAGTTTAGTGGAGTTAGGCACATACGCTTCTTGGGGAGGAATGCTTATTCTATCACTTGCCCTATCCTTAACCTGGGAGGTGACTCCTTTTCTAGAATTTGCAATAAACCTCTCCAGTCTATCTATTAGGCCATCAAAATGCAATTGTGTTCTAGTGGAGCTAGAGCAATTGAAGAGGCGACTGGCTTCAAACATGGCTTGAGCAAATTCCACCATCTTGGTGCAAAGTTTAGTTTGTTCCAGCTTTAGTCAGCTCTAGGGTAACACTTTTCATGATTTGTTACATTTGGCCCTTCTTGGATTCTGGCATGGTATGCCCTAGGCATCATGTCTATATCCTCGGGTGTGGGATCTACTAAGATTGATCCTACTCGAGGTGGTGGGTGCGTTACATCTGGTGGATTAGAATGTTGTGGGATGGAAGGTGATGGGTATGATGGTGGAGGTGATGTGTAAGAGTGCATTTGAGATGTGATTTCTATTATTTTTGGCTTTTGTCTCTCTCAAACTTTCCTCAAGTTCGCTCATCTTCTTTTCCCATTGCCTTTTCATATGTTCACAACTTTCTCTTCAAGTTCTTGTCCTCTTCTTACTCTGGCTCTCGGTCTTGCTAACCTTCGAATTCGTTTCTTGGCCTAAGTCTTGGTTTTGCTTAAGTGCCTAAGCGCTCATGATGACTTGCACCAGGGTCATGGAAGTCACACTTCCTGTGGAGTCTACCACTAACCCAATAACATTGATAGGGGCAATTTTTGGTGTATTGGTGGGTTTCTTGGGACACTCTCATAACAAGTGCTCCTTCCCACAATCTGGACAAAAGCCTTGAATTGTCACAGATTGGGGTTGTGTAGGTGTAGGCATAGGGAAATCATGAATGAGGTGATCTCCCTGACATCGGTAGCATGGTCCTCTTGGAAATGGGGATGCTAGAATTGGTTTAGGTCTTTGCTGCCCTTGATAGGGTGGTTGATAGGGTTGTTGGGGCCTACCATACTACTGTTGTGGGTAGTGATTTTGGTATTTTCCTTGTTGTGGATACGATTGAGGATAATTTTGTCTCACAACTTGTTTATTATATGGGCAATCTTGCACAGTGTGATTGGTATATCTCCTTTCTATGGTGTAGTATTGGCTGTTAGGTTTCACTTGGGGTTGAGCCATGATAGGGCACACATTAGCCATATGGTCTCCTCCATAGGGATAGCATCATTTTCCTAGGGAAAATCTAGGAATCTGCTTGCTAGAGACACCTAATTTCTGAGCTACCTTCTCTGTTAGATCCTCAATTGACGGGGATTGTGTGGAAGCGAGGCTAATAGAACTATCTAAATCTTTATAGATCTTTGAAAGCTCTAACTCCTCCCCTTGATTATCCTCAATGTCTATGCACATGCATACACACTCTTCTATGGATCTAGGGTCCTTTAAGTACACATATGATCTCAGTTTAGTACTTAACAATCCATCTAGAAATAAGGCCACTTGTTTGGTTGGAGTGGGCAAGTCTGGAATAGGGCATCTCTCGAGGTATTGTCTAAACCTCCTTCCTACGAGTCTCACTACCTCTTGAAGTGTTTTCTTGAAGCTGTATATCAATGAGGACGTGTTATGCTTAATACCACTCTTAGAAAACTCAATGATGAATTCTTCAAGGAGTTGATCTATATTTATAAACTGACCCTAGTGAAGTGGTTGAAACCAAGTCAATCCGGTGTTTTTTAAGGTTAGGCCAAAAGCATTGTATTAAGTGAACAAGTCTTCAACTTGTTCAGCTCTCAAAACTTGCCTAAACTCTTCTACATGGTCATACGGGTCTTCTGTGCCATCGAACCAATTCTTCAAGGTCTTAACCAATTATGTAGGCCTCAAGGTCCTGGCGTGTTCTCTAGGCCTTGGCAGAGGGAATTCAACAGCATTTCTTGGATTCCTTGGGTCCCTATGTCTCTCTTTTTCCATCCTATCCATCTCTGTCCTTGTTATTTCTCTTCCTAGTGGGTTAGCAAAGCTCACTTCGGGTCTATCTCTACTCCTCTCTTGTTGGGTTCCATGAGCCTAAGATGTTCCAACTCCTTGGTGATCATAAGATACACTGGATCGAGATTGGGGAAAAGCGAATTCACCCTTCCAAGTGTATGCATGTCTTCCATGCTCTGAGACCACAAAGATCCTCTCAAAAGCATTATCTAGGTAGGTCACTTTGCCTGGGCTATCAGGATCTTTAAATTCACAGATGGTAAGTGCTCCCACTTCATTAGGCTGCTCAAGCAAAAAGCCTCATTCGCCTCTCGATTCGCGAGTAAATCTATGCTCCTATTGTCTTGGGGAACCCACTCTGGAGTGATTATTCTAGACAGAACTGACTTGTCTCGAGGGGTTTTTGGCTCTTTTCCTAAGTTCCCTTGCTCTATGTCACCTATTTCATTCTCTAAGATTATGTTGCCAAATTCATCCATCCTTTTTGGTTGGCTGGTGCTCACATACATTATACCTTCTTTATCTATGTAGGAACCATTTTCGAACTTGACTACAGGGTGTTCCAGTCTAATGGGCTGATTCGGGTTTTTAATTTGGACAACAGATCTTCTCATACCATCCTCATAGATGCGAGCACCTAAGTGGTTGGTCTTAATATATTCCAATTGAGTCTTATAGGGACCCTCGGGTTTTTCTAAGTATGCCACTCCTGAGCTACCTACAGGTCTTTCCAAGTTATATGACATCTAACACTGGCCTCTAATGATCTAACACTTTGACGATCTCTCCCTAGGTGTCTTCTTGATCTCAAGTTCATATGCCCTTCTAATTAACCCAATGATCCTTGTACAACCACGTTGTAGATTCTTCGATACCAATCACTTGTCTCTTTTAATTTCTTTACGATGTATTTCCTTGTCTTTGACTATGTGTCGTAAGGAGTACTTAAGTTTTTTCGCACTTGATGTTCTTCCTCCAATTAGATTAAATTCTTTGTTTTTAGATTGTCCCTTGACTGCAATTAACTCTATGCTTGAACTTGAGAATTTAATGGTTCTTAGAACTTGAGGGTTCCTATCGTACCCCTAGTCAATCAGAGCATCTATTCACACTTAGCCTAAGCTAGGATGAGGGGGTTGAGAGATTTTCTAGCCTCAAATAACTTCTCCTTGTTGCACTTGTGTACCTAGGAAGCACGTTCCTAAGCTTGCACACACTAGCACTTGCTTTGATCTCTCCAAGAGCTCTCAATGATCCTGTAAAAGTTCCATGTTTAGCTCAAGTTTTCACCTTCAGTTGTCAGACAATTTATTTCAGACACTTTTAAACACCCTTTTCCCCTTTTTGTATTGCCAAAAATTTCCTTCAGAGCTCCCTTGGTATATCTACCCCACAAAGGGTCAACTTCAATTTAACCTATCTAAAAATCAACTTCAATTTAACCTAGCACGAGTTTTCCAACAAGCGCTAGAGCTCAAAAAATAGATTTTGTATGAAAAAGTTATGTCGATTCAAGGTTCAAGGGGTTAAAACAGACAATCATGATAAATAGACCTTTTAGGATTTTAGTGCTTTTTTCTAAGGCCTTTGTAATTGTATGGGTAAGTGAGTGTGCAAATATGCCCAAAATTTAGCCCAAATTTTCAAAAAATTACCACTTTAATTTTTTTTGCCAAAAATGCCTATCTATCACGATAGACAATGTTTGTCGTGATAGATGCTAACTATCTCATGGGTCTGTCTGTCGCGATAGACATTGTTTGTCGCGGGCCCTTGTCTGTGGCGATAGACTGTGTCTATCGTCTATCGTGGGCTTGTCTACCATGATAGATGGTGACTATCGTGGGGCCCTATCTATCGTGATAGATGGGTGTCTGTCGCGATAGAACATGTTTGTTGTCTATCGTGGGCCTGTGTGTTGTGATAGATAGTGTTTGTCGTGATAGACGATGACTATCACGCAGTTCTGTCTATCACGATAGATAGTGTTTGTCGTAATAGACGTGGTCTGTTGTCTATCCTGGTTTTGGTTTATCGCGATAGACGGGTGTCTATCGTGATAAACACACTTTGTCATGGGACTCTGTCTATCGCGATAGATGGTTGTCCATCACGATAGACGGTCTTTGTCATGGGTGCTGTCTATCGCGATAGACGCTATCTATCACGATAGATGGTGTCTATTACGATAGATGTTGTCTGTGGTGATAGATGGTGTCTATCGTGATTGACAAAAGAAACACAAATTTTTTAGGAACTTTTAATGACTTGGAGTGCTCTAATGATGTAGGTTATCATGCCATGCATGCAAACAAAAAATACTAAGTTTCTCTATCTATCGCAATAGATAGAGTTCATCATCCTAGGACCTATGTAGTGTTCTATCGTACCTGCACAAGTTGCTGGAGATGGTGGGATAGCTAGAACCTATAGCAAAAGCTCAAAAACACACAAAACAGATCGCACACAAGCTCTCTTTCTCTCTCTCATAAGTGAAATGAGGGGAATGAGGTGGGGAGGGAAATATGACCAAAAGCTGAAATTTTGGTGAAGGTGGAGATGGAGGTGGGTGGTGGTGAGGATGACGATGGTGATGTAAAAAACAAGAAAAAATAATGAAAAATAAGGAAGAGTAAGGATATTACCTATGACTCCAATCTCACAACTCTACGTCTTACCATCACATGCTCATCCTCGAAGCTCTCTCCTCGGCAACGACGCCAAATTTGGTGTCACTCTAACACAATGGTAGGTACCAACATGAGGAGATCCACCTCATAATTGTCAATCTATAGATACATGAGGACTAGTATGAAGACTATGAGCAAGTGATGGCACGTGTGTGAGTGAGAAGCACACAAACATGCACACACATACACAAACGTGCACACAAGGCAAGAGCAAAGAGAGGAACAATGGAGTTCTTTGCGTTAGTCAAAACGTCTCTTACACAAGCTCAAATCACTAACAATCTAACCTCAAAAATGAGCGTTGTAGCTCTATTTATAGTTTTCTGACTAGCTTTGCCCTGTTCAGACCTAGTGTTCGGCTTAGTTAAAAATTAGGTTCTAGAGATTATTTGAGGGCTCAAATAGAATCTAAAAATTATGAAAATTGGCATGTAGCTAATTCTAATAATCCTCAAGCTCAAGGACTCCTCTTCTGGAAAAAAATGAAGTCTGTTCTACCAAAAATAGGATTTACAATGTTTATGTAGTGATGAAAATCACTTGAGTTGGAAATAGTTTATGGAAAAAATGATTGGGTCTTGTTGCCGGATTGTGCATGACTACTCCTTTGTGCTTGTATGCTCTTCTTAGAGCTAGTATGCCAACACTTACGAACCCCCATGACAAGATAAGAGGAGTTGTTGGTGCATGTAACATTATTCCTTATAGGGGCAGGCTCAAGTGAAGTGAAGAAACTGTGTTACGAGGTAATGTGTTCGGTTGTGCCACTATCAAAATACCAAACATCTAAGTCTACTGTAGACATACAATGCTCATGAGAGGGTCAAAACTATAAACATTAGTAAACTCCCGTTCTTCATTATGCACTTGATTAGCAGACTTAGTTTTTTGTGTAGAGGCCTCTACAACAACCATTCCGGCCTCTTTCTTCTTTGCCTCTTTAGCAACCACTTTTTGATAGCTCTTGATGACGATCATTTGCTTTACAGTATATGCAAAACAATTTCTACTTTCTGATTTCCTCTCATCTTTGACTTCCTTCTTTGATTCTGGAGAATAAGTAGATTTCTCGTTACTAGTAGAAGATTTCCATTTTCCTTTGCCCTTCTGACTAGCCAAGAAAGCTTGATGTACAACATGCAGAATGGACCTGTTCTGCCTAGAATGGTCTTCTTACAATATATTAGAGACTAAACCCCCAAATGCTAAGGCATTTCGATTGCCTTTCATCATCAAATGAAGAGTAGAAGCAAAACTCTAGTATGATTTGGGAAGACCATTCAGAACAGTCTACATAAGTGAATTGTCAAGCAATACTTCATTAGGTGATCAAGTGTTCATTCAAATCTTTTATCTTTGTCAAAAAATTATCCATGGAATGTGTTGATATATCTATGTAGTGATGTTTGTGAACACTCTAGGACCGCCGAGGCACTTTTTTCCCTCTTTAGGAGGCTTTTTCCCTGGCATGTATATACGCTTATTGCCCTAATGGGCTACTTATCTTTGTACATTCTAGTGGTAATACATTTAGTATTGTGTGTTGTGCTCCAAGCTTCTTCTTTCTCCTTGTGTTGTTCACATGCTTTCATAGACGTCTATGTTGGAGTTAGACGTCTACGGAAGCACGCGAACAACACAAGGAAGAAGAAGAAGCTTGGAGCACAACACACAATTTTGAATTTATTACTAGAGAATGTACAAAGATAAGTATCCCTTTAGGGCAATAGGCGTATATACAAGCCGGGGAAAAAAACCTCCTAAAGAGGGAAAAAAGTGCCCCGGTAGTCCTAGAGTGTTCACACACATCACTACCTAAATATATCAAGAAATCCCCCCCTGGGAGTGATGCGGTGAACAAGGAGCTGGCACTCATGTATAAGGGAGTGCCAAGCTATGTGGAATTCACTCCACAAAAGGAAGTAAGCCCAAAGCTTTGCGGAAATCTTCAAACTTCTCCCTAGGCAGAGCCTTTGTGAAAAGGTCTACAAAGTTCTCCTGCGTGGGCACATATGCCAAGCTGATCTCCTCAGCAGAGAACCTCTCCCTGACATAATGATAATGCACCTCAATGTGCTTAGTGCGAGCATGGAACACAGGGTTCCTCGCAACTGCCAATGCGCTCTAACTGTTAGTGAAGATGGTGGTGGCAGAAGACTGACCAACACCCAAATCAGCCATAAGGCATCTGAGCCACACACACTCAACACTCGTTGTGAAAGCTGCCCTATACTATGCCTCACAACTGGAAGTGGCCACAGTAGGCTGCTTCTTGCTCAACCAAGATATACATGAGCTACCAAGCATGAAGCAAAAGCCACTAGTGGACACACGAGTGTCATAGCAACCAACCCTGTCTGAGTCAGAAAAAGCATACAAATCTGGCGGTAGTGATCCCCCTTGGGATAAAACAATCCAAGTAGCCGAGTACCACTCAAGCAGTGAAAGATGCACTTAACGGCCTGCCAATGATTGACTCCTCGGCAATGCATAAACCTGCTCATCTCTGAGATAGCAAACTGAATATATGGCCGAGTAATGCATAAGTAAATCAAGCACCCAACAGCCTGCTGATAGAGAACAACATCAAATGCATCTCCAGCATCATGAAGACTCAATCGTAAACCAGTCTCCATAGGAGTGGCAATGGGTTTACAGTCTTCAAGGCCAAAATGCTGCAATAATGTGTCAATATATTTCGTTTGACACAAAGCCATTCCACCATCAACATGCATAATCTAAATGCCCAAATAATGATGCAAATGCCCCAAATCAGACATCTCAAATGAGGCATGCAAATCAGCCTTAAAATCAGCAATATGCTTCTCAATAGGACTAGTGAGCAGCATGTCGTCAACATAGACAATAATGATTAGAAGCACATCATTAGCACGCTTAACATATAAGGTGCTTTCAGTTGGACTATTTTCAAAACCATGTGCAATCAGATAGGCATGTATCTTCTCATACCAAGCACGTGGTGCGTGCTTTAAACCATATAGTGCCTTCTTTAACCTGCACACTTGGTTTTCATGCCCTTTCTGCACAAAGCCACGGGGCTGAAAGACATACACTTCTTCATGCAAGTCACCATTCAGAAATGTTGTTTTAATGTCCAACTGATGTACATTCCAACCATGATGAGCTGCAAGTGCACAGATGCTCCGAACAGTAGTCATACGGCATGTAGGTGCAAAGGTCTCATCAAAATCAATGCCTCTTTCCTACGCATAACCCTTTGCAACAAGCATAGCCTTATACGTGTCAATTGTACCATTCGGTTTACGCTTCAGCTTGTATACCCACTTAGTGCCAATGGCCTTCTTGCCAGGAGGCAAGTCACATAAAGACCAAGTATCATTCTTCATTATAGCATCATATTCAGATTGCATAGCAGCCATCCAATTTTCTGAATTTTGTGCTTCATCAAATGAAATAGGCTCAGTCTCATCACAAAGAATAGATGCAGCCAGAGCATAGCAATCTGATGCAAAAGAGGCACTATGAGAGCCTGAAGGAGTACAATATGATAGAGGTGCATCTAATTTGCTGTCACGCAAGGTCTGCACTAGCCATTTTGGCATAGTTCTTGCATGCTCAATATCAACTCTCTCATCAATAAGTGCATCATGTAAATCTGCATCAGAAATGGAATGATCTACATCATCACATGAGACCTGCAAAGGCTGAGAAGTTGCCTCATTAGGACTAGCACTAGTCTGTCCACCTGTAAAAAGAGGCAGCAAAGTATCATACATGTCTTTGGAGCTAACAGATGTCTCCTTAGTACATGAAAGCAATGGCTGAATAGCATCTTCCACAAAAACAACATCACGGCTAACTAGAATGTGTTTAGTATGTGGATGATACAGACGATAGCCTTTACTTTCAGAACTGTACCAAAAAAAAATACATTTTACTACTTTATCATACAATTTTTTGCACTGTTATTTAGGCACTAATGCATATGCCAAAAAACCAAAAACACGTAGATGAGCAACAGATGGCTTGCGGTCATGCCAAGCCTCATATGGAGTGATAGACTGCAGCGCTTTAGTGGGACACCTATTCAGTACATATGCTGCACACATGACAGCCTCAAGCCAAAAACTATGTGGTAAAGCCTGACTCTTGACCATACACCTCGTCATCTTCATGAGTGACCTATTCTTTCATTCAGCAACTCCATTCCGTTGAGGTGTATACGGCACTGTACATAGGTGCTTTATCCCACATTCAACCAAAAATGCATTAAAATCAGAAGACGTATATCCCCCCCCTCGATCAGAATGGAGGGTGCCCATTTTACATGCTGACAAATTTTCAGCCAAAACCAAAAACTGTTTGAAGCACAACACTTCGGACTTTGCCTTCAATGGATATACCCCTGCATGCCTAGAAAAATCATCGATGAAATTCACGAAGTAGAGATAATTCCCAAAAGAAGGTGTCTGCATAGAACCACAGACATCACTATGTACAAGCTGCAATTTCTGAGTAGCCCGAACTGAACCATCTTTTGGAAAGGAAGAATGCTACATTTTTCCCAAAATACAGCCTTCACAAACATGTTTTCTAGGTGCCTCAAGTTTGGGCAAAGAGGACACCATTTCAGATTTCTGCAGGCATATCAAACTAGCAAAATTCAGATGACCAAAGCGTGCATGCCAAAGCTTTGCATCTGACATAGCCTGAGAATCATTTATTGCACATGCCAAATCATTTATAGATCTTTCATAGTCTATGAGCTTATACAGCCCACGACATAAAATGCCAAAAGCAAGAATCACATCGCCATTTGAGAGATCATGAACTGTACACCTGCCATCAACAATTTTCACAACCAAGCAAATCTTGGCTAATGCAGAAATTGATAACAGGTTCTTCTTGATCCCTGGCACAAATAAAATATCTGACAAAGTGAATGAACTACCATCAGTAGTAGTCAAAATGATCTTACCAACTCCCATAACAGGATAAGAGGAGTTGTTGGTGCATGTAACAGTATTCCCTGTAGGGGCAGGCTTGAGTGAAGAGAAGAAACTGTGCTGCGAGGTAATATGTTTGGTCGCCCCACTTTCAAAATACCAAACATCTGAGTCTACTGCAGACATGCACTGCTCATGAGAAGATGGGTCAAAACTGCAGACAGTAGTAAACGCCCATTCTTCTTCCTGCACAAGATTAGCAGACTCTGTTTTTGGTGTAGAGGCTTCTACAACAACCATTCCAGCCTCTTTCTTCTTTGCCTCTTTAGTAGCCAGTTTTGGACATTTCTTTATGATATGATCATTCCCTTTACAGTATTGACAAAACAATTTTTGCTTTTCTAATTTCTTCTCATCTTTATCTTCCTTCTTTGAATATGCAAAATTAGCAGATTTCTGTTCTCCATTTTCCTTTGCCCTTCTGACTAGCCAGGAAAGCCTGATCTACAACTCACATAATGGACTTGTTCTGCTTGGATTGATCTTCCTGCAACAGAACAGAGAATAACTCCTCAAATGATAAGGCATTTGGATTGCCTTTCATCATGAACTGAAGAGTAGAAGCAAAGCTCTGATATGAATCAAGAAGACCATTCAGAACGGTCTACACAAGTGAGCTATCTGGTATAACCTCATCGGTAGAAATCAACTGTTCCTTCAAGTCTTTGATCTTTGTTAGGAAACTTTCCATAGAACCACCTTCATTCATGTGCCCACTCTCCAATTGTTTTCCGAGGTAAGCAACACGAGCCTCATTCCTAGCTTGGTACAATATGCTAAGTGTACCCCAGGCATCCTTAGTTGTTCTACAAGAGCAAATGTGAGGAATAATGGCACGTTTGACAGACAAAGCTATCAATGCATGTGCTTGGGCATCTCTGCCATCCCAACGAATCTGCTTTACAGTAGGTGCATCAAAAACTGCAACAGGAATAGGAATATGCAGAATATCATCATCTTTGACACCTTCTGCATCAGCTTCAGTACGTACAGTTGTAACAGTTGCAGGTGTGATAGGACGTTTTTCAACACCCTGCACAATGTTCCAGAGTCCTTTTGCAACCAACACATGTTGCATCATATAAGCCCATAACAGGTAGTTGGTACCATCCAACTTATCCTCAACAACCAACATACGGAATACATCACTACTTTCAGCCATGGCCGATGACTAAAATACCTTGATGCAGAAAATTGAATGTATCTCAAAAAGTTGAACAAAATTGCCTAGATGCATTCTGCTAGACCTGTAGCAGACTTCGAGACGCTTAAACTCGCGAACAGAAACTGGTATATACCTTTGGCAGAAGAAGGCGAAATAGCCTACACAAGCACTGCGATAGTGCATTCGGAGGCCAAAACGAGCTGAGATCGCAATTTCGGCACCAGAAAGCGAAGCAGTTTTGATCTCAAAAACACGGTGAGTATGCTCACCAAAATTCGTGTGATTCTGAGACTGCAACCGGAGGAGTGTTGACGGCACCCTAGATGAAGCGATGACCTGCTCTGATACTAATTATTAGAGTTAGACATCTGCTGAAGCATGCGAACAACACAAGGAAGAAGAAGAAGCTTGGAGCACAACCCACAATTCTGAATTTATTACTAGAGAATGTACAAAGATAAGTAGCCCTTTAGGGCAATAGGCGTATATACAAGCTGGGGGAAAAAACCTCCTAAAGAGGGAAAAAAGTGCCCCCACAGTCCTAGAGTGTTCACACACATCACTACCTAAATATATCAACAGTCTAACTCCAACATTTGGTATCAGAGCAGGTCGCGCTTCATCTAGGCCATTGCCTACACCTCTCTAGTTGCAATCTCAGAACTGCATGAAATTTGGTAAGCATACTTAGGGTGTTTTTGAGATCTGAGCTCGTTTTGGCCTCTCAACACACTATTACACCACTTGTGTAGGTTATTTCATCTTTTTGTGCCAAAGGTATATACCAGCTTTGGTTTGCCAATATAAGAAGTTTCCTACAAGTCTAGCAGAATTCGTGTGTGCAATTCTATTCAACTTTTTGAGATACAGTCAATTTTCTGCATCAAGGTATTTTGGTCACTGGCCATGGCTGAAAGTAGTGATGTATTCCGTATGTTAGTTGTTGAGGATAAGTTGGATGGTACCAACTACCCATTATGGGCTTATATGATGTGTCATTTATTGGTCACAAAAGGACTATGGAATATTGTGCAGGGTGTTGAAAGACGTCTTGTTACACCTGCGAATATAGGTATTACAAATACAGGTTGTGGAGTTGATGGAGGTGGTGTCAAAGATGATGATATTTTATATATTCCTGTTCGTGCTACTATTTCTATTGCACTTATTGCAGAGCAAATTTGTTGGGATGGCAAAGATGCTCAAGCACATGCATTGATAGCTTTGTCTATCAAACGTACCATTATTCCTCACATTCACTCTTGTAAAACAGCTAAGGATGCTTGGGATACACTTACCACATAGTACTAGACTAGGAATGAGGCTCATGTTGCTTACCTCCAAAAACAATTGGAGAGTGAGCAAATGAATGAAGGTGATTCTATGGACAATTTTCTCACAAAGATCAAAGATTTAAAAGAACAATTAATTTCTATTGATGAAGTTATACCGGATAGCTCACTTGTGCAAACCGTTCTAAATGGTCTTCCTGACTCATATTAGAGTTTTGCTTCTACTCTTCATTTGATGATGAAAGACAATCCAAATGCCTTGTCATTTGAGGAGTTAGTATCTGTTCTATTGTGAGAAGACCATTATAGGGAGAACGGCTCTATTATGCATGTTGCAGATCAAGTTTTCCTCGCTAGTCAGAAGAGCAAAGGTAAATGGAGCTCTTCTACTAGTAAGTAGAAATCTGGAAATGTTGCACATTCGAAGAAGGAAGACAAAGATGAGAAGAAATTAGAACAGTAGAAATTGTTTTGCAAATACTATAAAGCAAATGATCATGTTATCAAGAGTTGTGCAAAACTGGCTGCTAAAGAGGCAAAGAAGAAAGACACCGCAATGGTTGTTGGAGAGGCCTCTACACCGAAAATAGAGTCTACTAATCTTGTGTAGGAAGAAGAATTGGTGTGTACTATTGTTTGTAGTTTTGACCCATCTTCTCATGAGGAGTGCATGTCTGCAATAGACTAAGATGTTTGGTACTTTGATAGTGGGGCGACCGAACATATTACCTCGTAGTGTAGTTTCTTCTCTTCACTGGAGCCTGCCCCTATAGCGAATACTGTTACATGCACTAACAACTCCTCCTATCTTGTTATGGGAGTTTGTAAGATCATTTTGACTACTGTTGATGGTAGTTATTTCACTTTGTCAGATGCTTTATTTGTTCGAGGGATCAAGAAAAATTGGTTATCAGTTTCTACATTAGCCAAGATTGGCTTGGTTGTGAAATTTGCTGATGAGATGTACAATTCATGATCTGTCAAATGACAATGTCATTATTGCGTCTGGCCTTTTATGTCATGGGTTGTATAAGATCATAGACCATGAAAGATCTGTAAATGATTTGGCATGTGTAGTACATGATTCTCAAGCTATGTCAGATGCAAAGCTTTGGCATGCACGCTTTGGTCATTTGAATTTTGCTAGTTTGCTACGCTTGCAGAAATCTCAAATGGTGTCCTCTTTGCCAAAGCTTGAGGCACCTAATAAACATGTATGTGAAGGTTGCATTTTGGGCAAATTGCAACGTTCTTCCTTTCCAAAAGATGGTTCAGTTTGGGCTACTCAAAAATTGCAGCTTGTACATAGTGATGTATGTGGTCCTATGCAAGTACCTTATTTTGGGAACTATCTTTATTTCATGACTTTCATCAATGAAATTTCTAGGCATGCATGGGTATATCCATTGAAGGCAAAGTCTGAAGTATTTATGTGCTTCAAACAGTTTCTAGTTTTGGCCGAAATTCTATCGGCATGTAAAATGGGCACCCTCCATTCTAATCGAGGGGGGGAATATATGTCTTCTGACTTTAATGCATTTCTGGTCGAACGTGGGATAAAACATCAGTGTACAGTGCCGTGTACACCTCACAAAAAAATGGAGTTGCTGAACGAAAGAACAAGTCACTCATGGAGATGGTGAGGTGTATGGTCAAGAGTTAGGCTTTACCAAATAGTTTCTGGCTTGAGGCTGTTATGTATGCATCATATGTACTGAATAGGTATCCCACTAAAGTGTTGCAGTCTATCACTCTGTATGAGGCTTGGCCTGGTTGCAAGCCATCTGCTACTCATTTGCATGTTTTTTGTTGTTTGGCATATGCATCAGTGTCTGAACAACATAATAGAAAATTAGATGATAAAGCAATAAAATGTATTTTTGTTGGGTACAGTTTTGAAAGTAAAGGCTATCATTTGTATCATCCATAGACTAAATGCATTCTCGTTAGTAGTGATGTTGTTTTTGTGGAAGATGTTATTCAACCATTGCTTTCATGTACTAAAGAGACATCTATTAGCTCCAAAGACATGTATGGTACTTTGTTGCCTCTTTTTATAGGTGGACAGTCTAGTGCCGGTCCTAATGAGGCAACTACTCAACCTTTGCAGGTTTCATGTGATGATGTAGATCATTCCATTTTTTATGGAAATTTACATGATGCACTTGTTGATGAGAGAGCTGATATTGAGCAGGCAAAAACTATTACAAAATGACTAGTATAGACTTTGCATGATAGCAAATTAGATGCACCTCTATCATATCGTACTTGGTCAGGCTCTCATAGTGCCTCTTTTGCATCAGATTGCTATCCTATGGCTGCCTCTAGTCTCTATGATGAGAGTGAACCTATTCTGTTGGATGAAGCACAAAATTCAGAACACTGGATGGCTGCAATGCAATCTGAATATGATGTTATGCCTCCTAGAAAAAAGGCCATTGGCACTAAGCGGGTATACAAGCTAAAGCACAAACCTAATGGAAAAATTGACAGGTATAAGGCTAGGCTTTTTGCAAAGGGTTATGTGCACCAAAGAGGCATTGTTTTTTATTAAACCTTTGCTCCTACTTGCCGAATGACTACTCTTCATAGCTTCTGTGCACTAGGAGCTCATCATGGTTGGAATGTACATCATGAAATCATGTACTATTTGAACCTTCAATGGAGATCGAGAAGATATGCATAATGGGTTGTTACAATATAGAGATCCATTATAAAAATGAAATTTTTCTTGACACATGGATCCCCTTTTTGCATGCAAAAGATTCAAAATAGCTGCATAAGAAGAATCATGGTTCAATTCTTTTTGAATTTGATTGAGAAAATCAAAATCTATTACAATAAGGAGATGCATCAAGGAACTTAGTTTCCTTACAAACCAAATACTTAATGTCAAAATAATACTAACTTAATAATTCAATCCAATGCTTTTTCTTATTTTTAAGCAGTGGATGTGTAAAAATGTATTTTAGAATCTAATGATCTATTTTCAATTCAAACGTAACCCCTAACAATGGATGTCTCCAATGCTTAAGTGCATGTACATGAACAAGCATTTCTAGATCATGTGCAGGATAATTAACTTCATGTTTTCTTAAGTTTTTGGATTCATATGCAATTACCTTATCATGATCTAAAAGAGCACATCCTATTTGACTTCCACTTACTTTACATGCAACCACAAAAGTCTTTCCCATTTCTAGTATTTGCAAAACAGATTTTTCAATGACTTTTTATTTCAATGATTCAATTTCTTTTTTATATGCATCATTCCACACACATCCTACATTTTTATTTAGTCAGGTCTATGAGAGGATTAGCTATCTTGAAAAAATACTTAAATGTGATTGCTCATATTGAGCCAATCCTAAGAAACTTCTAACATCCCTTATAATTTTAGCAAGTGGTAAATAAACTATTGTATTCACTTTATCATCGTATATATGGACTCCCACTTTAGATGTGACTCTTCCTAGATATAAAAGTTTATCCTTAACAAAGAAGAAATGACTCTTCTTTCGATACAATTTGTGTTCTCTAAGTGTTTGCAAAGTTTCCTTGAGATGTACAACATGCTCACCTGTTGATATACTTTGGTAGGTGATGTGTGTGAACACAATTAGGACTTATGGGGTACTTTACCCTCTTTAGGAGGGTCTTTTCTCTAGCTTGTAAATACATCTACAACCCCAATGTGCCATATATCTCTATACATTCATGTGCTAATAGATTTGGCATTGTCTTGTGCTTCAAGATTCTACCTTGTATTGTTAATATGCTTCCACATTCCTCAAACTCCACAATTAGTATCAGTAGAGATGGCCGCTTCATCTAGGGCATCATCAACACCACTCTAGTCACAATATAAAAATCCCATAAAAATTGGTGACGGTACTCGAGGTGATTAGAAGTTCAATATAACTTTATTATGTGGCATCAAAATTTTGATCTAAGCTTGTTTTGCCCTCCAAACACACTATCATAGTGATTATGCACACAATTTCATCCTTTTGTACCCTATATATATATATATATATATATATATATATATATATATATATATATATATATATATATATATATATATATATATATATATATATATATATATATATAACTTTTGGCTCACCCGTACATGTGCTTCAAAGTCAAGTACAACTTTAGTAGATTCTCATGGATTTTTGGTCAACTTTTTAGACACAATTACCTTTCTACATCATGGTATTTAGACACTAGCCATTGCTGAAATCAATGATGTATTCCTTATGTTGGTTGTTGAGGGTAAGTTGGATGGTACAAATTACCCGTTGTGGGCATATATGAAGGATCATGTTTTGGTAGCAAAAGGGCTATGGACTATTCTATATTTAGGTAGTGATATGTGTGAACACATTAGGACTATTGGGGCACTTTTTCCCCTCTTCAAGAGGTTTTTTCCCCCCAGCTTGTATATACGCCTATAGCCCGAATGGGTTACTTATCTGTGTACATTATAGTGATAATACATTCAGTATTGTGTGTTGTGCTCCAAGCTTCTTCTTCTTCCTTGTGATGTTTGTGTGCTTCCGCAGGCCTTGAACTCCAACAATTGATATCAGAGCAAGTTGCTGCTTCATCGAGGATGTCGTTGACACCCCTGTGGTCACAATCTTAGAATTACATGAAATTTGGTGAGCATAATCAGGGTGATTAGGAGATAAAAATGCTTCACTTTGTAGTGCCAAAATCATGATCTTAGCTCGTTTTGGCCTCCGAATGCACTATGGTAGAGATTGTGTAGCCTATTTCATCTTTTTGTGCTAAAGATATATACAGGTTTTTGGTTTGTGGCTATAAGCATCTCGAAGTCTGCTATAGTTTAGCAGAGCTTGCTAAGATAGTTTTGTTCAACATTTTTACATACAATGATTTTTTTGCATCAGGGTATTTTAGTCAATGGCCATGGCTGAAAGTAGTGATGTATTTTGTATGTCAGTTGTTGATGATAAGTTGGATAGTACCAATTACCCATTGTCGGCTTATATGATGAGACATGTATTGGTTACAAAAGGACTATGGAACATTGTGTAGGATGTTGAAAAATGTCCTATTACACCTACAAATATAGGTATTGAAGCTGATGAAGATGGCATTGAAGATGTTGATATTCTCTAGATTCCTGTTGTGGTTTTTGTTGCACCTACTACATAGCAAATCTTTTTGGATGGCAGAGATGTTCACGCACATGCATTGATAGCCTTGTCTATCAAATGTGCCATTATTCCTCACATTCGCTCTTGTAGAATAGCTAAGGATGCTTGGGATATGCTTAGCACATTGTACCAAGCTAAGAATGAGGCTTGTATTGCTTACCTCTTAAAATAGTTGGAGAGCAAGAATATGAATGAAGGTGATTCTATGGATAGTTTTCTAACAGGATCAAAGAATTGAAGGAGTAGTTGATTTCTGTTGATGAAGTTATACCAGATAGTTCATTTGTGCATACCATTTTGAATTCATATAAGAGTTTTGCTTCTACTCTTTGTTTGATGATGAAAGGCAATCCAAATGACTTGTCATTTGAGGAGTTAGTCTCCATTCTATTGCAAGAAGATCAGTCTAGACAGAACATGTCCATTATGCGTGTTGTAGATCAAGATTTTATGGCTAGTCAGAAGGGCAAACGTAAATGGAGCTCATCTTCTAGTAAGTAGAAATTTGCAAATGCTACACATTCGAAGAAGGAAGAAATAGATGAGAAGAAATAAAAAACATAGAAATTCTTTTGTAAGTACTATAAAGGAAGCAATCATGTCAGAAAGAACTATCCAAAACTGGCTACGAAAGAGGGAAAGAAAAAAGAGGCTAGAATGGTTGTTGCAGAGGCCTCTATACCAAAAACAGAGTTTGCTAATCTTGTGTAGAATGAAGAATGGGCATTTACTATTGTTTGTAGTTTTGACCCATCTTCTCCTAAATAGTGGATGTCTATAGTAGACTCAGATGTTTGGTACTTTGATAGTGCACCAAAAACTCCTCTTATCCTATCATGGAAGTTGGTAAGATCATTCTGACTACTATTGATGGTAGTTCTTTCACTTTTTTGGAAGCTTTATTTATGTCAGGGATCAAACAAAATCTTTTATAAGTTTCTGCATTAGCCAAGATTGGTTTGGTTGTGAAATTTTTTGATGAAAGATGTACAATTCATGACTTGTCAAATGGGGATATGATTATTGCTTCTGGCATTTTATGTCATGGGCTATATAAGCTCATAGACTATGAAAAATCTATGAATGATTCAACATGTGTAGTACATGATTCTTAGGCTATGTCAGATGCAAAGCTTTGGCATGCACGCTTTGGTCATCTAAATTTTGCTAGTTTGCTATGCCTACAGAAATCTCAAATGGTATCCTCTTTGCCCAAACTTGAGGCACCTGAAAAAATGTCGATGAAGGATGTATTTTGGGCAAAATGTAGCATTCCTCCTTTCCAAAAGATGGTTCAATTCGAGCTACTCAAAAATTGAAACTTGTTCATAGTGATGTCTGTGGTGCTATGCAGACACCCTCTTTCGAAACCTATCCTCACTTCATGACTTTCATTGATGATTTTTCCAGGCATACATAGAAAGAATGTAGCATTCCTCCTTTCCAAAAGATGGTTCAATTCGAGCTACTCAAAAATTGAAACTTGTTCATAGTGATGTCTGTGGTGCTATGCAGACACCCTCTTTCGAAACCTATCCTTACTTCATGACTTTCATTGATGATTTTTCCATCGAAAGAAAAGTCTGAAGTGTTCATGTATTTCAAACGGTTTTGGCTGAAAATATAGTAGCATGTAAAGTGGGCATGATCCATTCTAATCGAGAGGGGGAATATACATCTTTTGACTTTAATGCATTTCTGGTTGAACATGGGATAAAACATCACTATACAATGTAGTATATACCTCAACAAAATGGAGTTGTTGAACAAAAGAATAGGTCACTCATGGAGATGGCGAGGTGTATGGTCAAGAGTCAAGCTTTACCACATAATTTCTGGCTTGAGGCTATCATGTGTGCAACATATATACTTAACGGGTGTCCCACTAAAGCACTTGATTCTATCACTCCATATAAGGCTTTGCATGGTTGCAAGCCAATTGTTGCTCATCTACATGTTTTTGGTTGTTTGGCATATGCATTAGTGCCTAAAAAACATTGTAGGAAATTGGATGATAAAGCAGTAAAAAGTATTTTTGTTGGGTAGAGTTATGAAAGCAAAGGCTATCATCTTTATCATCCACAGACTAAATGCATTTTGGTTAGTCGTGATGTTGTTTTTGTGGAAGATGCTATTCAGCCTTTACTTTCATGTACAAAGGAGACATATGTTAGCTCCAAAGACATGTATGATACTTTGTTGCCTCTTTTTATAGGTGGACAATCTAGTGCTAGTACTATTGAAGCAACTTCTCAGCCTTTAGAAGTTTCATATGATGATGTAGATCATTCCATTTTTTATGCAGATTTGCATGATGAACTTCTTGATGAGAGAGCTAATATTGAGGAGGCAAAAACTCTACTAAATTGGCTAGTGCAAACTTTGCATGATTGCAAATTAGATGCACCTCTATCATATCGTACTCGTTTAGGCTCTCATAGTGCCTTTTTTGCATCAAATTGCTATGCTATTATTTCCTCTAGTCTTTGTGATGAGACTGAGCCTATTTCGTTTGCTGAAGCACAAAATTCTTAACATTGGATGGCTATAATGCAATTTGAATATGATGCTATCATGAAAAATGGTACCTAGTCTTTATGTGACTTACCCCCTCGCAAGAAGGCCATTGCCACTAAGTGGGTTTACAAGATGAAGCATAAACTTGATGGAACAGTTGAGAGGTCTAAGGCTATGCTTGTTACAAAAGTCTGTGTACAAAAGAGGCATTGATTTTAATGAGACCTTTGCACCTCCATGCTGAAGGACTACTGTTCGTAGCATCTGTGCACTTGCAGCTCATCATAGTTGGAATGTACATCATTTGGACATTAAAACAACATTTTTGAATGGTGACTTGCATGAAGAAGTGTATGTTTTTTCATCCCCATGGCTTTGTGCAAAAAGGGCATGAAAATCAAGTTTCTGGTTAAAGAAGGCATTATATGGTTTAAAGCAAGCACCACATGCTTGGTATGAAAAGATACATGCCTATCTGGTTGCCATGGTTTTGAGAACATTCCAACTGAAAGTGTCTTATATGTTAAGCATGCTAATGATGTGCTTCTGATCATTGTGGTTTATGTTGATGACATGTTGCTCACTGGTCGTCATGAGAAGCATATTGCTGATTTCAAGGATGATTTTCATGCCTCATTTGAGATTTCTTATTTGGGGCATTTGCATCATTATTTGGGCATTTATTTTATGCAAGTTGATGATGGAATAGCTTTATGTCAAATGAAATATATTGACACATTATTGTAGCATTTTGGCCTTGATGATTACAAACCAATTGCCACTCCTATGGAGATAGGTTTACAATTGAGTATTCATGATGCTGGAGATGCATTTGATGCTATTCTCTATCAGCAGGTTATTGGATGCTTGATTTATTTATGCATTACTCAGCTAGATATTTAGTTTGTTCTCTCAAAGATGAGTAGGTTTATGCATTGCCTAGGTATCAAGCATTGGCAGGCAGTTAAGCGCATCTTTCTCTACTTGAGTGGTACTCTACTACTTGGATTATTTTATCCCAAGGGGGGATCACTACTGTTAGACTTGCATGCTTTTTCTGATAATGATTGTGCTAGTTTCTATGACACTCACATGTCCACTAGTGGATTTTGCTTCATGCTTGGTAGCTCATGTATATCTTGGTTGAACAAGAAGTAGCCTATTGTGTCCACTTCCAGTTGTGAGGCTGAGTATAGGGTAGCTTTCATAGCGATCGTTGAGTGTGTGTGGCTCAGATGCCTTATGGCTCGTTTGGGTGTTGGTCAATCTTCTGCCACCACCATCTTCACTGTCAGTTAGAGCACATTTGCAATTGCTAGGAACCATATGTTCCATGCTCGCACTAAGCACATTGAGATGCATTATCATTATGTGAGGGAGAGGTTCTCCACTGGAGAGATCAGCTTGGCATATGTGCCGATGCAGGAGAACATTGCAAACCTTTTCACAAAGGCTCTACCTAGGGAGAAGTTTGAAGCTTTTCGCAAAACTTTGGGCTTACTTCCTTTTGTGGATTGATTCCACATAGCTTGGAACTTGCTTATACATGAGTGCCAGCTCTTTGTTGAGCGCATCTCTCTCGGGGGGATTTGTTGATATATTTAGGTAGTGATGTGTGTGAACACACTAGGACTACATGGGCACTTTTTTCCCTCTTTAGGAGGTTTGTTTCCCCTAGCTTGTATATATGCCTATAGCCCTAACGTGTTACTTATCTTTGTACATTCTAGTGGTAATACATTCAGTATTATGTGTTGTGCACCAAGCTTCTTCTTCTTCCTTGTGCTATTCACGTGCTTTCATAGATCTTGAACTCCAACATGGTGCTGAAAAGTATCCTAGTGTAGCTATAACTAAAATTATTGAAGCTGGTGCAAATGGTGTTGAATATGATGACCTTCAAATTCCTGTTCATGTAACGGTTGTTAGTATACCTACTACAAAGAAACTTCATTGGGATGGAAGAGATGCCCACGCATATGCAATGATGGATCTTGCGAAAAACCAAAGGATGCTTTCAATACACTTACCAATTTCTACCATGCAAGAAAGATCAAATATTTGAAGGAGCAATTAATTTTTGCTGATAAGGTCTTGTGAGATAGCTTAGTTATGTAGATTGTTCTTAATGGTCTTCTAGTTTTATATCATATTTTTGCTTCTACTTTTCAATTGATGATGATGATAATGAAATGAAATCCAAATGCTTTGACATTTGAGAAGTTAGTCCATGTTTTGTTGTAGGAAGATCAATCGAAGTAGATCATATTTATTATGGGTATTGCAAATCAAGCTTTCCTAGCTAGTCAAAAGTGAAAAGGTAAATGGATCTCATCTATTAGTAATAAAAAATTTGCTAATGTTGCATATTCAAAGAAAGAAGAAAAATATGAGAAGAAGAGAGGAAAGAAAGAAGAGTTTCCCAAGTATTATAAGGGGAATGATTATATCATAATGAGTTGTCCAAACTAGAAGCAAAAGAGGCAAATAAGAAGGAGGTTGCAATGGTTTTTGTTGAGGCCTCTACACCTAAAACATAGTCTCGTAATCTTGTTCATAATGAAGAATGGGCATTTCCTATTGTTTATAGCTATGGACCATCACAAAGACATTATCAAAGTTATCCTAGAGTTACCCATACCCAAGAATGTAAAGGAAGTGCAAGCCTTCATGGGCCTTGTGGATATTATCCTCAATTTATTCACATGTATGTAATCATAGTTAAAACATTCTATGGTTTGGTAAATCAATTAAAGTGGAGTGAGGAATGTGAGAAAGAAATCAATGAATTGAAGAGAAGGTTGATTTTTCCACCAATATTGAAATTTCCTTATTGGAATAAACCATTCCATATTCATGTGGATGCATCCAATTTCCCTATTGGATGTACATTGGCACAACTTGTTTATGAACTAAAACTAGATCATCCTATTGCCTATGCAAGAAGACAATCAAACCATGCTGAACAAAACTATACTACTACAGAGAGAGGACCAAGTATGGTCTATGCAATAAAGACATTTTGACACTACCTGCTAGACAATCAAGTTCTTCATTGAGCATCAAGCTTTGTTGTACTTGGTCAACAAACTGTGCAATATGGGAAGTCTAGTCAAATGGTTTCTTTTAGTGATGGAGTTTGACTTTGAGATAGTACTCAAGAAAGTAAAAACTTATGTTAGACATGTATCATTTGTCGAGAATGACAGATGGAGAGCCATGAACAAGAGTAGCTGACAAACTTCCAGAAAATTACTCGATTAACTTAGAAGTATGTCACGCTAGCACAATAGTAAGTACCAACGTGAGGAGATCCGCCTCATAAATTTCAATCCATGGAGACTGTTGATATATTTAGGTAGTGATGTGTGTGAACACTCTAGGACTGCTGGGGCACTTTTTTCCCTCTTTAGGAGGTTTTTTTCCCCCGGCTTGTATATACGCCTATTGCCCTAATGGGCTACTTATCTTTGTACATTCTCTAGTAATACATTCAGTCTTGTGTGTTGTGCTCCAAGCTTCTTCTTCTTCCTTGTGCTGTTCGCGTGCTTCCGCAGACATCTAACTCCAACAATTGGTATCAGAGCAGGTCGTCGCTTCTTCTAGGGCGCCGTCGACACTCCTCCGTTTGCAGTCTCAGATTCGCACGAAATTTGGTGAGCATACTCAGGGTGTTTCCGAGATCAAAACTGGTTTGCTTTGTGGTGCCAAAATCGCGATCTGAGCTCGTTTCGGCCTCCGAACACACTATCGCAGCACTTGTGCAGGCTATTTCGTCCTTTTGTGCCAAAGGTATATACTAGTTTCTGTTCGCCAGTTTAAGCGTCTCGAAGTCTGCTACAGGTCTAGCAGAACTCGTTTGGGCAATTCCGTTCAACTTTTTTAGATACAGTCAATTTTTTGCATCAAGGTATTTTAGTCACCGGCCATGGCTGAAAGCAGTGATGTATTCCGTATGTTGGCTGTTGAGGATAAGTTGGATGGTACCAACTACCCATTATGGGCTTATATGATGCGACATGTACTGGTTGCAAAAGGATTGTGGAACATTGTGCAGGGTGTTGAAAGACGTCCTGTTACACCTGTAACGACAGGTACTGCAAATACAGGTGTTGAAGCTGATGAAGATGGTGTCGAAGATGATATTCCGCAGATTCCTGTTCGTGCTGCTGATTCTATTGCACCTACTGCAGAGCAGATTTGTTGGGATGGCAGAGATGCCCAGGCACATGCATTGATAGCTTTGTCTGTCAAACGTGCCATTATTCCTCACATTCGCTCTTGCAGAACAGCAAAGGATGCTTGGGATACACTTACCACTTTATACCAGGCTAGGAATGAGGCTCGTGTTGCTTACCTCCGAAAACAGTTGGAGAGTGAGCACATGAATGAAGGTGATTCTATGGACAGTTTTCTTACAAAGATCAAAGACCTGAAGGAACAATTGATTTCTGCTGATGAGGTTATACCAGATAGCTCACTTGTGCAGACCGTTCTGAATGGTCTTCCTGATTCATATCAGAGTTTTGCCTCTACTCTTCGGTTGATGATGAAAGGCAATCCGAATGCCTTGTCATTTGAGGAATTAGTCTCTGTTCTATTGCAGGAAGATCAGTCCAGGCAGAACAGGTCCATTATGCGTGTTGCAGATCAAGCTCTCCTGGCTAGTCAGAAGGGCAAAGGAAAATGGAGCTCTTCTACTAGTAAGCAGAAATCTGCAAATGCTGCACATTCAAAGAACCAAGACAAAGATGAGAAAAAATCAGAAAAGCAGAAATTGTTTTGTAAGTACTGTAAAGGCAATGATCATATCATAAAGAACTGTCCAAAACTGGCTGCTAAAGAGGCAAAGAAGAAAGAGGCTGGAATGGTTGTTGCAGAGGCCTCTACACCAAAAACAGAGTCTGCAAATCTTGTGCAGGAAGAAGAATGGGCGTTTACTACTGTCTGCAGTTTTGACCCATCTTCTCCTGATCAGTGCATGTCTGTAGTAGACTCAGATGTTTGGTACTTTGACAGTGGGGCGACCAAACATATTACCTCGCAGCGCAGTTTCTTCTCTTCACTTGAGCCTGCTCCTACAGGGAATACTGTTACATGCGCCAATAACTCCTCTTATCCTGTTATGGGAGTTGGTAAGATCATTCTGACTACTGCTGATGGTAGTTCTTTCACGTCAGATGCTTTATTTGTGCCAGGGATCAAAAAGAATCTGTTATCAGTTTCTGCATTAGCCAAGATTGGCTTGGTTGTGAAATTTGTTGATGACAGGTGTACAGTCCATGATCTCTCAAATGGCGATGTGATTATTGCTTCTGGCATTTTATGTCGTGGGCTGTATAAGCTCATAGACTATGAAAGATCTGTGAATGATTCGGCATGTGCAATTCATGATTCTCAGGCTATGTCAGATGCAAAGCTTTGGCATGCACGCTTTGGTCATCTGAATTTTGCTAGTTTGTTACGCCTGTAGAAATCTGAAATGGTGTCCTCTTTGCCCAAACTTGAGGCACCTGGAAAACATGTTTGTGAAGGCTGTATTTTGGGCAAAATGCAGCGTTCTTCCTTTCCAAAAGATGGTTCAGTTCGGGCTACGCAGAAATTGCAGCTTGTACATAGTGATGTCTGTGGTCCTATGCAGACACCCTCTTTTGGAAATTACCTTTACTTCGTGACTTTCATTGATGATTTTTCCAGGCATGCATGGGTATATCCACTCAAAGCAAAGTCCGAAGTGTTCATGTGCTTCAAACAGTTTTTGGTTTTAGCTGAAAATCTGTCAGCATGTAAAATGGGCACCCTCCGTTCTGATCGAGGGGGGGAATATATGTCTTCAGATTTTAATGCATTTCTGGCTGAACGTGGGATAAAACACTAGTGTACAGTGCCGTATACACCTCAACAGAATGGAGTTGCTGAACGAAAGAACAGGTCACTCATGGAGATGGCGAGGTGCATGATCAAAAGTCAGGCTTTACCACATAGTTTCTGGCTTGAGGCTGTCAGGTGTGCAACATATGTACTGAACAGGTGTCCCACTAAAGCGTTGCAGTCTATCACTCCATATGAGGCTTGGCATGACCGCAAGCAATCTGTTGCTCATCTGCGTGTTTTTGGTTGTTTGGCATATGCATTAGTGCCTGAACAACATCGCAGAAAATTGGATGATAAGGCAGTAAAATGTATTTTTGTTGGGTACAGTTCTGAAAGTAAAGGCTATCGTCTGTATCATCCACAGACTAAACGCATTCTGGTTAGTCGTGATGTTGTCTTTGTGGAAGATGCTATTCAGCCATTGCTTTCATGTACTAAGGAGACATCTGTTAGCTCCAAAGACATGTATGATACTTTGATGCCTCTTTTTACAGGTGGACAGGCTAGTGCTGGTCCTAATGAGGCAACTTCTCAGCCTTTGCAGGTTTCATATGATGATGCAGATCATTCCATTTCTGATGCAGATTTACATGATGCACTTGTTGATGAGAGAGCTAATATTGAGCAGGCAAAAACTATGCCAAAATGGCTAGTGCAGACTTTGCGTGACAGCAAATTAGATGCACCTTTGTCATATCGTACTCGTTCAGGCTCTCATAGTGCCTCCTTTGCATCAGATTGCTATGCTATGGCTGCATCTAGTCTCTGTGATGAGAATGAGCCTATTTCTTTTGATGAAGCACAAAATTCAGAAAATTGGATGGCTGCTATGCAATCTGAATATGATGCTATAATGAAGAATGGTACATGGTCTTTATGTGACTTGCCTCCTGGCAAGAAGGCCATTGGCACTAAGTGGGTATACAAGCTGAAGCGTAAACCTGATGGTACAGTTGACAGGTATAAGGCTAGGCTTGTTGCAAAGGGTTATGCGCAGGAAAGAGGCATTGATTTTGATGAGACCTTTGCACCTACATGCCGTATGACTACTGTTCGGAGCATTTGTGCACTTGCAGCCCATCATGGTTGGAATGTACATCAGTTGGACATTAAAACAGCATTTCTGAATGGTGACTTGCATGAAGAAGTGTATGTTTTTCAGCCCCGTGGCTTTGTGCAGAAAGGGCATGAAAACAAGGTGTGCAGGTTAAAGAAGGCGTTATATGGTTTAAAGCAAGCACCACGTGCTTGGTATGAGAAGATACATGCCTATCTGATTGCACATGGTTTTGAGAACAGTCCAACTGAAAGCACCTTATATGTTAAGCGTGCTAATGATGTGCTTCTGATCATTGTTGTCTATGTTGATGACATGCTGCTCACTGGTCCTATTGAGACACATATTGCTGATTTTAAGGCTGATTTGCATGCCTCATTTGAGATGTCTGATTTGAGGCATTTGCATCACTATTTGGGCATTCAGTTTATGCACGTTGATGGTGGAATGGCTTTGTGTCAAACGAAATACATTGACACATTATTGCAGCGTTTTGGACTTGAAGACTGTAAGCCTATTGCCACTCCTATGGAGACAGGTTTACGATTGAGTCTTCATGATGCTGGAGATGCATTTGATGCTGTTCTCTATCAGCAGGCTGTTGGATGCTTGATTTACTTATGCATTACTCGGCCAGATATTCAGTTTGCTGTCTCACAGATGAGCAGGTTTATGCATTGCCCAGGAGTCACGCATTGGAAAGCGGTTAAGCGCATCTTTCGCTACTTGAGTGGTACTCGGCTACTTGGGTTGTTTTATCCCAAGGGGGGATCACTACCGCCAGATTTGCATGCTTTTTCTGACTCAGATTGGGTTGGTTGTTATGACACTCGTGTGTCCACCGGTGGTTTTTGCTTCATGCTTGGTAGCTCATGTATATCTTGGTTGAGCAAGAAGCAGCCTACTGTGGCCACTTCCAGTTGTGAGGCTGAGTATAGGGCAGCTTTCACAGCGACTGTTGAGTGTGTGTGGCTCAGACGCCTTATCGCTGATTTGGGTGTTGGCCAGTCTTCTGCCACCACCATCTTCACTGACAGTCAGAGCGCATTGGTAGTTGCGAGGAACCCTGTGTTCCATGCTCGCACTAAGCACATTGAGGTGCATTATCACTATGTCAGGGAGAGGTTCTCTGCTGGGGAGATCAGCTTGGCATATGTGCCCACGCAGGAGAACATTGCAGACCTTTTCACGAAGGCTCTGCCTAGGGAGAAGTTTGAAGCTTTCCGCAAAGCTTTGGGCTTACTTCCTTTTGTGGAGTGATTTCCACATAGCTTGGCACTTCCTTATACATGAGTGCCAGCTCCTTGTTCACCGCATCACTCCCAGGGGGGATTTGTTGATATATTTAGGTAGTGATGTGTGTGAACACTCTAGGACTACCGGGGCACTTTTTTCCCTCTTTAGGAGGTTTTTTTCCCCCGGCTTGTATATACGCCTATTGCCCTAATGGGCTACTTATCTTTGTACATTCTCTAGTAATACATTCAGTCTTGTGTGTTGTGCTCCAAGCTTCTTCTTCTTCTTCCTTGTGCTGTTCGCGTGCTTCCGCAGACGTCTAACTCCAACAGAGACGTGAGGACTAGTATGAAGACCGTGAGTAGGTGAAAGCACAAGTCCGTGAGTGAGAAGCACACAAACATGCACACACATACACACACATGCACACACATACACACACATGCACACAAGGTAAGAGCAAAGAGTGGAACAATGGAGGGACTTTGATTACAAAAGAAATCTATTACAAGAGCTCAAATCTCTAACAAGCTTACTGCAAAAATGAGCTCTCTAGCTCTCTTTATAGTTTTTTTAGTGGTTTTGGCCATAGCTAGACCTAGTTAAAAATTACATTCCAGGGCTTATTTGAGGGCTCAAATAGAGTCTAAAAAATATGAAAATTGGTAGGATGATACTTCTAATACTCCTCAAGCTTGAGGACTCCTTGGCTTGAAAAAAATGGAGTTGCAAAAATATGAAATGATATTTACAATGGTTTTCAATGATGAAAATCACTATTTTTATAGGGATTTCTTCTGAAAAATTGACATATGCTTCTTGGAGATCCCTACAAGCTCCCTTATCTTATGTGTCCACTTCTTTGATGCATTCATATGCCTTGTGCTTGACCTTGAGTGTCAACACTCCCCCCTCTCGATTCTTTCGTCCCTGATAGACCCTTGTTGGAGTGGTTGTTCCATGTAGTATGTTGAGAGGTATTGTCCTTCATGTATCAACAAGAGTGGTCCATCGTCTGGATGTAACTTGGTTGGTTGTCTAGTTCTTTGTTGTATCACTATTCACCCATGCAAGTGTTATTACATTTGCATGTAGTTCTTCCTTGGATTCCAACATGAATGTGTCATTGTGAGCTTCCAAAGGATTGCTTCATTGGAACCGATGTTGTAACCTTGCTATCCTCTGAATCTTTTGAACATGGCTATCATTTCTTTTGCATGCCAACTACTTGTTACCCATAATGAATGATGGGTACATGCATTAGTGCATGGGTTGAAGAAAATATGTGCCTTGTGCATGACCTTGTAATACATCCCTATGCATGCTTACTTTGGGAATGCATTCGAAGAAGTATGGTGCAAGGAATTGGGTCTTGAGCAAACTGCTCAAGGGTATGCCAATTTACTTCTACCCACTTTGTAAGGTAATCTGTCGCTACAATAATGTATTCGGCATGGGAGGTTCTAGCTGGCGGGGGTTTAATAGGACCTACAAAGTCTACACCCAACTTCGAGAATGCACGTCCTCCCATCATTGGCCTTAAAGGCATCTCATCTTTTCTGATTGGATATTGGGCATGTTGGCATGTGTCACATTTCTTCACATAAGCATGTGCATCCATATGAAGAGTGGGCCACCAAAGTTTTGAGAATAGAATGGTCTTAATTACTTGGTCAGGACCAAAGTGTCCACCTGTAACATCAGTGTGTGTTGTTTCTAAGACTTTCAAATAATCTGATTTGTGAACACACAGTCTTAAGTAACCATCTTTTCCTCTTCGATATAAGTTGTCTCCTACTAAGGCGTAGTCTTGAGCCTCTTGCTCCATGCTCCATTTTCTTGCTAGACTAGCCTCATTGTGTACTATTCCTGATCTTATAAATTCTACCAATGGAGGGCTCCAATATGGACTTAATGACATGTACCACTACAATATATGAGGGGCATACCGACGCTGCATATACCGACGGTCACGCTCGGCATCGGTATGGGTGTTGGAAAATGTCACTTAGAGATACCGACGGTCAAGTGACCATCGGTATGATCGTTTTAAACAGATCGTCAGTGTGGCCCGCAACCCTCGATATATGCGTCGGTATATGCGTCGGTATAAGCATCGGTATAAGCGTCGGTAATTTACTGGAAGTTACCGACGCGCATATCGACGCCCATATCGACGCATATACTGAGGCCGAGTTTTAAACATACCGCGAACCCGAGAGCAAAACTTCACATTTTTGCGGAGTTTGTACGTATGTCGGATCCAAAAATGCCTCGCTTATGGAGCAATGATGAAGATGTTTGTCTCGTAGGCGATGAACCACAAGGTAAAGGATTGCAGAGAAAAATGGATGCAGCTTTCAGAGAGAGGGCAATGAAGTTTTGCATAGTTAACTCTGAGCCTATGCAAAAGTGGTTAGAAAGATATGAGCTTGATAAGGAAACTAACGCAAAGGAAAGAGCTCAGTTTCGAAGAAATCGTTCCACTCGATTTTTGCCTCTTCCAGAAAGTTCAACCTCTTCCACCTTTTCCAACGAGCAGATGGCTAGATACAGCGGTTTCACAAGCAAAGGCATCGGGTGAAGATATCTCTGAAGAAGAGGAAGAACTCGCAAAAGGATGTGATTGGGAGTATATTAAATACGGTGCACTATGGTCTCATGGACGACACTTTCGAGTCACACGAATCGATCAAAATAGGTCTGCTTTTGATAGTGGAGTGATGGTGAATTTTCTACAAAAAAGTAGAGCGAGTGCAAGAGATGCTAATGCTCTAGAAGGCGAGCTAGATTATTGTGGTGTGATTCAAGACATCTTAAAACTATCTTTCAGAAAGTTTGATTACTTTGTTTTTTATATGAAATGTTTCAAAGTAGTCACCTATGGAAGAAACACAACAGTGAGACGGGATAAAAGCAGTTTGCTTCAAGTCGACTCCACAAGATTATGGACAGATGAAAGGGATATATTTGTACTTCCCGAACACTGTGAGCAAGTTGTTTTTATACCAGATTCAAAAGAACCAGAGTGGCTATTTGTTTTACAAGTCACTCCACGTAGTAGACAAATTTTTGAGAACATAGATGTAGAAGAAAGTCCATCTCTAGTGGACTCAAAGATTCATTCGATAGTCGAGGAGGAAGAGATCATTGTTCGAGAAGAAGAGGTCATTGAAGAAGAGGTCATTGTTCGAGAAGACGAATCAATAGATGATGATTAGGAAGAACCCAGCATAGCAAGCAATGTAGAATCCATCAATATAGAGATAGATATTCTTGGTGCATCGGATCTTCAAGAGGATGCTAGACTAGAGGACATTTGAATAAAACACTTGTACGTACTAATTTTTGTTTTTTTTTGTTTATTCTCTATATTAATTTTATTATCGCATGCTGATTTATTGAGTTCTTTTATTACAAAGCACGATGGGAGACAGTCCTCTACTCACTCCACATTCCATGACAGAGGAGCAGTTTTTGGAGTTCATCTCTTAGGTTCCTCTCGCGTATATGGCTGCTGCATCACAATATTGGATCGCTTGAGGTAGCACTCCTCCCGGCCTCACTCCTGGCGGCCTTACTCTTGCCGGCCTCACTCGTGCTGGCCTCACTCCCACCGGTGTCACTCCGCCGGTGTCACTCCTGCCGGTGTCACTCCTGCGGGTGGTGCGGTATGTCTCCTAGCTTTGTGACTCCACCACGACCATCTTTTCAGCCATCTCCTACTGGGTCTACTAGTAGACATGTGTGTTCAACACCTCAGCGCGATGCAGGTTCTGGCCCGTCTCGTAGATCGAGGTCACGCTCTGGAGCAGGAGGTTCTAGGAGTGGATCTACAGGTAGGTTTGAATGCGGAGGAGGCGGCTGTTGTGGAGGCAATGTGACGGACATTGTGTCGCCCGCTTCTACTCCTAGGACGAGTATCTCATATGTAGGTACACCATGCAATACACCACGTATACCTTGGGGTGCTCATGACCATGATGACTCCAAGGTGTATAGTATCCGAGATAAAGCTTTGGTGATGGATGCGACTGGCAAAGCAATGTGTGCACGCATACGATAGCTTTGCTCCATCCAGTTTGGACACTCTATCATGCTGAAATGGAGTAAACAGGATAAAGATCGGAAGAATTATATCACACAGATGATTTATCAGGAGTTCCGACCAGCCGATGGACAGTCTCTTGTCAGTTCAAAGTGGATTCTGCACACTGCACATGAGGTTATGTCCCATCAACGATCCGAGGCTCGTGATGCTTTCAGAGTAGGCTTACCAAAGCCCGTATGGTTAGATGCTGAGGAGTGGGACCTGATTCGTGACGAGTAGCAGCAGACTCCTGACCGATATCGCCAGTAGCGAAATGCCATAGCCACATGTTTAGATACGGTTGGACCGTCACATTTGGGCAGTGGCGGATATGACACGATGCGTCATGATTTTATAAGTACCATTTCATTTATTGAATTTATTTGTGTTAAATTTCTCATGTATGTTCCTCTAATCTTTTGTATTGTTTCAGGAGCTGGCAATGGGTCGTCCTCCAACACGAACGAAGGAGTCTTATGGATATCGTCATGGGTTGATTGCACTATTGGAGGACTTGGAGGTACGCGGTGCGGTCATTTCATGAGAGCATTTGCGATGAGGTAATTAATTTATAAACTTGGTTTTTACTTATTTTTTAATGTGAATTTATCTCATTCCATTAATGTTCTTTGTTGCAGGACTGTTGATATGGAATGTTCTTTGCATGTGTATGGCAGTGGAACACCAAAATGTTGTATTTGATTTTCATATGGCAATGCATTGCTGTGCCACATTTTGTAAAAGTGTCATATATGACAGTGGTTTGCCACACTCTTGCACATGCTTCATTATTGAAATATATAACTTCTTTTGTACATGGTTCATGGTTCATTCTGATTATCTTTTTTATGTCCAATAATACTCTGTTTCATGAAATCATATTTCGGTTGACATTAGAGTACACATCACATGTACTCGGTTTTTTTTGGGTAGAGTGTATTGTCTTTTGTTAAGCAACATCATGGTAATGTTGCTATAGCAAAAGACAACACACTCTGCCCAAAAAAAATTTTGCAGGTATGGCCGTCGGTATACGCGACGGTACTCCTAGTAATGTCATCGGAATAAGCATCGGTACACCCAACAGGCGACGGTATATGCGGCGGAACACCCAACAACGGCCTCGGTATGGGCGCCGGTATGGGTGCCGGTATTACCGACGCATATACCGATGCATATACCGATGCATATACCGACGCTTATACCGATGCTTTGGTACCGACGCACATACCGACCTTTACACCGACGTCGTGGCAAATAAATCCGCGTTCATTTTCCTCGGTAAAAACCTCGGTATACCATCGATCTGTTGTAGTGTACTAAAGAGTAGCATGCTCCACTCGAGGTCTCTTCTGACACATTGGACAATCCTTGATCCACTCATGTATTTCTTTGTCCATGCTAGGCCAATACACTCCTAAACGTTTCAGATTCTGCAATGCTCGTTGATTAGAATAGTGATTTCCTAGCAATCCTTTATGGGTTTGTTGCAACCAACTACTACGTTCATTGTTCTCAACATAACAAGCTAATAAACCCTCTGTATCTTGTTTGTACATGCTTCTTGGTAGTATTTGATAGTTCTATGATCTTATAATTTCTTCTTTGTTGGTTTTTAAATTCTTATTTCTGGGTCCAAAGGTTAGGACAGGTAACAACTTATTTGCCCATTTAGGAACAACCTCTAGATTGAACAGATAAGCATCCGGTGATTCATGAGACACCCCTTGTAGTGGTTCTCTTGAAGTGATGCGAGAAAGATGGTCTACCTTGAGGTGAGTCCTACCTTTTCTAACAACAACTTCAAAGTCATATTATATTAGTAAGAGGAACCATCTTAGTAAGTGTCCGGTATTGCAAGGTTTATTAACCAAATATAATAAAGCTTGATGATCAATGAAAAACTTAAATTTGTTGGCCAATAGATAGTGTCTAAAATTCTTCACAGCATATACCATACCTAAGCCTTCTCTTTTGGTTGTTGTATAGTTTCATTCAGCCGCGTTCAATTGTTTGCTAGCATAAGCTATAGGAAAATCTAGATTTCCTTCACTTGTGGGTTGTGACATCACACATCCTATTGCATGATTGGATGCATCCACGTGTACATGGAATGGTTTATTCCAATTATGAGTGATCAGTATTGGTGATGTGCACAAATGTCTCTTCAGCTCATTGAAGGAATTTTTGCATTCATTCTTCCATTCAAAATTTGTCAACAAGGCATAAAGAGGTTTAGCAATGATTGCATACATGTAGATAGACCTACGATAATATCCGCAATGGCCCATAAAGGCTTGTATCTATTTAACATTCCTTGAACTTGGTAACTCTATTATGGCTCTTACTTTGTCCTCATCCATTGATATTCCATTCTTAGAAAAAATATGACCTAAGATCTTACCTTGACGTACCATGAACACACACTTCTCTAGGTTCAGACACACTTGATATTCTCTACACTTGTTGAAGATCTGTTTGAGCTCAGGGATGTGGTATCTTCTTTCTTCGGAATGAGCACATAAATCGTCCACATAAACTTCTAAGCTCTTTCACAAGAACTATTTGAACACATGACACATGAGCCTTTGGAAGGCTTCCAGTGCATTGGTGAGCCAAAATGGCATCACCCAGAATGCAAAGATTCCCCACTCTATGGCGAAGGCAGTTTTGTGTTGATCTTTTGGGGCAATGGCTACTTGGTTGTAACCTAAAAATTCATCAAGGAAGCTATAAACTTCCTTGTCCACAACACGCTCCAATAAATTTTCAATGATTTGAAGTGGATAACTATCTCTAATCATAGCAGCATTAACTTTTTTAAGGTTAATACACACTTGCAATTTTCTGTTCTTATATGTATATTAGTTTCTATTTACTAATTTAATTTCTTTTGCAAGCTCGAATGTTCACTAATATGTGGGCTTTTGGACAGCATATTAGAACCAAAGCCATTGATTCTTCAGAGGATTCTAGTATCGTTGCTTCTTTCAAGCAACTATCACGTGCTAGCTCAAAAGACATGAACTTTATAGATGGTGAACTTGGTTACATGGAAACTGTTGTTGGTATCTATGAAATATCATTTCGTACATTCAAACAGGTAGAAAAAAGTTCTTATTTTTTATGATAGAGCTAGTTATATTTTTAAGCACCTAATAATGGGTTTTTGTTTTTGTATATTTTGATAGGTCATTTTGAAGGTTGACTGGTTTCAAGCCGAGTATAAAAGTAGTAATTCCACATTAAGAAAGGAATTACTTTAGTGATTCTTCCAAGGTAATGCGATCTACTAAAGAGTCATATATTCTTCCTAGCCATATTGAACAAGCACTTTTTTTTTAAAATCCAGATGCTCACCATTGGTGGCAAGTCATTCATGTTCAACCTTGAGGTAGGTCATTGTTTGAATAGTTTATTGTTAGAGAGATCGAAGAAAGTCCTCTTGATGATTCACCATCAGATACTGATACATCAACATCTGAAAGAGAAATTAGAATCATTATACGTGATAATGATACTAATCTTTTTGATAAAGAGGATAATAGTATACATGTTGATTCTATTGATGATGAAGAGGAATTACCAGAAATCGATATTAATCCATCAATAGATGATGTGACTCATGAGAACACAAATTTAACAATAGAAGAAATAAATGAAATCAATAAGGATAATGAAGATGAGACTATATTGATGTCTTACCAAAATGATGGCAATAATGAAAATGTATGATCAGATTAGATAGTAAATTCTACTCTAGTTATCGATCAATAACTTAAAGCTTCTGAATGGATATCAGATAATAGATTCTTTATTTAACTTGAATATCGATGAATCCTACTAGAGAGATGAAATCATGTTTTTTTAAGTTAGAACACGAATCTCGGGGGTATGGCTAATTATTTTATATATAGCTTTATCTTATAGGAGTAAATTTTTCTCATGTATGTATACATGTGTATGTATTCATGTGTATTATATGTATGCATGTGTTAGTATGCATATATATGTGTTTCATGTATATGTATGTGTGTGCATGTGTGTGATACATGTATACATGTGTTACTATGCATATGGATGCATTTGCGTTTGTGTAAAATATTCATGTATTCATGTAATATATGCAAGTGTTTATCATTGTGTATGCATGAATAAGTACACATGTGTGCATGTAGGCATGTATATGTGATTTGTACATGTATATATGTATATGTATCTATGTGTAAATGTGTACATGTAAATATGTATGCATGTATATATATTTATGTGTGCATTTAGACATGTATGTGTGACGCATAATGTATGTACTCCATTTTATATTTATGTATGTGTATCTACATGATGTGTATATATCTTTATATATATTATGATCCTCATTGATTTGAGTAGCTATATATAAAGGCATAAGGTTGGTAATCGAGACATCTCTCTAGTAGGATGTCGGAGGAGTAGATGCAATGTGTACATATACTTCAATCATATGGCTAAAAGGCTGAATTAGAGTTTCTAAATTAGGGGTTTTAAAACCCTAATATCAAAATTAGTGTTTTTGAATTAGGATATATATATATATATATATATATATATATATATATATATATATATATATATATATATATATATATATATATATATATATATATATATATATATATATATATATATATACACACACACACACACACACATACATACATACACACACACACACACACACATATATATATATCAGTATGCATGTGTGTGTATGTATTTGTATCTATATGTGTGTATGCATGTGTATCTATATGTGCATATGCATGTGTTGTGTGTGTGTGTATGCATGTGTATATGTATACATGCATCTAAATATGATTATGTGAGTCTATGTGTGTGTACATATGATTATGTATGTGTATGTGTATGTGTCTATGTGTATTCATGATATGTGTGTAACTGCATGCATGTGTATGTGTGTGTCAAAATGTGCATGTATGTGTGTGTATGTATAAATGTGCATGTATATGTATATGTGTGTAAATGTGCATGTATGATGTATATGTGTGTGTATGCGTGTATTTGTACCTTAAGTGTCACTCTTTTCTCTCTCTCTCTCTCTCATATACATACATACATACATAAACACACATCTCATATCCACATATATATACATAAAAGCAATGCGTACTGTGCATTATTGCGACGATGAGCCATAAGTATCCGCATCTCTTTTAGACACCACTTATGCGACCATCCTATCGCAAACTCTGTCTCAAGTGAACTAAGTATGTATTTTGTATCCCTCTCATCATGCTCACTAGAAAAATTAAACAAAACATGTAAATAAAACATAAGATATTTATTTCAATTTATATGTAAAATTTATACTTACTTCCACTGTAAGTGGACAAGGCGCAAGTAAGAGTCGAATAATGCTCGCATTCTTCTCTTGAACTCCAATCCATTCCCTAGGTGTACACAATGTTTTTGTCTGGCTCTATATTGCACTCTAGCCCTAAGGTGCCTATGCATGTTCTCATAGGCACGTGTGCTCTGCTATCATGATTTGGAGGTGGTATATAGGTGTCCTGAAAATAGATAGATAAAAATAAATAAAAATATGTGTTATAATATCATTAAAAATGTTTATGGAAAAAAAACATACCTATGAGCAGATAGTTGTCTTCCTGGATGTGGAGCCATAGAAGAGCCCTCCTTTGATCATCGGGTAAGCATCCAGATCATATGATCTAGCTCATCATCAGCCATCTCTGAGTACTCATGCATGATGATTCCTAGAGTATCAGGCATAACTCTTGCTCTCATAAGAATTTTTATGTGAGCGAGTTTCGCCTTTCTCTCTCTATTAAGATCCATAATACTTGTACATATAAAACAAAATGGGTTAGAAATCAATATATATAAGTGTACATATGTATGTGTGTATATGTGTATGTAGGTGTATATGTGAGTGTGTGTATGCATGTAAGCATGTATGTATGCATATGCATGTGCATTATGTATGCAAATGTATGCATGTGTGTGTGTATGCATGTAAGTATGTATGTATGCATATGCATATGCATTATGTATGCATGCATGTGTATGTGTCTCTATGTATCTGTATGCATATATATGTGTGTGTATGTCTCTATGTGTGTGTCTATGCATATATGTGACATGTGTGTGTGTCCATGTGTGTATGTGTGTGTGTATGTGTGTGTCTATGTGTGTATATATGTGTGTATCTATATATATGTGTCTATATGCATGTGTATGTATGTGTGTAAATGTGTGTGGATGTGTGTATGTGTGTGTAAGTGTGTATGTATCTATGTGTATATGTGTGTGTATATGTGTGTGTCTATGTGTGTGTATACATGTGTATCTGTATATATATATGTCTATATGCATGTGTATGTGTGTGTGAAAATGTGTGTGCATGTGTGTATGTGTGTATGTGTGTGTGTAAGTCTATGTGTATGTAAGTTTGTATGTGTCTATGTGTGTGTTTATATATGTGTGTGTTTACATATGTGTGTTTTTATATATGTGTTTGTGTATCCGTGTGTGTGTGTAAGTTTGTATGTGTGTATGTGTGTGTGTCTATGTGTGTGTGTAAATCTGTGTGTATATGTGTGTATGTGTATATGTGTGTATGTGTCCATGCGTGTGTATGTGTCCATGTGTGTGTATGTATCTATGTGTGTGTATGTGTCTATGTGTGTATGTGTATGCATGTAAGCATATATCTATGCATATGCATGTGCATTATGCATGCATATGTCTGTGTGTATGTCTGTCTTTATGTATGTGTGTAAATGTGTGTGGATGTGTGTATGTGTGTGTATGTGTGTGTGCATGTCTGTGTATGCATGTAAGTATGTATGTATGCATATGCATTATGTATGCATATGTGTAATCCACCTATACATATCATTAAAAAAATATAAAGAAGTTAATTTAAAAATTAAAGATATCCAATATTCATACATATTAAATATAAAAGTATCATAATTACCTTATAAGTGATCCAAGACGATAGATCACATGTCGTACTCCTTTCATTGTACATCCATCATAGTGATTACGCCAAAAGTTGAAAACCTCTCCATCTAAAGGAAGTGGTCCTCTATTCCATCCTCCATATTTTCTTCTATCATATGTTTGTACTAGAGAACGATCACGAGCCGGCAATGGATAATCTCCAACCGTTTTAGTCTCTAAACAAGGAGGTAGAGGATTTCTAGAAATCTCTGCTTGTAATTGATGAACAGCAAGTCCATGATGTGTATGAGGTATATTAACATTATCACAAAAAATATCATCATCATCATCATCGAGCAAGTATCCCTATATATCAACAGTAATTTGATTTTGTATATGGTTTCTAAATAAAATAATGACCTTAATTTATATAAAAAATACATACCCAAGCATTATCAGGTTGACCAGGTGATGGTGCATGCTCAAAAGTACCATACTCTACCTCATGTTTAATACATTCCAATCGTGGTCTTCGATACGTGCCATAACAAGAGTTACACCAACATATAATATGCTCTTGATAGTAAAACTCATCATAATTCCTATCGGAGGACACATGTGAAGTCATTGCATGGGTAGGAGGTGGTGGAGTACCTCTGATTGATCAGAACCTGATTATAATAAGAAACAAAAAAATATATAAGTTATGTATCCATCAAATATATTTAAAATTAAATTTTTGATATACTTACAGTATAGAGTCGTTGCACGATGAGGATATGGTGGTGGAGTTCCATGTGATTGATCAGAATCTACAAATAATGGTATTTCATATTAATAATCTGATTATTCACATACATAAAAAATTCACATATACGTATTTACACATACACACATATTCACCTATACACATTTACACATATTCACATATACACAAATACACATTATTGTGGGATAAATGCATGTATTTTATATGAATGAGTGTATATGCATACATATGTGTGTACGTATATATGTGGATATGTATATGTGTGTTTATGTTATATGTATGTACATGTGTATATGTATGCATATATGTTTGCATGTATATGTGTATGTGGGTATGTGTATGTGTATGTGTGTGTATATATGTGTACGTATTCTGATTTTTTTTTCTGTTTGAGATTAAATTAACAGGAGATATTGTATGGTGGAAAAAAATAAGAGACGACCTAACACACCACTTTAGACATGGCAGTTTTTTCGTAGATAGCTACGTCTTCAAGAGTCATTTTCTCAGCATAAGGTATACAAATTAATAGTTTATATTTATAATTTTCATATATTTTAGTATTTTTTTACATTTAATTTATGTATTTCTTTTTTCTTAAAAAGACAGGCTACTGCAAAGAAGAGAGTGGAGTCGAGCCACACATCGCACCTAGGCCAAATGGGCCATCATAGTTTTGTAGCTACATTTGTAAGTATATGTGTTATTGTGAGTATATTTTTTATTTTAGTTAAAATGAAAGCAACTAATCTTTTTTATTTGTTTCAATACAGCGAAAGGATTATGGCCGATATCCTACGAAACATGAGATCGAGTATGCTACATATTTTGGATATTGGCGTTTGAGCGAGTATATGCGAGATCATCTGGATGCCTTTGTGAGTATTATTAAATTTTACATAATTATTTTATTTTTATGAATGGTTTAATTGTTTTACTTGTTTATGTTTGTTATATGTAATACAGGAGTATTATGGAGAGGAAGATATGGATGAGGTGGAGAGACAGACACAGGAGGGACGAGCTCGATCATCATAGGGTGATCATGATGATGAGGATGAGGATGATCAGGATGATGATGATGAGGATTTTAGTTGATTATGACATTGGATTATATGTATTTACCTTCATATATATATATATATATATATATATATATATATATATATATATATATATATATATATATATATATTATCTATATATTTTTCATTTTAGTTATGTTTTGAATTGTGTGTATGGTATTAAGTAATGAAGAGTTTTATTCTATTGATTGTTATTATTGTTTATATTAAGCATGTGTTTTAATACTTTAATTATATAATTCATTCATATGTGTGTACGTAAGTGTATATGTATGTGTGTGTATATGTATGTATGTGCATGTGTATGTGTGTGTATATGTATGTATGTGCATGTGCATGTGTATGTGTGTGTATATGCATGTGCATGTATATGTGTAACTCTATGTGTATATGTGTGTATGTGCATGCATATGTGTATATGTATGTATGTGCATGTGTGTGTGCATGTGTATATGTGTGTGTACGTATGTGCATATATATGTGTATATATGTGTATATATGTGTATATATGTGTATATATGTGTATATATGTGTATATATGTGTATAGTTATGTGTATGCATGTGTATATGTATGAAACATGAATGTGTATGTGGATGCATTTCCATTTGCATCCATGTGCATGCATGTGAATGTGCATGCATGTGGATCTGCATATACATGTATTTACGTATATGTTAATGTGTGTATGTGTATATATATATATGCAATAATGCATGCATGTAAGTCTTTTTATGTGGTTGTAGAAATGTTTGTGCATATGCTTGTGTATGTGTGTGTATGTCTAAGTGTATGTGCACATGTATCTGTGTGTATATATGTGTGTGTATGTGCATGTGTATATGTGTATATGTGTGAATGTACATCTTCATCATGTATAAGTGTATATGTGCATATCAATAAGTGTGAGTATGCTATCTAAAGAGAATAACACAATTCAAATGATATACGAAAAATATAAATTGTTCTTACAATAGTTAGCCATACTTTTTGCTTGGTTAGCTTCTTGAATAACCTGCAATAAAGAGAGAGAGAGAGAGAGAGCGAGAGAGACAGAAATCAGAGAGAGAAAGATGTAGAAAGAGAGAAACAGAGACAAAGAGAGATAATAAGATAGAGCTTAGGCAAAACAACAATTCTGCATCTACTTGTTTCAGCTCGTAAGCACAACGCAGTTGCAAACGTTGGAGAGCTCTTCGATCAAATGCATGAAAATGTCGATCGAAGAGCCTCCAACATTTTAATTTCTTTCGTCAACAAACCATCGTGTAAGCGATGTAAAGGCATCATAAAAACCACTGGAATTGGCTTTGCATAAGCGACATTTTCTTGCGTCGCTTATGTGACACACATAGTGTCGCTTAGGCGATGCAAAAAGCGTCACTTATGCGACACTTCTTAAAACCATCACGTTAGCGACACTCTATGCGAGCGTCACGCCATATATCGGAAAAAACATCGTTTGGCTCGTCGTTTAATCGACGGTTTGCACACGACGCTCATTGCAATGCATTTTGCAATTTTATAGCGACAAAATTATGTCGCCTTGGCCGTCGCTATGTGCCCGTATTCCTTGTAGTGATTCTTGGTGGATCTTTCTCCCATACCCTAGCAGCCTCCATACACTAAAAAATGGAGCTATAGACTGGGTGTTGAAAATATGAGAGTGCATCTTCCTTTTGTATCTAGGAGACAATCCATTTATATTTCCATTTCTAGCTCATTTTCATTTTATATTATATATCTTTGTAACTGGGTACCTTTCCATTTGCTTCTACCTTTGTATCCATTGTTCTTCAAGGGGAATTATCCAATGTATGATGTATGTTGGAGAGCCCCCTCTAACTCTATATAAGGAGGGCCTCTCCCCCCCATTTATACTTGGTTAGATGATTGAGAAGCCTACTTCATGCTCTTGGCAAGCTCACTCTGATCCATGTGAGTTTTTCCATTTCATGGTCTACTCACTTTTGAGTCTCACACTCTTTCATTTTGTGAGTATACTGTTCTTTACATTTTTCCTTTACAAGTGTACTCTCTATAAAAAAGATCTAGTTTTTATTCTTGCAAATTCCAAAGAATATTCACTAGCTAAATTTGGTTACACTACTTAGAATGCCCAATATACCTAACTGCGTAGTTAGCCCCAATTTTCTATATTAATAGTTATGTGTTGCACAAGCTTTAGGAATGATTTGGAGACTTGGGCATTACGCTACTTCGATGAATGATTTATACACATCTACGAAAAAGATTATAAGTTAATGAGCATCAAGTAATAGCTAGCTGATTATCATGAGTCTCGATGAGCATGAGAGGTGTAGACACCATCAACAAGTTGTTACATAAAAGGTCGACCATATGTGGTATATACTTTGTTTAATCTTCATACTACTAATGGATGCTCGAGTCTTGAGAATGGGCGTAAAACGATGCCCAACCCACTTTGATACGATTTTTGGAATCAATTCTAAACACGTGGAAGGAGAATGACACGTTACAACAAGGAGTGTCGAATATCGACGCTGCTCTGTTCTTCACATGTTCTGGTGTACGTTCTTTCTTTAGTCACTTACAGGGACTCGCGATATAGTAGAATAAAACGTGTGATTGCGCCACTGAAAAGTGAGAGAGGTGCAGATAGTTTTGAGGCAGAACGTCGTAAAACGCCGGTAAAACTGTACATATATAAGTATGGGAGATACATGACCACGATCGTGCCACTTAGAGGTGCGAGCAGACATTCAGAAAATAGTTTCAGCATAGTTTTGAGGATGACGAACTGGCGAACTTTGGCTTTTATATTGCTGTTGTCCAACAGCTTCCTGAACAGGGCGAGGGGCCATCGAGCCATGAGAGACCCCATTGCTCGTGTCTACGCTTGCTTTCTCGAGAATCCAGAAAATCCGCGATCGGAAGCTTGTAAGGCGGCGGTGGCTCTCAGTGGAACACAGGCATTCTATGATTGGAACGAGGTCAACATTGCGGATGCTGCTGGCCGCCACCGTGAGCTTATTCCTGATGGGCAGCTCTGTAGCGCTGGTAGGGACAAGTACAAGGGCCTGGACCTTGCACGCGCTGACTGGCCAGCGGCCTTGACTTCGTCGGTGGAATACTTGTTCCTCTACAGGTTCACCGCTCCCCATCTGGGATTCTTCGAGTTCTATGTTACCCGCGATAGCTATGATCCTACAGAACCGCTGAAATGGTCAGATTTAGAGGACGCACCTTTTCTCAACGTTACAAACCCAACCATTGAGAGCTCCAACTATCAAATCCCTGGTGTAACGCCAGCCGGGAAGAGCGGTCGTCATCTCATCTATGTCATCTGGCAACGCTCTAACAGCCGTGAGGCATTCTACTCTTGCTGCGACGTCGACTTTGGAGAAGATGCCTCTCGCCATTCCCTCGCCTAGCTTTTCTTTTCTGTGTCATGCGGTGCGCTATCTGTCGCCCCCGCTGCAGATAGTGTGATTGAACAGGATCATGGATGCCTGTCGCCTCTCATATGATAGCTGATCATGGATGCCTGTCGCCTCTCATATGATAGCTCTTGCCATGAGCATCATAAAAATGTTGTCAGATCATCAGCTAGTCAAAAGTGTGAAGTAGCTTTTCTGTCATGCAGTCATCTATCTGTTGCCGCCGCTGCGGATAGTGTGATTGCTTTTGCAGTTGCTTTTGGGAATTCATCGTACTTTCGCGGAATGAATCTCGAGCATCTTTCAACAATCATATTTTTCATGTGTTTTAAATTCAAATTCCTTTCACTTCTCTTTCAACAATCATATTTCTCATGTGTTTTAAATTCAAATTTCTTTCACTTATCTTTCAACAATCAAATGACACACAACTTTCAAGGGGCTTTTTGCTTGTCAAAAACGGGATTGGTAATTTGCCTGTCATGTTTTATAGATCTATATGTATATGCTTCTATAGACGAGGAATTCTCCGTGTGACTACTCATGGTAATCGGAGAATCTCATAAAAACGATGATAGAGCACCTAGAATCCACTACAGATAAAACAAAAATCAAACGACAAGACAAGTTTGAATTGTTTAAACATTGCTCACATTATGCATGGCCTTTGCTACTGAGAGATCCATGGCTTCCATGAATATATCTCTCGGTATGTCCATGAATCTCCTTAATGTCTATATTGAAAGCTATAGTAAGAAATGATGGGTTAATCCCTATGGTACACTTGACGCAATTGATAAGATCATATAATATTCTCAATCAACCTTTGAAATACAAAACAGGTAGTTTGATAAAATAGTGTATAAAGTCTAGTAAAATTTTCACTACCTGAAGTAGACTATTGAATTTCCTTAGTGTGCATCAACGAACTCAACAACAAGTGGAGAGTCTCAAATTAAGTACTAGACACACTCTATTCCCAAGGTATGAGTAATAGGGAGGACTATCAATGATGTGTAAGAAAGGTATGAACTATTTACTAAATTAGCAATCGATGATGCAAGTGTTTGTCTTTAATAAAAGTCAATATGTATTCCAAATAAAGTTTTGAACATGATCACATGTACAAAACATTGATTACTCTTCTACTTTTTGGATCTCTCTCAAGTCAAAGATACCTTATTTCCTGGAGTATAGATCAACAATTTAAAGCCACACCCATATGATAGAAATCTTAAGTGCAAGAAGTGAAGCGAAAAAATCGAAGTGTGAAGGAGATATAGTAACAAGAAGTAGATGAAGTCATTGAGTGATTTACTTAAGCACAAAAAAAATCTGATACTTTTTTATAAGAAGAAGTTCAGCTAAGGCTTAGTCTCCCTTGCTTAAATTAATCGAAACAGCAATACAAGTGAAGAGGTGTAGTGCCGATGAGATCCCCCTGTATCCTAGAACGCAAGGGTAGGACATTGCGAAGGCATAACAACATTGATAGCTCAAATTAAACGTGCTAGGAAAATATGCTTAAAAATAGGCCCAAGTGATGGCACCATGTAAAAAAGGATGTTATTGAGAGTTACAAAGAAGTTTAATAAACCTTTTTGTCCCCCTCATGGGGGGGGGGGGGGGTTTCTCTAGATCTTGTTGTTCTCTAGATCTTTCTTTCCAAATCTTTAGCTTCTCCTTTAATCGATTCCACAAGACCGGAAAGAAATTGGAAAGAATCCACCAAATGATATTCTTCATTTCCAATCCCTAACTATTGAAATTATTTCTTCACCATTGAATTATATCTCATCTTGCTTTGGAATCCATTCCTTCCATTTCTTTATTCTCTCTAGAGCTTCTTGTCTAGCTTCGTCTTGAACCCTTTCTTCCTCCATTTTTTTTTGCAATTTTTTTCTCATAAGAGCCTTCTTAATGTTTTCTCAATGATAGCTCATTATATCTCTTCACTGGCCATCAACTTAGTTAATTTGGTAGAATATCTCCATCCAGTGTTGCTAGGTTTATACATCCAACTAAAGAAATGAGATTGTGCAGACTATTCTGAATGATCTTCCTGATTCATATCAGAGTTTTGCTTCTACTCTTCATTTGATGATGAAAGGCAATCCAAATGCCTTGTCATTTGAGAAGTTAGTTTTTGTTCTATTGCAGGAAGATGAGACTAGGCAGAAGAGGTCTATTATGTGTGTTGTAGATCAAGCTTTCCTACCTAGTCAGAAGGGCAAAGGTAAATGGAGCTCATCCACTAGTAAAGAGAAATCTGCAAATGTTTCACATTCAAAAAAAGGAAGAAAAAGATGAGAAGAAATAAAAAAAACAAAAATTGTTTTGTAAATATTGTAAAGCATATGATCATGTCATGAAGAGCTGTCCAAAATTGGCTGCTAAAGAGGCAAAGAAGAAAGAGGCTGGAATGGTTGTTCTAGAGGCCTCTACACCAAAACAGAGTCTACTAATCTTGTGCAAGAAGAAGAATAGGTGTTTACTACTTTTTTGCAGTTTGACCCATCTTCTCATGAGCAGTGCATGTCTGCAGTAGACTCAGATGTTTGGTATTTTGATAGTGGGGAAACCAAACATATTACCTTGCAACATAGTTTCTTCACTTCACTGAAGCCTACCCCTATAGGGAATACTATCACATGCACCAAATACTCCTCTTATCCCGTTACGAGAGTTGGTAAGCTCATTTTGACTATTGTTGATGGTAGTTCTTCCACTTTGTCAGATGCTTTATTTATGCTAGGGATCAAGAAAAATCTGTTATCAGCTTCTGCATTAGCCAAGATCATCTTGGTCATGAAATTTGTTGATGATAGATGTACAACTCATGATTTGTCAAATGGCAACATGATTATTGCTTCTGGAATTTCATGTCATGGCCTATATAAGCTCATAGAATATGAAAAATCTGTGAATGATTTGGCATGTGCAGTACATGATTCTCAGGCTATGTCAGATGCAAAGCTTTGGCATGCACACTTTGGTCATCTGAACTCTGCTAGTTTGCTACACCTACAGAAATCTGAAATGGTGTCCTCATTGCCCAAACTTGAGGCACCTAGTAAACATGTATGTGAAGGCTATATTTTGGGCAAAATGCAACATTCCTCATTTTCAAAAGATAGTTCAGTTCGGGCTACTCAAAAATTGCAGCTTGTTCATAACAATGTCTGTGGTCCGATGCAGACAACCCCTTTTGGAAATTATATTCACTTCGTGACTTCATTGATGACTTTTCCAGGCATGCATGGGTATATCCATTGAAAGCAAAGTCTGAAGTATTCATATTCTTCAAACAGTTTCTGGTTTTGGCTGAAAATATGTGAGCATGTAAAATGGGCACCCTCCACTCTGATCGAGGGGGGAGTATATGTCTTCGGATTTTAATGCATTTTGGGCTGAATGTGGGATAAATCACTATTGTAAAGTGCCGTATACACCTCAACATAATGGATTTGCTAAATGGAAGAACAAATCACTCATGGAGATGGCGAGGTGTATGGTCAAGAGTAAGGCTTCAAATTCTGTAACGATTGATCTCCCTTCGATGTTCTTCGAAGGCATGCTCTTATCCACGATGCTAGGCCCGGACTGTGTAAACAATATTTTCAATTGTTTATTATAGTAATTGTTAACTTTGCTGCATAGGAAACTAAAAATGAAGTGGCGCTGCCTATGGTTTTCGAACTAGAAACCTCTCTTTTGAGAGAGTTTCAATTCAACCAAGGCAATAGGGCATGTTGCTCTGCAGACAGTTTTATCAAATTTTTATAGTATCTCATTTGTTATAATCTTCTTCGTATCCAGCGAACAAGTCGATTGTCTGTAAGGTTCTTTAACTGATCATATTAAAATTAGTTTATCTAGGCGCTGCAGAAGCTTCACTAGAAGCAAAATAAAACGAACCGGGTTTCAAACTCGTGACCATAGTGCTCACATCTATCCACGGCGCCATAAAGAATTGAGGTATCAAGTAGAAAGCAATTCAAAACTTTTGTAGATTATTCTGTTGCTGGCTGTTGAAGGCGGATCTTGAACCCGTAGTCCTGACATTCCTAATTCATTCGTTTATCAACTATACACGTGCGCTCATGGAACATTAAGCAATAGCGATCAAATTTTACGTTGATTTTTTCACATGAGAGAACCTTTGCAGATCATGGAACCTTTGCAGATGACGTTGATTTCTGTTTACTAGTGGATGAGCTCCATTTAACTTTGCCCTTCTGACTAGGTAAGAAAGCTTGATATACAACACACATAATAGACCTCTTCTGCCTATACTCATCTTCCTGCAATAGAACAGAAACTAACTTCTTAAATGACAAGGCATTTGGATTGCCTTTCATCATCAAATGAAGAGTAGAAGCAAAACTCTGATATGAATCAGGAAGACCATTCAGAATAGTCTGCACAAGTGAACTATCAGGAAGGACTTCATTAGCAGAAATCAATTGTTCCTTGAAATCCTTGATCTTTGTCAGAAAACTATCCATAGATTCATGGAAGGTTAAATGGATTTTTAATGTTTTAAATGTCCAGAAGGTTTTAATGTGGTTGTGTTTGGTCTACCAGATGAAGAAGCATGAGGGCGTGGATACAAGTGGATGCGCATAAATAAATAAATTCGAAGACTAAATCGAAGACTAAATCAAAGACTTCTAGAATAGTTATATTTAGGTTTATCTTGTTGTAAAAGTAGTGGTTCGCTTTAGAAAGCGATGCCTTTTGTAAATAAATTAGTTTTTCCTAAAAGACGCTTCTAAAAGCGATGGCCCTCATGTAACTTCTATTTTCAGGACGTAATAGAAATAAACCTATAAATATGTGTACTCTGAGAGACTCGTCCATCAGAGTACACTGGGGGAGATTGCACCCAATATCGTGTCGATTGTTTCTCTGTTTTTGATTCCTGTTTTGTCTTCTTTCTGCCTCTGTGTGTGCGTGTGCTGAAGGAGCTGATAACAGAATCAGCTTCATTCATGTGCTCACTCTCCAACTATTTTTAGAGGTAAGCAACACGAGACTCATTCCTAGCTTGGTACAATGTGCTAAGTGTATCCCAAGCATCCTTAGTTGTTCTACAAGAGCGAATGTGAGGAATAATGGCATGTTTGATAGACAAGGCTATCAATGCATGTGCTTAAGCATTTGTGCCATCCCAACAACTTTGCTCTATAGTAGGTGCAGTAGAAACCGTACCACAAATAGGAATCTGTAGAATATCACCATCTTTGATACCTTGTGCATCAGCTTCAGTACCTACGGTTGTAACAGTTGCAAGTGTGATAGGACATTTTTCAACACCTTGCACAATGTTCCACAGTCCTTTTGCAACCAATACATGTCGCATCATATAATCCCATAACGGGTAGTTGGTAACATCCAACTTATCCTCAATAGCTAACATACAGAATACATCACTACTTTCAACCATGGCCGATGACTAAAATACCTTGATGCAAAAAATTGACTATATCTCAAACACTTGAACAAAATTGTTGAGATAAATTCTGCTAAATCTGTAGCAGACTTCGAGACACTTATACTAGCAGACCAAAAGTAGTATATGCCTTTGGCACAAAAAGACAAAATAGCCTACAGAAGCACTATGATAGTGCATTGAGAGGTTGAAAAAATCTCAGATTGCAATTTCGGCACCACATAGCAAAGCTGTTTTGATCTTTGAAACACCTTGAGTATGTTCACCAAAATTCATGCAATTCTAAGATTGCAACTGAAGAGGTGTCGACGATGCCCTTTATGAAGCAACCACCTACTCTGATACCAATTGTTGGAGTTAGACATCTGCAGAAGCACCCAAACAACACAAGGAAGAAGAAGAAGAAGCATTGTCGAAGGTGTATGCTACCTCAATAAGGTCTCAAAAGATGCAACTCAAGAACAAGCTCAACAACATGAAGAAAAGCTCAAGCCAAAGCATTATTGAGTATACATTGAAGATCAAGGAGCTTCGAGATCAATTAGCATCAGTTTGATGCAAGATAGAAGAGGAAGACATCCTGCAAACAGCCCTCAATGGCTTGAGGAGTGAAGAAAATTGGAAGCCCCTCATCACAAACATTCTTTATAGAGATCCTCTACCAACATTCGATGAGATTATACCAAATCTTGTGGTTGAAGAGGTTGCTCAACAAGTACAAGGCAGCAAAGGTAAGGACAGCCATAGCCAAATGTTATATGCAGGTCGAGATAGAGGAAGGAACTCAACCTATATAATGGTGTTTTTAGGATGTGTTCCACCTTTTTTGCTTTATTCTTGAAAGCAAACCAACTTCTGTCTTTTTATCATAATTCTAGATGCATTTTCCATGGAGAGCCCCAATCCAAACACTTTCATGGAACTTTCAACTAGTAGGACTTTGTCATAAGTTCCACACAAATATTGCGCAAATTCAAAAGTATGCAACCATCGAGAAGGTCTTTTGAATAGATGTATGACCTTATGAAGCTGACGCATCATGCAAAGAAGGAAAAAAGCATATTGACATATGGATAGATAAAGCTAGTTATCCAACTGATCCTTGAATTAGAAGGTACCCACCTTTTCATAATCTTTGTGATTTTATTAGATTCCCAGGAGATGGTGATGAGGGTTTATGTGGATAGTTTCCAAAGTTGTGTGAGTTCTCAAACGACTACATGCAATACATATAACAGATGAATTTTCACAAATCATGAGGTAGATATGCAACATGGTATATCTGATACGTATGTGATTGATTTCGAAAGGGCAATCACAAAGTTTATAGGAACCACCACAAACACTTGGAGTGTCAAACACATAACTTGCTACTTGCTGAGATTTAAAGAGATTATTTAGTCCAATATTACTTTTTCAAAAAAACATCTCGTGGTCTTAATCTTTATGTTTTTACAACATATCCTTTTTTCTCATGGTCAATTCTTTGTGGAAAAAGGAAGACTTGCCACATGGGACACTCTAGGGATGGAAAAGTCTCATTATGAAGCAAGAACAAGCTTCTTTAGATGCACAAGAAAAGAAGTTATAGAAATTAATCCATTCAAAGAGCTCTTTAATTAGTTATTTAGAAGACAACTACAAAGGTACATATGCTAAAAATTATCAACAGAATACAAGAAGAGTGACATCTCATTCTAATGTGAACCTGAAGGTACAAAGATGGTATCATATAGGATTTGGAATATGTTTTGGTATTTTTCTTAGAAAAAACTACATATGGATCTATTTACAAATTTTGAGACCATAGTTTTGATGACACAAAAAGGCATTATTCTTCTTTGAGTCTTTTGAATGAGCTTTACTTTGGAAAATGTCCTCTACAAAGCTTATGTTTAACAAAGAATGAATCTCGAGTCTAAAACTCTTCCTTCTTTCTCTAAAGATTTTATTGTGCCCTTCCCTCTATAAAGAAAATTTTCTTCATTTGATATAAATATCTGCAAACAAAAAAGTGACAACAGTAAGATTCCACATGTGATAATGAAAAGGAATCATGAAGAAAAATGAAGTTGCATAAGAAAATGAAATAAAAAACTCAAACTAATATATGAGTCAAGGACACGAACAATTCAAGCGATTAGGCTCATTGGAAGATTTTGGACAGGCCTAATCGCTTGAATTGGTCATCCCTCAAAATCATGAAGAAACAAAGATATTTGGCCTATTTTTTTTGCAAATACCTATGAATGATAAGGGACAAGCTTATTTGCCCATTTCATTGGGAAATTTCTATGAATGATGAGGAATAAGGGAATAAGATAAGAAGAAAAAAAACTCAAATATATGAATGGATGTAGGGCACGACTAATTCAAGCGATAAGGAATAAGGGAATAAGATAAGAAGAAAAAAAACTCAAATATATGAATGGATGTAGGGCACGACCAATTCAAGCGATAAGGCTCATCAAAAAATCTTGTATGTGCCTAATCATTTGAATTGGTTGTGTCTCAAAGATGAGTCAATTGTTATTGTTCTTATGTCCTCAACAACTTCCTTTTGTTCCATTTCCCCACATACAAGCATAGTTTCATTCCATTACTTGAGATTTTTTTCTCCCTATGCAAGGTCCTTCATGTCCTAGACACAAAGGAGGTCATCTTGAACCTCAGATTGCATGTGAACTTCTGTATCTTATTATTGGTTTAGAATTTGGAGAAAAGTATACTACCATTGTGTTTAGAATGTGCAAAAACCCTAAGATTGACTGTCTATTTGCATGATTCTCATACCCAGAGGTTTTGATAAGCCTTTTTGTATCGATTTTCAGATACGACCGATTCAAGCAATTAGGCCCATCCAAAATGTTTAGATGAGCCTAATCGCTTGAATTGGTCGTATCCTAGAGTCATGTACAAGTAGGCTCATCAAAACCTCTTGGTATCAAAATCATGCAAATAGACAATCAATTTTAAGGTTTTGGCATATTTTGGATGCAATGGTACTATTAGTTTCTCCAACTTGTAAGCCAATAGTAAGATATAGAAGTTCACATGGAATCTGAGGTTCAAGATGGCTTCCTTTTATGTCTAGGACATTAAGGATCTTTCATAGGGAGAAAATAAAAGATCTCAAGGGAATGAAACTAGGGTACGAATGATTCAAGCAATTTGGCCCATTCAAGGTCTTTTGATGGGCCTAATCACTTGAATTGGTCATATGTCAAAATCATAAAAAATAGAGACTAATTTACCCATTTCTTTGGTCAATATCTATGAATGATGAGGAATAAGGGGATTGCATAAGAAGAAAACCAAAGGACTCAAGTATATGAATGAATCTACGAAACAACCAATTCAAGCGGTTATGCTCATTAGAAAATCTTGGATGGGAATAATCCCTTGAATTGGTTGTGTCTCAAAGATGATTCATAAATGAAAGGGATATTCTTTTGAACATACCTTAACCTCATACTCTTCGTAAAGCAATACTTCAACATCAACCCTTCGAGGGCTCTAAGTCTAAATGCAAGGGATGACCAATGCAAGCGAATAGAGGCAATCAAAGATGGTCAAACATGTTTTATTGCTTTGATCGATCGTGTACAAAATTTAGCTGTAGGAGCACTCAATATGGGTACACAAAGTTGTTGACAGTACAAAATGAGAAAAAGCTAAGGGATGTAATATTTATGAAGGAAAATAGGCATTGGAGAATCCACATGGACCAATGAGCACATGCCATGTGGCAAGGCCTCGAGAATTCCAACAATCAAATGACATGGACGAATAAAATTTTGACACATGGAAACTTGCACTTTGAGATCCAATGATCAAATGACGTGGATGAGTGAAAATCTACCACATCATAATATATGTTGGGATTTGCACAGTCAACTGACGTGTACCAATAAAAAGGTACCACGTGGCATCAATGGTCAATAGATCATAAAGTCTCTATATAAGCTCCTTAGCTCATTTGTGGCATTTTTCTTCTTCTCTCTCTAGTCTCACTAATCTCCCCATATTCTTCATCATGTTTGTTTTTAGATTCTCTTTGGCAAGAAACAATCTCAGCTCATTGCTTGGTCAAGCCTCTTGGTGTGCAATATTGGATATGCATTTCTTGGCTTTTTCAGGTGTTTTTTAAGTTGTTATATATGGGGCATTAATTCATATAGCTAGAAACATGACACGTGTTTGGACACGACCGACTCAAACAATTAGGCCCATCAAAGAAGCTTGGATGGCCTTAATCGCTTGAATTGGTCATGTCCCAAGAGAACAAGTATATGATGCCTATTTGCTTTTTCTCATTATAAGTTTTTCTTCATTTTATCATGTAATGAATTTCACATTTCACAAGTTGTTGATGGAGAAACAAGACATTGAAGTTATTAAAGTCATTGGAGAATGACGACCAATTCAAGTGATAAGGCTCATCAAGAAATCTTGGATGGGCCTAATTGCTTGAATTGGTTGTGTCTCAAAGATGAATCAATTCTCATTATTCTTTTGTCCTCACCAACTTCTTTTTGTTCAATTTTCCCACATACAACCATAGTTTCATTCCATTACTTCAGATTTTTTTTCTCCCTATACAAGGTCCTTCATTTCTTAGACACAAAGGAGGTCATCTTGAACTTCAAATTGCATGTGAGCTTGTATATCTTATTATTGGTTTAGAATTTGGAGAACTTATACTACCATTGAGTTCAAAACGTGCCAAAAACCTAAGATTGATTGTCTATTTGGATGATTTTGATACCTAGAGGTCTTGATAAGCCTTTTTGTACTGATTTTTAGACATGACCTATTCAAGTGATTAGGCCCATACAACATTTCTAGATGAGCATAATCGCTTGAATTGGTCATGTCCTAAATTCATGTACAAATAGGCTTATCAAGAACTCTCAATATCAGAATCATGCAAATAGACAATCAATCTTAGGGTTTTACACATTCTAGATGCAATGGTACTATTAGTTTCTCCAAATTCTAAGCCAATAGTAAGATATAGAAGTTCACTTGGAATCTGAGGTTCAAGATGGCTTCCTTTGTGTCTAGTACATTAAGGATCTTTCATAGGGAGAAAAGAAAAAATCTCAAGTAAGGGAATGAAACTGAGGTATGACTGATTCAAGCGATTTGGCCCATTCAAGGTCTTTTGATGGGCATAATGACTTGAATTGGTCATATGTCAAAATCACAAGAAATAGAGACTAATTTACCCATTTCTTTGGTCAATATCTATGAATGATGAGGAATAACGGGATTGCATAAGAAGAAAACCAAATAACTCAAGTATATGAATGAATCTAGGACATGAACAATTCACGCCATTATGCTCATCAAAAAATCTTGGATGAGCATAATCACTTGAATTAGTCGTGTCTCAAAGATGAGTCATAAATGAAAGGGAAATTATTTTGAACATACCTTAATATCATAATCATCCTAAAGCAATTCGTCAACATTTCTTTGAAGGCTCGAAGTCTAAATGCAAGGGATGATAGATGCTAGCAAATAGAGGCAATCAAGGATGGTCCAACATGTGCAATCACTTGAATCGGGCATGTATAAAATTTGGGTGTATGAGCAATAGTGAAATGACATGGGATGAATAAAAATTTGACACATGGTAGCTTGGACCTTGAGATCCACAATCGAGAAATGATGTGGATGAGTAAAAATCTACCACGTGGTAATGTACAGTGGGATTTGCAAAAGTCAAATGATGTGGACCAATCAAAAGGTACCACGTGGCATCAACAATCAATAGAAGTAAAGTCTCTATATAAGCTCCTCAGCTCATTTGTGGCATTGTTCTTATGCTCTCTCTAGTCTCACTCAACTCCCCATATTCTTCATCGTGTTTGTTTTTAGACTCTCTTTGGTAAGAAACAATGTCAGCTCATTGCTTGGTTAAGTCTCTTGGTATGCAATATGAGATATGCATTTCTTTACTTTTTCAAGTGTTTTTTAAGTTGTTCTATATGGAGCATTGATTCATATAGCTAGAAACATGACACTTGTTTGGACACGACCAATTCAAGTGATTAGGCCCATCAAAGAAGCTTGGATGGACCTAATCGCTTGAATTGGTTGTGTCCAAAGAGAACAAGTATATGATGCCTATTTTCTTTTTCTCATTATAAAGAGTTTTTCTTCATTTGATTATGTAATGAATTTCATAGTTCATAAGTTGTTGGTGGAGAAACAAGACCTTGAATTTATTAGCATCATTGGAGAACCATGGATGGTCCGAATTGGTTGAATTGATCATCTACATTGAAACCAAATTTTTTATGTATATTTGTTTTTTCTTGAGCATCATAAATGTCTTACCACTGGTTTATGTTATGGAATGCACATGAAAGCACTTGAGGGCTTGCATTATTTGACATGACCAATTCAAGCGATAAGGGTAGTCCAAGTACTTTGGATGACTCTTATCACTTGAATCAGTCGTCTCCATTCATAACTTTCATTTGAAGTATATTTTCTTATTTGAATGTAAGACATGTATGATCATGGAATTTTGTGAAGTGCATAACATTTGAATTTGTATAGGTTCATACATAGATGAACACACATTCTTAATTGCTCCTTTGGAGTCCTATGATGTTATACTTGGCATCCCTTTACTTCACCATTATAATCCATGCATTGATTATCATACACACATAATGCGTTTAAAGTCTAATAATCAAGACATTTCTTTGTGTGCAATGCATGACTTCCAACAATTTCCATTAATTAGTCATACTCAAGTAAAACGTGCATTTAGGAAAGGCTACAACTCATGTATTGTTTTGTCAATAACATATTTTATTGTACACACACACATCCTAATGCACATAAATCATTTATGGATTCTTATAAGGATTGTTTTATGGCTCAGTTTCCTTCTAAACTACCACCTTCTAAAGGATCTTGTCACCATAATATAGACTTAATTCCTCCTAGTTCTCCTCCCCATAAATCACATTATAAGGATGGACCTTTACATCAACAATAAATAACTAATCAAGTTTAGGATTTACTTCATAAAGGACTTATAAGACCTATCTCTTCTCCCTTTGGAGCACCTGTTCGTTTAGTAGAGAAGAAGAATAAGACTTATAGGATGTGCATTGACTATGGAGCGTTGAATAAGATCACAATTAAAAATAGATATCCTATTCCTAAGATAGATGATTTGCTAGATAAAATTCATGGAGCATGTGTCTTTAACAAAATTTATCTTAAATCTAGGTATCATCAGATACAAATGACACAAAATCATATTTATAAGACTATCTTTTGAACTTAGACTAGTCACTTTGAATCCATGGTAATGTCTTTTGGACTCACCAATGCACCTCATAGATTTGCACATATGATGAATAACATTTTTCTTGATTGTCAAGCTTTTCTTCTTGTTTTCTTTGATGATATACTTGTGTATAGTGAGAATAACAATGACCATGAAAATCATTTAGCAACTGTCTTTAACTTGTCATGACAAATCAAACTTTATGCCAATCTTGAAAAGAGTTAGTGCTTCCAAAAAGAATTAGAGTATTTAGTCCATATTGTTTCTAGTCAAGGTGTTCATGTAGATCCAAAGAAAATTAAAGTGATTGAAGAATGACATGCACCTCAAAATGTGAATGGTGTACGCTCTTTTCTAGGGTTAGCTAGTTTTTATGGGTTTTTTTTAAAACGTTTTTTTGATGTGGCACTTCCACTCACATTATTACTAAACAAAAAGTTAAAATTTGCATGGGGATTAGCACAACAATGATCTTTTGAAAAACTCAAACATGCAATTTCTCATGCACATGTTTTGCAATTACTAGATTTTGCACAACTTTTCCATGTAGTTAGAGATGCTAGTGGTTTAGGTATAGGTGCTATATTAATGAAAAATGACCATCCCATTGCATTTGAAAGTAGGAAACTTAAATCTTCTAGAAAGAATCATGGTACATATGATAAGGCACTTTTAGTTGTTGTGCATGATTTAAAAATTTGGAAATATTACATCATGGGTTTTGAAGTTCTAATCAAAATAGATCAACAAGCTATTAAGCATTTATTAAGGCAACCATTGATTTTAGATAGACACATTAAATGGGCTTCATTCATACAAAATTTCCAGCCTATGATTCAATATCAATCTGGCAAAGATAATATTGTAGTTGATGCCCTTAGTGGTTTCCCATCCCCACAAACAAATATTGCTTCAATCAATAATATTTCTATTGTTCATATTCCTTAATTTCATGACCTAATTCCTACTTATGCATCTGATTTATATTTTTCACAAACATGGAATGCTCTCAAAAATTCTACACCATCTAATGAGGATCACTACACTTTTCATAATGGATTCTTACATTTATAACACAAGTTATGCATCACATAAGGTTTAAAAGAATTTGTTATGAAAGGGATGCATGAACCACCATATATGGGTCATAGGGACATACAAAGTACTATTTCTATGTGTAAAGAATTTTTGTCTGGCCGAATATGGACAAGGACATTGCACAATATGTTTCCCATTGCATTGTGTGTCAACATGTGAAATGAAATCGTGGTAAAGAATTTTGGATTATTAATGCCACTTCCCATACCTAATGGACCATGGGAACAAATTTCTATGGATTTTATTACTCGTCTTCCTACAAATTCCTCTCATAATGATATGATTTGGACAATTGTTGATAGATTTAGTAAGCAAGCATATTTCATTCCTTGTAAAAGACTCTTTCTGCACCTCAAGCTACTAAGTTATTTATTAAATGTATTTTTCAACATCATGGTTTTCAAAATGTTATTCTTTCAGATTGAGATGTGTGTTTTGGTAATCACTTTTGGGTTGAATTATTTCAAAATTTAGGTTCCAAAACAGGCTTTAGCTCTGCATTTCATCCTGAAAGTAATGGGCAAAGTAAAGCTATGAATAGTACTATTTTGGGTTTATTACATTGTTATTCCTTAAATAATCCAAGTAGTTGGGATGAGAAAATTCCTTCACTACAATTTGAATATAATAACACAACACATACCACTACTGGACATGCACTATATGAAATTGTGTATGGTAAAAAGCTTCCCACTCCCAGATCTATCACTCAAATTGATATACCTATGGCTGATTCCTTTGCACAAGATCATATTTCTATACTTCATCAGGTTCATGAGCACATTAAAAAGAGTCAAGAATGTTACATGTGCAATGTTAATAAGAAACAACTACATAAACATTTTAATGAGAATAACTTTGTATGGTTACACATAATTAAAAGATGTTTGAAAAATATTTCACATCATCCTTAAGTTAAACTTGCACCACATTATTATGGACCTTTCCGTATTGTTCAAAAAATTAATGAGAGTGATTTTAGACTAGACATACCTTCTCATTGGAATATACATAATTCATTTCATATCAGTTTATTGAAATCCTTTAAAGGAGTTTTACCACTCACTCCTATTTTGGATGATCCTCCTTTACTAGAAGACGATGCTGAAATTTTAATTCTAGAGAAAATACTTGATTATGATGTTACTACTACACACATAAGTAACCACTATCATAATTATTTAGTTAAATATAAAAATCACTCACTTGAAGAATTTCAATGGATTCATAAGACATCACTAACTCTATATTATGATCATTTGATTTTTGCATATCATTCACAGTGACATTAAATTCCAGTTTTCCAACTCCATGCATGTGTTTTTACATGGAACATGCTTATGATTGTTCAGTGATGGGACATGTGGCTGGCCATCCATGTCTATTTTATTCTTATCAATTGAGGTCAATTACTCATCAACTGGGAGGCATGCTATACTTTATGGAATGTTGTATGAATCTTAAGGTCTTGAGGTCTTGATGTGATTTGTGTTTTGATTAAGTAGGTGAACAATCTTGAGGGTGTGAACCCATGTAGACTTATTCAAATATTTTTGGACATATTTACAAGAATATTTAGAAGATAGTATTTTAATTATTTTTTAGAAAAATAATAGATTGCTTTATAAAGTGATTTTTTTGTAAAAATAGTAGATCACGATTCTGTAAATAAAGCAGATTTTGGTAAAAGCATGATTTTCAAAGTGTTGCACTCATGATCTTGTATTCAGGATGTAATGAAAAAATACTTCTAAATACCCATGCTCTAATAGACTCATCCATCAGAGTATGTGAGGGTAGATTCTACCCAATCTAGTATCAACTCTCTTGTCTCTTTCTATTGTCTGAGTATTTTTGTGAGATTTCATTTTTGTACTATCCTCTATGTATTTTTCGTCTACGGGATCTGATCAATAGAACCTTTGATCTTTGGATCAAGTTACTATGTGTCATTCATAGAGGATTGTAGTAGATGGACTATCTTATATTTCATAAAGCATAAGGATGAAGTGCTTTCATGCCTTAAGAAATACTTAGCTCTTGTAGAGAATCAAACATGTAAAACCCTAAAAAGGCTAAGGTCAAATGGAGAGGAGAACAATTTTCCCATGAATTGGATTTTCATCTCCAAGACAGAGGAATCAAAAGGGAAATCACCACCAGATACACCCCTAAGTAGAATGGAGTGGCATAGAGAAGAAATAGAACAATTGTGTAGGTTGCAAGGTCCATGCATAATGAGAAGAAACTTCCTAACTACTTGTGGGTAGAGGCAATATCTACAACCACCTATTTGGTAAATAGACACCATCAAATTCTATGGATGGCATGAATCCATATGAGGCATGGAATGGAAGAGGGCTTGGTTTGGATCATTGCATGGTATTTGGATGCATTGCATATACACACATACTTTCATAGATAAAAGGTAAATTGGTCCTTAAGGTAGACAAATGTGTGTTCATAGGCTATGAACTTATTTAAAATGGTTATAGATTATATAATCCAAGCAATAAAGGCTTCATATTAAGCTAAGAAGTTGTTTTGGATGAAAATAAGTCATTGTTTTAAGATGATTGCAAGAGAATTAAGGTGTCCTATGATCTAGAGGAAGACTTTCCAACTCTATCAAGAAAGAATGACCACACATTGAAGCATCAAGTGATTCTAAAGATGATAAAAAGTCTCCAAGGACAAAGATTAACTCTTGGAATGCCGAAGGTAAAGATAAAGTGTAGTAGTTGAGAGATGTAGCAGAATCCTCTCAACAAACCATGAGGAGGTCAACTAGAGAAAAAAAGAAGCCAAGAGGGTATGGCAATGATACATCATTGGTCACTAAACACTCTATCTGTTTAGCATAAGATTCAAACTCTCTAGAACCCTCATCTTCTAAGGAAGAAAAGAAGAAACCATAATGCATTAATGCCATGGAGGAAGAGATTGAAGCCCTATGAGAAAACCATACTTGGGAGTTGCTACCTAAGACTTCATCTATGAAGATCATAGGATGAAGGTGGCTATACAAGGTAAAGAAAAATTCTCATGGAACTAACAACATGTGCAAAGCAAGTCTTATTTCAAAAGGGTACACACAAACACAAGGGATCGGATATGAAGAGAATTTTTCACATCTAGCAAAGATGATAACTATCGAAGTGCTTATAAGCATTGCACCTTCCACGAATTGGACAATTTATCAAGTGGATATAAAGAATGGATTTCCAATGGTTTGATATCTAAAGAGGTATATATGGCTCAACCTCCTAGTATTGAGGATTTATAATTCCTTGAACATGTATGCACGCTAAGGAAGCCCATATATGGTCTAAAGAAACCCCCAGGGTCTTGGAATCATGGGCTTATCACCTATTTACAGGATAAAGGATTCATGATTAGCAAAGAAAATCCTTCACTCTTCATCAAGAGGAATCCATCTAAATTCATATGCCTCTGTGTACATGTTGATGATATAATAATCACATGGTTAGCAAAGAAAATCCTTCACTCTTTATCAAGAGGAATCAATCTAAAGTCATTTACTTTGATGTATATGTTGATGATATAATAATCACACGTAATGACGTTGAATGTGTAAGGAGAATCAAGCTTCAAATGAAAGAAGAATTCAAAATTAGTGACCTAGGGCAACTCATATGCTTCCTAGGGTTGGAACTAGTGTATACAGAAAAGGGTATGCATCTCACTCAAAGGAAATATATGAAAGATATACTTGCTAAGTTCAAGATAGAGAACTCAAAAGTTGTGGGTACATCCATGGAGATGAATAGAAGCTAAGTGCTCATGAAGGGGAGAAAATTGAACACATAAATAGTTATCAAAGTTTAATGTGTACTTTGATGTATGCCACATTGACAAGAGTTCACATCTGCTATAGTGTAAGTGCCTTAAGTCAATTTATGCACACTACTAAGAAACCTCACATGGAGGCAGCTAAAAGGATACTCAAATGGGAGCAGTTATCTAGGACTGTTGAGAGAGTGCTTACAAATTTTCATCAACATTGGATGTGTAGATCTCAAGTTATGATTTATTACATTATATCTCAATGCATGGTGAGTCTAAATATATGAAATAACTTGCTTTGGATAGCTTATAAACTTTGATTGAAAATGTGCAAAAGATTTCATGATAATTTCTACTAGGTTGTGATCATTATACATATTTTGTAGAGCTTCTTCTCCATTAATAAAAGGTTTCTCAAATTTATTGAACTTTAAGCTCATCTCTTTTGACCTAGAAGTTTGTGAATGATGCTCCAAAGGGCATAAGTGATTTCAGAGCATATTGTGGAAGCTTTAGGAGTGTGCTAAGTGTCTCTCAAGCTATCTGCGTTGGTGTTGAGTAGGATTTTGCGAATAAAAACTCATCTATGTAGACTGCTCCATCAGATCTTAACATTTGATACATGCGAAGAATTTTGTAGCACAAAAGAATAACTGTGCATGCTTATGCATCAATATGAGGTGCTATAATTTCATGTGTAGAGATGAATATATACCAACGTCATGCAAAAATTGGCCAAATTCATGATTTTAAGAAAAAAATGTGGCAAAGATTCCCATGTGATGCTAATACTTTTAATAACTAAAACAGTACCATAATTGATCAAAAACCTCATTCTAAAAGAAACCATCTATAGTGAAAAACCATTTAGAAGCTTGTCTATATTATAGAAGTTAAAATACATGACCTAGGTGTGTGGGAAACATCTCTCTTTGATGAGGTAAGCAACTAATTGAATGCTCCACACAAGTCCTCAACATATGCTCCATGCTTGGTAAATCTCACCTTCAAACCTTTGTCAACTATCTAACCTATACTGATAAGGGTCTTTGTGATGGTAGGCACATAAATGATTTCTTAGTAAATTCATGTAACCATTAGATGTCTTCACATTACCTATTTTATCAAGTGGATGTCTTCTATCAGCTCCTATTTGGGTTCATGTTTGTTCTTTGTATCTTCCAAGTCCAAGAATAGAGCCACTTTTCTTGGTACATGATTTGAGCATCCCGAATCCATGTTGAAAACATGCTCTTTAGAATTATCATCCTTCATTATCATGTTTATGACTAGAAATGAGTCTTATTCGCCTTGATTATTTATATATTCATTGGATTGTCACATTCATTTGTATCCACTTTGATAGTTTTTGTTGTATGGTTGTTATTATATCCATAGGAGTTATTGAATCTTCCTATTGAGTTTCCATAGCCTCCTCTATTGTATACTCTTCCTCTTTGATTCCTTGGGTTCCTGAAGTTTTTCTTTTTGATGTGATTTGATAAACCACATATGGCATAGGGTGATGAGCTTTGAAAATTGACTTGAGAGGTGCTTCATTCACCATTAGATCTTTTACTTTTGCCTTTGTTATCCTTGATTTTAGTCTTTTCTAAATAGAGGGTAGAGGATTGGTTACGTTTTTCATTCTCACTATTCTTCATGGGATTTTCTTCATGTGTGAAATGTTGCCCCATGAGTATGTTGAAGTCATGTACTTGTATGTCCATTTAGAGGTCCACTGTTCCGGTGAAGGCTTCCCATTTGTCATCAAATTTGATCCCATTGATGACTTTCCCCACAATTTTCTTTTACTCAATGATCTCTCCAATGCTCCCAAGTTGGTCAGCAATATTCCATCTATAACCCTTCAGCCATTGTACCCCTTAGATACTTAAGCACCCTCTTTTCAGCTTCCATATGAGGCTTCCTTGGTGCATGCATAAACTGACTCAATGTACTTACTGCATAGGCAATGTCCACTCTTGTTAGAGTAGCATAATTGAGACTTCCCACAAGTTGTTGAAAACCTATAACATCATCAAGTAGTTCACCTTCATGTGAACTCAATTTATGGTTGAGTTCCATAGGAGTACCTGCAACTTTAGTGTTCTCCATCTTAAACTTTACCAACATATCATGTATGTACTTCCTATGGGTGATGAATATACCTAATTTTGTATACAAAAGCTCTAAGCCAAGAAAGTGGGTTAATAAACCTAGATCAGTGATTTTGAATTTCTTTATTAATTGAGTCTTGACCTGCTTGATGCCATCAGAATCATTCCCTATAATAATGATTTCATCTACATAGACACATAAATAGATAACTTTTGATTTGTTCTTCTTAACAAATAAAGAAGAATCTACCTTGCTTGCCACAAAGCCTTGGTCCTACAAATAAGTAACAAGTCTATGGCTCCAAGCTCTGGGTGCTTGCTTGAGACCATAGATGGCTTTCCTAAGCTTGCATACATAACCTGATTTACCTTCATTTTCAAACCCTGGTGGTTGTGCCATATACACCTCTTCTGATATCCATCCATTTAAGAATGCATTCTTGACATCTAACTCATATAACTTCCAATTTTTTGAAGTAGCAAGACTTACCAAAATCCTGATTGTTGGCATCTTTTCCATAGGTGAAAATGTTTCTTCATAATCTACTCCATGTCTTTGCGCAAATTCTTTTGCCAATAAACTTGCCTTGTACCTGTTTATAGAGCCATCCGAGTTCTTTTTTATTTTGTATATCTGCCTTGAACCAATTACCTTCATATCTGGCTTCTTAGGAACTATATCCCATTTGCTTTTCCTGTAATGCTTCCACTTCTTCCTGCATAGCTTCTCTCCATTCTTTCTTCTTCCTAGCCTCTTCAAATGAAGAAGGCTCTTCTGCCACAGTATCTTTAGTGATATACACAGAATGTTTTGTGACAAAGCATGTATCATATCCATACCTTTCTCTTTGTGATCTCCTTAATGCTTGATTTGAAGACTCTGGTATGTCTTCAAGTTGCTTGAGCTTGACCTTGCCTCTTGACTTCAAGCTTTGAAGTCAATCTGCTCTTCATCTTCTGGTTGATATCTTCTACCAATGGTTGATCTTCTTGTTGAGAGTTGGAAAATCATTCTCCAAATCATATGGTAACTTGACTTTCTTGCAATGATCTTCAAACCATGAATTATTTTCATCAAATGCTACATCCCTACTAACCATAAATGCCTTGTTAGTGGGATTGTACAGTCTATATCCCTTTTGATTTTGATCATACCCAATAAATATACATTTTTCAGCCTTAGGGTCAAGTTTTCCTCTGATTTGTGATGGGATGTGTGCATAGGCAATGCACCCAAATATTTTGCAATGGTCCAGTGAGGGTCTCCTACCATTCCATTCTTCATAAGGTGTCATACCATCCAATGATTTGGATGGAAGCCTATTGACCAAGTAGGCAGCAAAGGAAACATCCTTTACCCAAAGGTAGTCTTTTACAACGTATTAGGTCACACATCTCATATATATTTAGATTTCTGTCCATACATTTGAATATATTTGTTACATTTGTATATACACTCTTCCATCTATTTTTTTTCACATAGAGTGGTTGAGAGTTTTGCTCCCACATTGTAAATTGACATTTGTATATATGATAGTGAGAGTAAGTAGTGGCTTATGTAACACTTTACACATGTTGTCTAATCTCTCTCTATCTTTGTCTCATCATTTGTATCATTAAGTTTGGTATGTTCATGTTTTGTCAATATTGGAAGATTGTTGGAATCTATCTTGTAGATCCTGGACCTATGGAACCATGGACCTTTGGTATTAGTTATGGGCCTACTAAATTTCCAACATGTATAAAGGGCAGAAGATCGGTTACCTCTTGAGTTATCACTACTTTCTATTGAGTTTTGTCTCGTGGGTAAAGAGTTACCCCATCAAAGTGTTGAGGTCAGGTATTTGCATATCCATGGAGAGGTCCATTGCTATGGTGAAGGACTCCCACTTGTCATCAGCCTTGATTCCATTAATGGTCTACCTCACAATGTGTTCTTCTTATATCTCCTCTCCAATGCTTGCAAGCTGGTCAGCCACATCTTTCATTTTGGTTACATAATCAGCCACTCCTTGCTTTGTTTGTTTCTTTAGGGTTGTAAATTCCATCCACAACTAATTCTTCCTAGCCCTTGTGTTTGAGGAGAAATATGATGAAAGCAATTCCCAAGTCTCTTGGGAGGTCTTGCAATTCCTAACATGTGGTAATAAGAAATTAGAGATTGATTTTAGTAGATATGACCTGGCAAGCGCATCCTTTGCACACCATGTGGTCAACTTTTCTTGCTCCTCCCTTGAAGGTTGTTGCTTGCTCCTAAGAATTGGCATCTCTTCATCTCTTGAGATGTGTCCATATAGACTTCTCTCTTGAAGGTAGGCTTGCATCCTTAGTGAACATGCTGAGTAGTTGTTTCTATCCAATTTTTCAATGAAGGATAGAACTCCATCTCCCATCTTGATTGTTGTTGCTCTAATACCACTGTTGGAGGAGATGGTGGATAGTCACAAGAGATGAAGTGGTGTAGCTAAATCCTTCTTCACAATTTAATAAGAATTATTGGAGAGTGTAGTAGGCGTCTTTGACTTGCTAATGAACATAAATAATCATATATGTAGTTTGGAAGAAGATCCACTAATGGTAGGATCAAAACAAATAAGTAGGAAGATAATCCAAGATCCAAAACTTGCAATTTTAGTTCACACACCTGTTCAATATTTTGAACAATTCTCTTAGGACAACAACAATGAGCTTAATTTCTTTTGGGGAACTCTAGCTAACTTAGTAAGCTAATGATCATGAGTAATTTCATAAAAAATGATGGACTACATGCAGAGACATGTGTTTAGCAATCCATAGCTTTATCCCGACATTTATGGGCTGCAACAGTTGTTAGACCAGTGAGCAATGTAATGTTGATATCTGACGATCCCGAGAAGCAATGCTAATGAAACTTTGTAGGATTATAATAGACAGTATGCAGATTTTAGCATGCTTTAGATCATTGAAAATGATCAACTACACACAGAGAACAAGCTCTGACACCATCACTGTTCTGATGGAGTTATGACAAAGAAGTGAGATGACAATGTAATGATCATGGATCTATTAAAACATTTACAAATACAATGTCATTGGCAATCAATCATTTCTCAATGTGTGAGAGGTGAGTGAGCTATGAGGTGAGCTCCCATTTCACAATATGTGTACATTAAAAAGATCTCTAAACCTCGAGATACACATGGGTCTCTTAGATCCTCCTTTTAAAGTCATACTTGGAGCCAAGGTTTGAATTCAAATTCAAATTTCCACCTAAAAGGTGAATGCTAACATCGAGGCTAGATTCTCTCTTTGCTCAACAACCAAAATGATTTGTGATTTAGAGCTTCCTTACTCCACATGGATACAATCCACTTTTACAAAGGTAAATGTGAAGTAATTGTACAAGAGGTAGATCATATGAAGTCTTTCAAAGGTTATGCCAATAAGATAATCATAAGCTAGTTAACCAAATATGTAGGCTTGATTTTAATTGCACCAACACCTATATAAATCTAATTAGGTTTGGGAATCTTTAGAAATGTTGTATTCTACCTTTACAAAGGCTGGGAAAATCCATCTCACTTATGCAATAACTATTGTTTTTTATAAGAGGATTTTTGGCTAAGGCCTTATGTTGTGCCTTCTAACCGTGCTACCCTTGCTTTGTAGGATAAAGGGGATTCCATGGGAACTTTTCTCCTTCACTTGATTATTTTTTATTTCAAGCTCAAAAACGTTAGGACGTCATAAAAAAAGAGCATTAATGAATTCATACTTGTCTCAATAAGATGTGTCACTGTTGATATATTTAGGTAATGATGTGTGTGAACACTCTAGGACCGCCGGGGCACTTTTTTCCCTCTTTAGGAGGTTTTTTTCCCCCGGCTTGTATATACGCCTATTGCCCTAATGGGCTACTTATCTTTGTACATTCTCTAGTAATACATTCAGTATTGTGTGTTTGTGCTCCAAGCTTCTTCTTCTTCCTTGTGCTGTTCGCGTGCTTCCGCAAATGTCTATCTCCAACAATTGGTATCAGAGCAGGTCGTGGCTTCTTCTAGGGCGCCGTCGACACTCCTCCATTTGCAGTCTCAGATTTGCACGAAATTTGGTGAGCATACTCAGGGTGTTTCTGAGATCAAAACAGCTTCGATCTCTGGTGCCGAAATCGCGATCTGAGCTCGTTTCGGCCTCCGAACGCACTATCGCAGCGCTTGTGCAGGCTATTTAATCCTTTTGTGCCAAAGGTATATACCAGTTTCTGTTCGCCAGTTTAAGCGTCTCAAAGTCTGCTACAGGTCTAGCAAAACTCGTCTGGGCAGTTCCGTTCAACTTTTTGAGATACAGTCAATTTTCCTCATCAAGGTATTTTAGTCACCGGCCATGGCTGAAAGCAGTGATGTATTCCGTATGTTGGCTGTTGAGGATAAGTTGGATGGTACCAACTACCCACTATGGGCTTATATGATGCGACATGTACTGGTTGCAAAAGGATTGTGGAACATTGTGCAGGGTGTTGAAAGACATCCTGTTACACCTGTAACGACAGGTACTACAAATACAGGTGTTGGAGCTGATGAAGATGGTGTCGAAGATGATATTCCGCAGATTCCTGTTCGTGCTGCTGTTTCTATTGCACCTACTGTAGAGCAGATTCGTTGGGATGGCAGAGATGCCCAGGCACATGCATTGATAGCTTTGTCTGTCAAACGTGCCATTATTCCTCACATTCGCTCTTGCAGAACAGCAAAGGATGCTTGGGATACTCTTACCACTTTGTACTAGGCTAGGAATGAGGCTCGTGTTGCTTACCTCCGAAAACAGTTGGAGAGTGAGCACATGAATGAAGGTGATTCTATGGACAGTTTTCTTACAAAGATCAAAGACCTGAAGGAACAATTGATTTCTGCTGATGAGGTTATACCAGATAGCTCACTTGTGGAGACCATTCTGAATGGTCTTCCTGATTCATATCAGAGTTTTGCCTCTACTCTTCGATTGATGATGAAAGGCAATCTGAATGCCTTGTCATTTGAGGAATTAGTCTCTGTTCTGTTGCAGGAAGATCAGTCCAGGCAGAACAGGTCCATTATGCGTGTTGCAGATCAAGCTTTCTTGGCTAGTCAGAAGGGCAAAGGAAAATGGACCTCTTCTACTAGTAAGCAGAAATCTGCAAATGTTGCACAATCGAAGAACCAGGATAAAGATGAGAAGAAATCAGAAAAGCAGAAATTGTTCTGCAAGTACTGTAAAGGAAATGATCATATTATAAAGAACTGTCCAAAATTGGCTGCAACAGAATGGATTTGCTGAACGAAAGAACAGGTCACTCATGGAGATGGCGAGGTGCATGGTCAAAAGTTACGCTTTACCACATAGTTTCTGGCTTGAGGCTGTCATGTGTGCAGCATATGTACTGAATAGGTGTCCCACTAAAGCACTGCAGTCTATCACTCCATATGAGGCTTGGCATGACCGCAAGCCATCTGTTGCTCATCTGTGTGTTTTTGGTTGTTTGGCATATGCATTACTGCCTGAACAACATCATAGAAAATTGGATGATAAGGCAGCAAAATGTATTTTTGTTGGGTACAGTTCTGAAAGTAAAGGCTATCGTCTGTATCATCCACAGACTAAACGCATTCTGGTTAGCCGTGATGTTGTCTTTGTGGAAGATGCTATTCAGCCATTGCTTTCATATACTAAGGAGACATCTGTTAGCTCCAAAGACATGTATGATACTTTGATGCCTCTTTTTACAGATGGACAGGCTAGTGCTGGTCCTAATGAGGCAACTTCTCAGCCTTTGCAAGTTTTATATGATGATGCAGATCATTCCATTTCTGATGCAGATTTACATGATGTACTTGTTGATGAGAGAGCTGATATTGAACAGACAAAAACTATGCCAAAATGGCTGGTGCAGACTTTGCGTGATAGCAAATTAGATGCACCTTTGTCATATCGTACTCGTTTAGGCTCTCATAGTGCCTCCTTTGCATCAGATTGCTATGCTATGGCTGCATCTAGTCTCTGTGATGAGAATGAGCCTATTTCTTTTGATGAAGCAAAAAATTCAGAAAATTGGATGGCTGCTATGCAATTTGAATATGACGCTATAATGAAGAATGGTACATGGTCTTTATGTGACTTGCCTCCTGGCAAGAAGGCCATTGGCACTAAGTGGGTATAAAAGCTGAAGCGTAAACCTGATGGTACAGTTGATAGGTATAAGGCTAGGCTTGTTGCAAAGGGTTATGCACAGGAAAGAGGCATTGATTTTGATGAGACCTTTGCACCTACATGCCGTATGACTACTGTTCGGAGCATTTGTGCACTTGCAGCCCATCATGGTTGGAATGTACATGAGTTGGACATTAAAACAGCATTTCTGAATGGTGAGTTGTATGAAGAAGTGTATGTTTTTCAGCCCCGTGGCTTTGTGCAGAAAGGGCATGAAAACCAGGTTTGCAGGTTAAAGAAGGCATTATATGGTTTAAAGTAAGCACCACGTGCTTGGTATGAGAAGATACATCCCTATCTGATTGCACATGGTTTTGAGAATAGTCCAACTGAAAGCACCTTATATGTTAAACGGGCTAATGATGTGCTTCTGATCATTGTTGTCTACGTTGATGACATGCTGCTCACTGGTCCTATTGAGACACATATTGCTGATTTTAAGACTGATTTGCATGCCTCATTTGAGATGTCTGATTTGGGGCATTTGCATCACTATTTGGGCATTCAGTTTATGCATGTTGATGGTGGAATGGCTTTGTGTCAAACGAAATATATTGACACATTATTGCAGTATTTTGGCCTTGAAGACTGTAAGCCTATTGCCACTCCTATGGAGACAGGTTTACGATTGAGTCTTCATGATGCTGGAGATGCATTTGATGCTGTTCTCTATCAGCAGGCTGTTGGATGCTTGATTTACTTATGCATTACTCGACCAGATATTCAGTTTGCTGTCTCACAAATGAGCAGGTTTATGCATTGCCCAGGAGTCACGCATTGGAAAGCGGTTAAGCGCATCTTTCCCTACTTGAGTGGTACTCGGCTACTTGGGTTATTTTATCCCAAGGGGGGATCACTACCGCCAGATTTGCATGCTTTTTCTGACTCAGATTGGGCTGGTTGCTATGACACTCGTGTGTCCACCAGTGGTTTTTGCTTCATGCTTGGTAGCTCATGTATATCTTGGTTGAGCAAGAAGCAGCCTACTGTGGCCACTTCCAGTTGTGAGGCTGAGTATAGGGCAACTTTCACAGCGACTGTTGAGTGTGTGTGGCTCAGACGCCTTATGGCTGATTTGGGTGTTGGCCAGTCTTCTGCCACCACCATCTTCACTGACAGTCAGAGCGCATTGGAAGTTGCGAGGAACCCTGTGTTCCATGCTCGCACTAAGCACATTGAGGTGCATTATCACTATGTCAGAGAGAGGTTCTCTGCTAGGGAGATCAGCTTGGCATATGTGCCCACGCAGGAGAACATTGAAGACCTTTTCACGAAGGCTCTGCCTAGGGAGAAGTTTGAAGCTTTCCGCAAAGCTTTGGGCTTACTTCCTTTTGTGGAGTGATTTCCACATAGCTTGGCACTTCCTTATACATGAGTGCCAGCTCCTTGTTCACCGCATCACTCCCAGGGGGGATTTGTTGATATATTTAGGTAGTGATGTGTGTGAACACTCTAGGACCGCCTGGGCACTTTTTTCCCTCTTTAGGAGGTTTTTTTCCCCCGGCTTGTATTTATGCCTATTGCCCTAATGGGCTACTTATCTTTGTACATTCTCCAGTAATACATTCAGTATTGTGTGTTTGTGCTCCAAGCTTCTTCTTCTTCCTTGTGCTGTTCGCGTGCTTCCGTAGACGTCTATCTCCAACAGTCACATATGATGATAACAACTTATCCACAAACATAATGGGCATAGAGAAGATGATAAATCAAAGACACTCCCAACCTTTGTGTATGTAAGAGTCACATTAACTAATTTTGAGCAGCTCACCTATCTTATGGCTTAAAAGCTCAACCATAGAGGCAACAAAAAGGAAGGAAGCTAGCACTAACTCCTATATGTAGGAAAAGGAGGAAGAGGCAAAGATTACAGAGGTGCATCAATAGGAAGAGGTAGAAGAAACTACCAACAAAGTAGATGAAGCAATCAAGGAAGAGAAACAAGTCAAAATGAAGGATAGTTCTCAAGAGAAAGAGGAAGAGGTAGAGGTAAAGGAGGAAGATATGGATCCAAATACTAGTCTAGTGCAAATGAATGCATCAATTGTGGGAAGCAAGGTCTCTATGATAAGGATTGTTGGAAAAAGAAAAGTGAGAACAATTTCAAAGGGAAAATAGTGATGCCATTTTCAATGAGTCTAAGATGCATAAATTGTTAGAATAATATATGATCAAGACTAAAAACACAAGAAAATAAGATCGATAGGTAGAGCCATTAGAAGTAGAACACACTAACAGACTTGTACACAAATAGAGAGAAAGAAAACAAATTCTCAAATTTTCAATAGAAATGTATATACAACAATGATAATGGAAATGTAGATAGAATCTAGATGAAGGGCTTTATAGTGTGTAACTTGTGATTTCTCTTCACCGATAATCCTTGCCTAAACCTCTGATTAAGCCATGATCTTGCGGACCATGTGATGCTATGTTTTGGGCATAACCATCAAGATCATGTGTAATTTCAGAATATCCCAAAATTATGTAATTTTTGGACCGAGTAAACTAGAGGGCTAAAGACCCTCTAGACTAGACACCCATCGGACTAGACTTCCATAATTCTAGACAAAACAACACAAGTTTGGATTGGACACCCATTGGGTGGACATCTCGACCATCGAAGAACTTTGGAGTAACAAACTGATAACCATAGTTCTAGAGTGGTTGACTACCAAACTAGTCACCATAATTTTGGAAAGGTTGAGTACTTAATTGTAATACCTGCAGACTTCCTCTGAGTCTCTAGACACATCACCATGATTTTGGATTGATTGACTAGCAAAATATTATAGTTGAGAATCTTGAACAAATCATTGAAATTTTGGATTGGTTGACTACTGATCTACCATACCTCCAAAATTTGGTGTGACTAAAGTATATGCCCTAGGTAGCCTTCTAATTAGACTCACATAGATCATCTATAACTTTTTCTGGTCTCATGTAGACCTCATCACAAATGTTTGGACTGTCATAATGGATTCTCCTCATAATGGGGGCTCTATAACTTAGAGTACCATGGATCATTTGTGGTGTGGGTGGAGTATTGACTACATCTAACACCCTAACACCGCCCCTCAATGTCCACCTCTAGTGAAATACTCTTCTTGGTCCAATGCCCAGCTTTGAAAGATGTTTATGCAGTTTCTCTCTCCCCAAAGCCTTGGTGAAAATGTTTGCTTCATTTTCGTTTTTTCGACAATAGCTGAACTCCACAACTCTATCTTCAATCAACTCTCGCATGTAGAGATACTAGATTTCTATATGCTTAGTATGTGCATGACAAATAGGATTCTTGGCAATGGATATACAACTCTGGTTGTGACATCTCAGGCTTGTAGCCTCCTATCCTTGAATTCCTATATGGCATAGGATCCTTCTCAACCATACTTCTTCACATGTAGCAAAACATGTTGCCTTGTGCTCAACTTTGATAGAAGATATTGCTACAATCAGTTCGCTCTTATTTGATTGAAGAAACATTCTCAGAACCTAAAGAGAAGCAATATCCAAAAACTAATTTTCTTGAATCAATATCCCCTACCCCATCTAAGTCACAGTATCCACTCAAAGGTGATCCTTCATCATAAAGAATACCATACTCAATGGTTCCTTTAACATTCTTCAGTATCCACGTGCATGCGCTCCGATGATTTAGACATGGCTTATTAGAGAACCTGCTTACTACACCAAAAATATAAGAGATATCTAGTTTGCTGTTGCACAAGTAAATGAGACTTCCTATTAATTTCTTGTATCTTCGAATATCCTTTGGAGTTGAATTATCTTCAATATATAATTTTGTGTTGACTTACATCAATCTAGAGATTTCTTTGCAATCCTTCATGACAAATGCCTTCAACACTTGCCTCACATACTTTTGTTGTGAAATAAATATCTTCTCTACTTCCTTCCACACTTCAAGAACTAGGTAATAATGCATTAAGCCCAAATCCGTCATTTCAAATCCCAAACTCAAGGCATCTTTCTTTTATTTGTCAAGTGCATCAACATTTTCGGTGATTAAAGATCATCTACATAGAGTAAATCACAATTTTTTTCCCTCCTCACTTTAGAACATAGAAATTAGCATCAAAAGCCCATCTTTTGAATTTATGTCCAAAGGGTGCCTTTCTAGCCGCTGGTACTAAGCTCTTGGGGCTTGTTTCAGCCCATGCAATGCCTTTTTCAGCTTACATACTTTGTTCTCTAAATAGGGAGCCTCAAACCTTGGTGGTTGTGACACATATACCTCCTCCTTGAGGTCTCCATTCAAGAATGTTGATTCGAGATCCATGTGGTATAGTGCCCATCATTTTTGTGCAGCCACAATTGGTACTAGTGAAATAGTAGTCATTCTTGCTGTGGGAAAAACGATTGATGAAAGTCAATTCCTTTGACTTGGTAGTAGCCCTATGCAACAAGTCTAGCTTTGTACTTCTCCAAACTCCCATCAGCCTTGTACTTTAGCTTCCAGATCCACTTAGTGTTGATGAGCGTCTATTTTGGAGGTCGTTCCACTAGCTCCCAAGTTCCATTCTTCAAGATATTGGTGTATTCAATTTGCATAGTAATTCTCGAGTCTGGATTTTAGAGTGCGTCTTCCAGACTTGTTGGTTACTTTCCTTGTTTACTTATAATCTCAGCCATGAAAGTTGAGTTTAAATATGGGCTTTGCCCATGTCTATTCCTCTATTCTCTACAACCTCCTTGGACCATCCGCAATCTGTTCAATTGACTATGGGATGGGATTTGTAGAATCATAGAGCTGCCTTACCCACCATGCCAATGGCTTTTCCACTTGAATGATAGCAAGTTGGTGACTTTCAATCTCATCATCTAAAGATGATGCTTCCTTCTCTTCCATAGAAGGGCTAACTCTTGGGTCGGTTCCATAGTGGATCACTTCTTTATCTGTTGATAAAGTGGAAGCTTTCCTTTCCTCTTCCACCACATGTGGTTGTTCCTCCTTGAACACCACATCGTGACTGGCTATGATCTTCTTTGTCCTCATGTCATACAACTTGTAAGCTTTGTTCTCTTCATTGTACCCTAAGAAGATACATTTGGTGGCTTTTGGTTGAAGCTTGTTTCTCTCTTTGTTCAAAATTGGTACATAACACTCACTTTGAAACACTTTGAAATGGGAAACAGAAGGCTTTCTGTTGATATATTTAGGTAGTGATGTGTGTGAACACTCTAGGACCGCCGGGGCACTTTTTTCCCTCTTTAGGAGGTTTTTTTCCCCCGGCTTGTATATATGCCTATTGCCCTAATGGGCTACTTATCTTTGTACATTCTCTAGTAATACATTCAGTCTTGTGTGTTGTGCTCCAAGCTTCTTCCTCTTCCTTGTGCTGTTCGCGTGCTTCCGCAGACGTCTAACTCCAACAATTGGTATCAGAGCAGGTCGTTGCTTCTTCTAGGGCGCCGTCGACACTCCTTCGTTTGCAGTCTCAGATTCGCACAAAATTTGGTGAGCATACTCAGGGTGTTTCCGAGATCAAAACGTCTTTGCTTTGTGGTGCCGAAATCGCAATCTGAGCTCGTTTCGGCCTCCGAACGCACTATCGCAGTGCTTGTGCAGGCTATTTCGTCCTTTTGTGCCAAAGGTATATACCAGTTTCTGTTCGCTAGTTTAAGCGTCTCGAAGTCTGCTACAGGTCTAGCAGAACTCGTCTGGGCAGTTCTGTTCAACTTTTTGAGATACAGTCAATTTTCTGCATCAAGGTATTTTAGTCACCGGCCATGGCTGAAAGCAGTGATGTATTCCGTATGTTGGCTGTTGAGGATAAGTTGGATGGTACCAACTACCCATTATGGGCTTATATGATGCGACATGTACTGGTTGCAAAAGGATTGTGGAACATTGTGCAGGGTGTTGAAAGACGTCCTGTTACACCTGTAACGACAGGTACTGCAAATACAGGTGTTGGAGCTGATGAAGATGGTGTCGAAGATGATATTCCGCAGATTCCTGTTCGTGTTGCTGTTTCTGTTGCACCTATTGCAAAGCAGATTCGTTGGGATGGCAGAGATGCCCAGGCACATGCATTGATAGCTTTGTCTGTCAAACGTGCCATTATTTCTCACATTCGCTCTTGCAGAACAGCAAAGGATGCTTGGGATACACAAACCACTTTGTACCAGGCTAGGAATGAGGCTCGTGTTGCTTACCTCTGAAAACAGTTGGAGAGTGAGCACATGAATGAAGGTGATTCGATGGACAGTTTTCTTACAAAGATCAAGACCTGAAGGAACAATTGATTTCTGCTGATGAGGTTATACCAGATAGCTCACTTGTGTAGACCGTTCTGAATGGCCTTCTTGATTCATATCAGAGTTTTGCCTCTACTCTTCGATTGATGATGAAAGGCAATCCGAATGCCTTGTCATTTGAGGAATTAGTCTCTGTTCTGTTGCAGGAAGATCAGTTCAGGCAGAACAGGTCCATTATGCGTGTTGCAGATCAAGCTTTCCTGGCTAGTCAGAAGGGCAAAGGAAAATGGAGCTCTTCTACTAGTAAGCAGAAATCTGCAAATGCTGCACAATCAAAGAACCAGGATAAAGATGAGAAGAAATCAGAAAAGCAGAAATTGTTCTGCAAGTACTGTAAAGGAAATGATCATATTATAAAGAACTGTCCAAAACTGGCTGCTAAAGAGGCAAAGAAGAAAGAGGCTGGAATGGTTGAGCCCAAGCAAAAAGGTTCTCAAACACTTGAAGTGTTGAAGACTTGAAGATTGGAACCCAAGCTGAAGGTGGACAAGGGTGAAGCCTAGGATTGAGCTTCCCAACAAAGGAGGAGTAGAAGACTCCAAAGAAGGGCTGCCATGAAGTGTTGAAGGCTCAACAAGGACTTGAGGATGCTCCCCATGGTTTGAGCACAAGCAAGTGCCATGATAGAAGGAAGAGTCACTAATGCAAAGTGTGACATGTTGGCTGAAGCAAAGGAAGGTAAAGAAGACCATTTGCAATGCTAAGGGTGAGGGAGAGGTTTTGAAAAAATCCAGATTGTGTGTGGTGGTAAGTTCCAAGCATAAATCATGTGGATGTATTGTAAAGGATGAGGCTAGTAAGACCACCAAAAGAGAGTGGCAATCCAATGTAAATACAAGTAAGACCATCCCAAGAGGAATGGCAAGTCTACGCAAGGCAAGTAAGACCATCCGAAGAGGAGTGGCAAGCCTATGTTAGGTGCAAGAAGCACCAAAGACCAAGTGAAGGTCTAGTAAAAGGTTGAGGCAAGTAAGACCACCCAAGAGGAGTGGCAAGCCTATGGCAAGTAAGACCATTCAAGAGGAATGGCAAGCCTATTTAAGGGAAAGTAAGACCATCCCAAGAGGCATGGCAACCCTTGTTAGGTGCATGAGGCACCATTGTTCACATTGAGAATTTCTTGTGTCTTATGTAGGTGATGAAGGAAGCTTGGAAGATGTGGAAGCTATGAATGCTTCACATGAAAGAAACTCATGAAAGAGTTCATGTATGATCAGCCCATTGTTGATTTTGCAGGTATACATTCAGCCATGAAGAATGAAGTAAAGATTATGAAGCAAGGGGGAGTTAGTTTGCAAGGATTGGAAGATCCAAGAAGAGTCCAAAGAAGAGAAAGAGAAGTCAAATCAAATTTCAGATTTAGAAGAGCCAAGATAGAGCAAGAGCACCCACCAAAGGTAAATCAAAGGACTAGGAGAAGCCACCAATATTGAAGGAGCATCTAGAAGTAAAGGAGCAGCCATGCTGCACAAAAGAAGGCATGAAGAAAAAGGATGCATGACAACCATGAAGACATCAAAAGGAGATGAAAAGATTGCACCGAAAGTCAAAGTCAAAGATGATCCAAAGACAAAGGAGGATCAAAGAAAGCATGCAAGCTTAGAAGACATGAAGCCATGAAGATATGAAGTTGCAAAGAGAGGACAACAAAGAGGAAGAGAGTGAAGCAACAAAGATAAGTACAACCAAGGTGATCTCATTTCATTCTAGGAGTTTGTATGAAGCATGTTCCTTGATAGGGATTGAAGAAGAGCTCTTGCAAAGAGCCAAAGAAAAAACATGAAGCTAAAGAGAAGCCAAAGGAGCTTGAAAGCAAAGAAGAAGGATCACCAAGCAATTGAAGGAAGAGACACAAGGGCAATAGAAGCGAAAGACGAAGAGGACAAGAATTGGAGAGTAGCATGGACTCCCAATTGTAGCTTGAGGGGGAGTGTTGAAAATTATGGAACATGTGCAAGCTCCAATTGTGAGGCTTGGCACATAATCACCTCTCAATATTTACCTCTTCATCATTTATGTAATTGTTGTAAGCTCAAAATGAAGCTAGCCCTAAAAATGTAAAGCCTACACTCTTAACCTTAGAGTAGAGTGTTCAATTAAAAAAGGGAAAATGTATTTATGGCTTATATAAAAGCCAAAATATGTTTAGAGAGATGGAATAATCAAAAAGTACATGACCTTATCCATATACAGTGATATGGAGCACCAAAAGCCACCCAAGAAAATGGAAGGACAAAGGACAAGAAGTGGAAAGTCAAGAGGTGAGAGAAGATGAAGGGTAGGTGAAAAGTCCCATACCCATAGCTATATATATAGAGCTCATTTGAACGTGAAAATTTGTGGAGATGACAAGGTGATGATGTAAAAGCATATGCTCATAATTCTCTCACGAATGGATATCAGAAGGTACCTCATTTGGATGCTAGAAGGCACAAAGGTATTCCAACCACATACCTTGTTTATACATAGTTACCTTGTGAAGGTCATATCTCTCGATGTACTTATCCAATTGATGCATATGATATCTTGTTGGAAAGTGTATCTTTAATGCTCTCTTTATCCTAAATATCGTTGTCAGATGATTCTCTAGTAGTGACTGGGAACATTTCTTGTGAACCTCAGTTTTCTACATAACCTGAGATGACAGGTAGTCTATCTTTGAACAGTCGGTTACCTAGTCATATGAACTCCAAATGGAGTGTTCTATAGCTTGTTAGAAATCTATAAGATTCTACTGTGTGTGGACCAACTCTCAGAGCCATTGGATCTCTGAGTTGTGACTGAATTAGATTTTAGTAAGCATGTGTCTTAGAGGGTTTCACATAGGTATGTGCATCCATGTGAAGGGTAGGCCACCAGAAGCCCGCAAATAGTATTGCCTTGATCACCCAATCTGGTCCAAAGTGTCCTCCTGCTACACCTTGGTGCGCAGTTTCCAAGATCTTAAGATATTCACTCTCATGGACACATAGTCTCAGGTAACCGTCTTTACCACGTTTGTATAGATTATCACCAATAAGTGAGTAATCCTGGGCTTCTTGTTCTAAACTCCTTTTCCTAGCCAGAGTCATGTCTAGAGGGAATGTTTTCGTCCTCAGGAAGGATACTAGTGGTTCACTCCAATCTGGCACTATGGTCACTTGATAAAGAGTGGCATGTTCCACCGGTGGTTTAGTGTGACAGATTGGGCATTCTTTGCACAACCTTTGGACATCCGCTTCCATAGTTGGCCAATGCACTCCGAATCTCCTTAGTGTCTGTAAGGTTCGTTGCTTTGAGTAGTGTTGCTCTAAGGCACCTACATGTGCTAAATGCAACCATTTATTGTACTCGTCCTCTTCCACACAACAAGCCACGATTCCTTGATCCGTGTGCTTGTACATGCTTTCTGCCATGATGTGGTACTTTTGGGCTTTCACAACCTCTCTATTCTGTGTGTTTACTACTGAATGGTTAGGTCCGTATGTCAATACTGCTACCAATGGCTTAGCCCACTGCGGTACCACTTCCAAATTAAACAAGTAAGCGTCAGGAAGGTCATCTGATACTCCTTGTGGGGCTTCTCCAGATGTGAGCCTAGAGAGATGATCTGCTCTCAAATGAGTCCTCCCTTTTCTCACCACTACCTCAAAGTCATATTCCATTAGTAATAGAAACCATCTTACTAATCTTCCTGTATTGCATGGCTTGTTCACGAGATATAACAGTGCTTGGTGATCAGTAAAAAATTTAAACTTATTTGTAAGCAAATAGTGTCTAAATTTCTTGACTGCATATACCATGCCTAAGCCTTCTCTCTCAGTGGTGGTGTAATTTCGTTCAGCTGCATTCAGTTGTCGACTAGCATAGGCAATTGGAAGATCCATATTACCTTCACCAGCAGGTTGAGCAAGCACACATCCAATGGCATAATTGGATGCATCCACATGAACATGGAAAGGCTTATTCCAATCTGGCGTGGTCAAGATTGGTGCTGAACATAACCTTCGTTTAAGCTCCTGGAAGGAATTCTCACATTCATCAGTCCATTCAAAGTTAGTCAAGAGTCCATACATGGGCTTTGCAATGACAGCATACATGTGAATGAATCGGCGGTAGTAACCACAATGTCCCATGAAAGCTTGTACTTCCTTGACATTCCTTGGCCTAGGTAGCTCTGCTATGGCTCTCACTTTCTCTTCGTCAGTAGATATGCCATTCTTCGACACTATGTGCCCTAGAATCTTGCCTTGCCTGACCATGAAAACACATTTTTCTGGGTTTAGGCAGACTTGATATTCTCTACATTTGTTAAAGATTTGTTTGAGTTCAGGAATATGGGTTTGTCTAATGTTGGAATGAGCACAAAGATCATCAACATAGACTTCTAAGTTCTTCCTCAGGAACTCCTTAAATACATGGCACATTAGTCTCTGGAAGGTAGCTGGTGCATTGGTAAGCCCAAATGGCATTACACGAAAGGCAAATATACCCCACTCTGTGGAAAAAGCTGTCTTATGCTGATCTTCTGGAGCTATGGCTACTTGATTGTAGCCCGAAAATCCATCGAGGAAGCTGTACACTTCCTTGCCTGCTACTCTTTCTAAGAGATGTTCTGTGATGGGAAGCGAATAGTTATCTCGAATTGTGGCTGCATTGACCTTCTTCAAGTTAATGCATACACGCAGCTTGCCATTCTTCTTGGGCACCACTACGATGGGGGATACCCACTCAGTGTGCTCAATTTCATAGATAAATCCAGCTTCGACCAGTCTATCTATCTCCTCTTTGATCTTAGCAGTGTAATTATCGTTATATGTATAGGGCTTTTGCTTAGAGGGTTTAGCATCTGAGGTCATGGGGATAGTGTGTGAGCATATATCAGGGTCAACACCTTTCAAATCCTTGTAACTCCAAGCGAATACATCTCTGTATTCTCTTAGCAAGGCTATTAACGCATGCTCTTCTTCCTCTGTTAGGTCATGGCCTATGTACGTGCATCTCTCCTCTCCTTCTTCTAGGGCCACTACTATTTTCTTGGTGGTTTCTTTGTTATCATAGGCCTCTCCTACTTGTGCCTCTCGTTTAGGCATTCTTATCATGACTCTCCTGTCGTCTATCTCATACTTCTTAAAATTTTCCGGGACCTCAAACAAAGATTCTTCCTCTTCTCATGAGCCTTCTCTCTTCTTTCGTTTCTTTCCTTCTTCCTTCGGGGTCACATGTGTGGCTAATCTTACATCATTTGTAAGCTCTCCATGCCTCTAGGGTTGAAATTCTACTTCATGGAAGTATTCTTCATCTGATGCAAAAGGTGGGTCCATAATGATTGACTCTAGATCGGAGTCACTTGCATCCTCAAATGCATCAGGGCTAGGTTCGCATTCTTCTAGAACTGCCTCTCCCATGATTGGCTCTATGGAGAAGACTGAAATGTCATAGCCATCCTCATCACAGTGAGGTGTCCATTGTTCCTCATTGATGGCTACATCCATGGTTGCTAGAATTTCTGCCCAGCCGTGGGGTTCAAATTCCTCATCAAGAAAGACTACAGGTGCATAGGCTGGGTCTTGAATTGATCTATGGTTTTCTTTTGCACCTACCTCTCTGGCTTTCTCTCTCTTCTCTTCTTCTACTGCTACCTTACACATCCATAAGTGGGTGTCTTCATGCATCCACGAGGATCCGGATTCTATGGAATGCACAGACTCAGTCTCATCTTTGGCTCTATGGATGGGATTCCATTGAATAGGTGGTACATCTCTATGAGAGTAATCCTTAAGATTGACTTTGGTCGTAACACCTAAGTGCTGCAGGTACAAGGAGTTGGTTCCCCATTCCTGTACCACTTGCAACTGTCGCATAAATGGTCTTCCCAAAATCATCTCATAGGCATGATTTTTGCTGAAGTCACATATAGCAAATGTATGCTCAAACTCGACACCACAAGTGGTGAGAGTTATTCCTTCTAGCAATCCTAAGGGTCTCTCAATATGACCATCGGCCATCTGCAATTTCATTCTCATTGGCCTGAGTGCAGGTTTGCCCCAACGCTTCCATAGGGAAGTGGTGGCAATTGCAACTCCTGCGCCTGAGTCCAAAATTGCCTTGGTGGTGTACTCCTGGTAGGTAATGGGAAGATAGGTGTTCCCTTCTTCACCTTCACACATATCTCCTATCTTATCCAAGGGTATTTCTGGCACTGTCCTTTGGGATCCTACCTGGGAACGAGGTTTTGCTATCTCTGGTACTTGTTTGGCGACATGTTTCCATAATTCAGGTCTAACCTTGAGTAGCTCTTCTAACTTGAGATTGCACTGCACTTTAGTGTTCTTCACTACCTCTGTGTTCCTAGGTATGACCGAATCTTCGTTTCTTACCATGACTGTGGGTGCTCTCATACAAGTGGACTTTGCTTCCCAGGGGCCTGTGAAATGGGGTAGTTCTTGTAAAGAATTAGACTCGAAGTCTAATCTTTCCTGAGATTGGGTACTCTCCTGCTCTCCATAAATGGATGGGATGTCTTGTGGGAATTGATCATGTGCACCATCCACCAGTTCAATGGGAGGAGGGACTTCACTTTCTTTAGCCCATTTGTCTTCTTGAATCTCGCGTAGGAATTCTGGTGTGAACCGATTCATAGAAGATGATGTGTCTGGCTCCGTAGAGTTAGGCACATAGGCTTCCTGAGCAGGAATGCTTACTCTTTCACTTGCCTTGTCCTTGTGTTGAGAGGCTGGTTCCTTTTTTGATTGTGCAATCAGCTTCTCTATTCTTTCTAGGGGAGGGGGTTGTCTGGTTCAGTGGAATTGGGCACATAAGCTTTCGGTGGGGGATGGGTCATGTTTCTGCTTGCGTTATCTCTTTCTTGATTTTTTTCTTCCTTGGCCGATCTTGCAATTATGCCCTCTAACTTCTCTAGAAGTCCATCCAAGTGTAATTGCATCTTGGCTGAGCCCGAGTAATTGAAAAGGCGACTGGCTTCAAACATAGTCTGAGCCAATGCGACCATTTTCGCGCAAAGCTTGGTTCTTTCTATCTCTAGGTCTGCTCTAGGGTAACACTTGTCATGATCCGTGACATTTGGCCCTTCTTGGATTCTGGCCTGATATGCTTTAAGCATCATGTGTATGTCTTCAGGAGTGGGATCAGCTAATACTGATCCTACTCTAGGGGGTGGTGGAATCGTATGAGGTGGATTGGAAGGTGGCGGGTCGGATGGCGATGGGAATGGTGGTGGTGGGGTAGTGTGAGAGGGAGTTTGAGATGTGAGTTCAGTTATCCTGGCTTTGGTTTCTCTTATGCTTTCCTCAAGTTCACTCATCTTTTTAGCCCATTGTCTTTTCATTCTTTCCCGACTATCTTTCCACGCTCTAGTCCTTTTCTTTGTCACACTCTCGGTTTCACTAGCCTCTGGGTTCTTATCCTGGTTTACCCCTTGGTTCTGCTGCAATGCCTGACCTCTAGTCACTACCTGTACTGGTGCGGTGGATGTCACACTTCCTGTGGAGTCTACCACCAACCCAATAACGTTAATAGGAGTGATTTTTGGCATATTATTAGGATTCTTAGGGCAATCTCGTAAAAGATGCTCCTTTCCACATTCTTGGCAAAAGCCCTGAATTGTCACTGACTAGGGTTGTGTAGATGGAGGTAAGGGACAATCACGAATGAGGTGATCTCCTTGACATCTGTAGCATGGTCCTCTAGGGAATGGGGGTCTTACCTGCCTAGGTTGAGGCCTAGGGTTGGGGTTTGCATACATGACATTTGTGTAATCTGACTCCCAACTAGGTTCACTTGGTTCCTCACTGTAGTAGGACTCACCATGTTCAGGAGATTGCATGTAGTAAGCATGGGGACTATCGACATGTGTAGAATCAAAGCTATGGTCACTGGGGTCACTTTCAGAAAGCAATGGTGTTAGAGGGACTATCACTTTATTCAGGTTTTCTTCTGCTGCTGCATATTTTACTGGGATCACATTAGTTGGGGCAGGGGGTTGTTGTGCTAACACAGGTTGAGGCCTTTGTTGGGCTTGATATTGTGGTTGATAATTTTGTTGTGGCCTAGGATACTGTTGTGGTGGGTATTGACTCTGGTATCTGCCTTGTTGAGGGTATGGCTGAGGGTAGGGTTGCCTAAATGTTTGCTTATTGTAGGGGCAATCTTGTGCGGTGTGATTGGTGTACCTCCGTTCTATGGTGCAGTACTGGCTACTAGGATTTACTTGGGGCTGAGCCATAATGGGACATACGTTCGCCATGTGGTCGCCACCACAAGTATAGCACCTTTTCACAGGGGCAAACCTTGGGATTTGTTTGCTAGTTACACCTAATTTCTGAGCTACTTTCTCTGCAAGTTCCTCGATTGATGTGGATTGCATGGAAGAGAGGTTAGAGGCACTATCCGAATCTTTGTATATCTTGGAAAGCTCTAACTCCTCCCCTAAGTTATCCTCAATGTCAATACACATGCGTACACACTCTTCTATGGTCTTAGGGTCCTTCAAGTACACATAAGATCTCAATTTAGTACTTAGCAATCCATCCAGGAATAAAGCCACTTGCTTAGCTGGTGTGGGTAGCTCCAAAACAGGGCATCTTTCTAAGTATTTTCTAAATCTTCTTCCTGCAAGTCTCACGGTTTCTTGAGGGGTTTGCTTGAAGCTGTGAATCAGCGAGGAGGTATTATGCCTTATGCCACTCTTAGAGAATTCAATAATGAAAGCCTCTAGGAGTTGGTCTATGCTCCTGAACTGCCTCTCATTTAGTGGCTGAAACCATGTCAGGGCAGTGTTCCTAAGGGTCAGACCAAAGGCATTGTACTGCGTGAATAGATCCTTCACTTGTTCCGCTCTCAAGACTTGCCTAAACTCAGCCACATGATCGTATGGATCTCCAGTGCCATCTAAGTAGTTCTTCATGGACTTAACTAGCTGAGTCGGTCTCAAAGTCCTTGTGTGCTCTCTAGGTCGTGGCAGAGGGAACTCATCCGCATTTCTTTGATTCCTGTGAGCTCTAAGTATCTCAGGTTCTACTCTATTTGTTTCCGTCCTCGTTCTTTCTCTGCCCACTGGGTTGGCAAAGCTCACCTCCGGCCTTTCTCTATGTCTGTCTCTTTGAGTTCCGTGAGCGTGGGAGGTTCCAGCTCCTGGGTGGCCAAAGGACACATTCGATCTTGGTTGGGGGAAAACGAATTCACCCTTCCAAGTGTAAGCATGCCTATCATTTTCTGTCACCACAAAGATCCTCTCTGAAGCGTGATCTAAGTAGGTCACTCTGCCTGGGCTATCAGGATCCTTAAACTCATAGATCATGATTGTTCCTATATCAGTTGGCTGATCAAGTTTATACCTCCAAAAGGCTTCGTCAGTTTCTCGATTGAGGAGCAAATCTATGCTCTTATTATCTTGGGGAATCCACTCTGGTGTTATAATCCTAGTGAGAACCGATTTGCCTCGAGGGGTTCTAGGTTCTGTACCCATGTTTCCTTGCTCTAGGTCCCCTAAGTCCGCTTCTGAGATCACATTTCCAAATTCGTCCGTCCTATCTGGGTGACTGCTGACTACGTATATGGTTCCTTCTTTGTCCAAGTATGCTCCGTTTTCAAACTTGACAGCTGGGCGCTCTAGTCCAATGGATTGATCAGGATTCTTAATCTGTACCACAGATCTTCCTAGGCCGTCCTCATAGATGCTGGCACCTAATCGGTTGGTCCTAAGGTATTCCAACTGCGTTTTGTATGGGCCTTCTACCCTGTGCAAGTATGGCACTCCTGAACTTCCCGTAGGTCTGTCCATGCCTTGAGACATCTCTGATTCACTGGTATTAGAGCTAGGGTAATGCGAGTGGTGACTCAACTGCTGGGCCCAAGACCTCGCAGTATGATTGACACTAGCCTCTGAAGACCTAAGGCTTTGTCTATCTCTTACTAGGTGTCGTCCTGATCTAAGGTTCATATGCCTAACTGGTTAACCCAATTTGTCCCAGGTACAACCACGTTTCTGAGTCCTTTGTATCAATTACTTAATTCCCTTTTTATGTTGAATATCGTGTTTATACTCTTGTCTGATATCACGTCGTTAGGAATACTTGAGTTTAATTTCGCACTTTAGTTTGGTCGTTTCACATTAGGTTCTTTTCCTTTAAGGTTGTCGTTCACACACACAGGTTATCTCTTGACTTGAACTTGATTTCTTTGATAGTCTTTGATTTATCTCGTGCCTATCGTTGCCTGGAATTACTTCTAACACTACCCGCACTTAGCCTAAACTAAGAATTGACAGAGGGTGTTGCGGGTTTTCCAACCTTGAGTTCCTTTCCTTGTGTTGTTGCCCTGGTGTGCCTGGGACGCGCGTTCCCAAGCCTGCACTTACTCTTGCTTTGCGTACCCTTCGATGCTCTCAAAGGACCTGTAAAAGGCCCACCGTTAGCTCAAGACTTAAATTCAAAAGACAGAACCAATCACTTTCATTCATGTAACACTTCACCAATTTGCACTATGACTTTTTTGGACACAACTCTAGAGATCCCTGAATGTTCCCCCTGAGTATGGTCAACTTCAAAATACCCTATCTAATATTCCTGATCCCCGCGAGCTTTCCAACAAAACAGAAATCACAGCAAACTGATTTCGTATGAGGAAGTTATGCTAGTTCAGGGTTTTGGGGTTAAAACAGGATTAAACTAGGTCAACAGGCAAACAGGAATTCTCGAGTTACTTGGGTCATGCCCTCGTAATGCAATACTACCCCCTAGTATTTGTCCCACACTTGGCCAAAATTTAGACCATTATTTTTGCCTTAAAAATTTGACCTAATTTGCCCTTCTAACGTGTTCGCAAAGTCTGTCGGTCGCGATTGACAGGTCAGTCGCGATTGACGTGTCGATCGCGATTGACAGGTCCGTCGTGGCTGTCAGTCGCGATTGACGTGTCGATCGCAATTGACAGGTGACTCGAAAAGTCAATCAGTCATGGTCAAAGGGTCGTTGACTCTGTCAGTCGCGATTGATGTGTCGATCGCGATTGACAGGTGACTCGAAAAGTCAATCAGTCGTGGTCAAAGGGTCGTTGACTCTGTCAATCGCGATTGATGTGTCGATCGTGATTGACAGGTCGGTCGCGAGGGTCTGTCCGTCGTGGTCAAACAGTCGTTGACTGTGTCGGTCGCGATTGACAGAGCCGTCGTGGGCTGTCAATCGCGATTGATGGGTCGATCGCGATTGATGACTCGATCGTGATTGACACGTGTCACGCGTATGGTCCGTCGATCGTGGTCAATCGGTCATTGACTCTGTCGGTCGCGATTGACAGGTTTATCCGTCGTGGTTTGTCGATCGCGATTGACAGAGCGATCGCGATTGACAGAAATCTGAGGAGTTTCAAAATTCTAAGCACATTTTTGGGAAGCTCTAGGCCTGTAGATCATGGTTTTGCACTTTGTTTGGCAATTTGAGCATTTTTCTGTCGGTCGCGATTGACAGAGGTCGGCGACACACAGACAGTTACTTCGAATTCCGTACCTGCGCAGAGTGCTGGGGACGATGATGCGGCCTGTACCTGCAAGACAGCTCAAGAAACATGCAAAAACAACACACACAATTTCGCTCTCTCGCTCTCTCTCACAAGTGAAATGAGGGAAATGAGGTGGAGAAGGTGATATGATCAAAAAAGTGAAATTTTTGCGATGATGGAAATGGAGGTGGGAGATGGTGATGATGATGATGGTGATGATGGTGGTAAGGTAAGAAAGAGAAAAATAGGAAAAGTAAAGAAATTACCTACAACGCCAATGTCTCCAATCTACGTCTTACCATCACACGCTCGTCCTCAAAGCTCGATCCCCGGCAACGACGCCAAAATTTGGTGTAGCTCAGTGATGAGTAGCACCTCCTTTAATGTCAATCCGGGAAGACGTGAGGATGGTATGAAGACCTCAAGCAAGTGAAGGCACAAGTGCGTGAGTGAGAAGCACACTGACATGCACACACATACACACACACGCGCACACAAGGTAAGGCAAAGGATGAGAAGCAATGGAGTTCTTTAGATTACTTTCAAAAAGCTCTTACAAGTTCATTTCAATTACAATCCACCCTCAAAAATGAGCTCTCTAGCTCCTTTTATAGTTTTTGACTAGCTTTGGCCCTGTTCAGACCTAGTGTCCGGCCTAGTTAAAAATTAGGTTCCAGGGCTTATTAGAGGGCTCAAACGAGATCTAAAAAATATGAAAATTGGCAGGTAGATACTTCTAAAGCTCCTCAAGCTCAAGGACTCCTTGGCTTGCACAAAATGGAGCTGCAAAAATACGACATGATATTTACAATGGTTTTTAGTGATGAAAATCACTATTTGTGTAGGGATTTTCTCTGTTGATTTGTCATACACCTCTTTGAGCTCCCTACTTGCTCTTTCTTCTTGTGTGCTCAACTCCTTGATGTCTGAAAAATTAGATGGCCTACTTGCCAGATCTTCTTTGACTACCATGTCTGCTTGTGCTGTCCCTTCGCTCTGACTCTCTTCGTCTTGTGGCTCCTTCGATTCCCTGATTGCTGCGAACACCTATCAAGAATAAGTCAACTACTGGGTTCTTGGGATGGTCAGGGGTCTGTATTACACACGCCCTATGAGTATTTTCCCAGAGAAAACTTTCAGTGCGTAGAGTTACTTATTACCTTACTCTGACTATCCACCAGAAAACTTATAACTAGCAATTTCATCACCAGACTTCTAACAGTAAGCGGAATACCTCATCACAATAAATGTATGATATTCAATTATGTTAACATGGATTCTCCACCGGCGATTTACATGCAACCACAATTAAATTTATATCCTCATCAATCAAAGTATTACACAGACAAGATCACCGAAATGACTTAATACTCAAAATAGTAAAAGATCAATACACCAATTTAAGTAAAACTTGCTCTAAAAACGACCCATAGGCGCACCCCACACACCCAAAGTCCGACGTCTTACTCTCATGCACGTCTACTTCCACACACTTTCATGATCAAAAAGTTACAAATGTTACGCTACATGCTTTCCATGTGTGTCCTTTCCAGTTACATTTTCTAGTAATTACAATTACATTCTGGCAGCCTAACACTGGCATGCACGGTGGTCTTGAGCCTTGAATTTGTTAATTTGTTAAGAAACATCGACAATGCCTTGAATATACATAGCATGAGCTAATTTAAAAGTACACAAAATTTTCTGCTTCAATAACTCTAACATCTCTTAGAGAACATGCGGTTCTACGAAATGAGCATCTGTGCACACCGAACTGGAAGCAATGACTTGTGCTAGCAAAACTTCACTTTGGTTCTACAAGAAAGCCTTTTGTAGATAGAATTCATTGTCGATAGCTGTATCTCTATATAACTTGGCATCAACAATCTCTGCATCTATTCATGACAATTGTTCCTGCTGAATACCAAGCTGCTTTTTGCGGCATTCCAACTGCTGCTGTTGAAACTGCATTGTCCAAAAGAAGTCTTGGTGCTCCTTCTGAATAGCTTCAATCTCTTTCTTTAACTTAACAATATGACCAATTTCTTCATCTAGCATTTTACCTTTTTGGAACAATTCTTCTCTAACCTGCCTCAGTTCTGCTTCACCTTGTAGTGTTGTGTCAGATAGTACCTTATAAGCTTGTTTGATTTCAGCAAAGTGGATGCGAGTATTAGCCAACTCACAACCAGGAGCAGTTATTACATCATCTTTATCAGTTAGTGCTTGCTTGAGAAGAGCGATCTTTGCGTCTTTGGTTGCAATAATATCATCCTTCGCTGTAACCTGTTCCTATAATAAACATTCATTTGCTCGGGCTGCGAAAATCTCTTCCCGCAGGGGAGAGATACCTACCTCTAACACATCAACTTTGATTTGATATTTAGTGCACAAGGACTATTGAGCATCATGCAACTGAGCGGGTAGTTGCTTGGATAAATGAGTAAGGAAGTCACCGATCTGGGCCAATTGCAGAAATGTATCCGGTACTAAAAAATTCTATAATGGGCGAGAAGGTTTTACAGAAACCATAGCAGAAGAGAAAGGGGGGGAATAACTAGGTGAAGGGGGAATAGGGAGAGAGTGGGAGACTGCCACCGAGTGATTAGGGGACGAAGGGCATACCAGGGGACTAGGGGGTAAGGGTGCTCGAGAAGGTGAAGGAGAAGGAGTTACCAGATTCGCTGTAGTGTTACCGTCAAGCATGGGCTTCAATGGAGATAGAGGCACATTTGAATCAACTTTGTCTTTGTCTGGCTGGGCTTCATGGTGTATAAGGGATTCAACAATCACTTCTTGTGTAGTTTGATGGGTGGTGTCAACAATCGTATCATTTGGTGTTGTGTGTGGGACAACCTCCTGTCGCTTGTTTGCTGTTATGGTTTGGTGAACATCTTCCATAACAGTGTCTTCAAAGGTTTTTTTCCTTAGGTGAGGGTAGAGCGAAAGGTGCATGCAGGGATGAAGCTGTGTCCTGAACGATTACCTTGCTTGTGGATGCATGAACTAGGCTCTGAGAAGGGCTAACCTTTCTGCATTTCTCCTGGAAGAATTGGAAAAGATCTTCATTATCATCGTCATGTCCCATCACCTGTTTACACTCTTCGCACAATAGGAGATTACCTATCAGAGGGTTTGAAACAGGGTTCATGACAGGGAGAAGGAAGGAAAGAAGGTGAGGCAGACAAGTGTGGGGGCATTCACCTTTGGCCAACTTACGCATAATGGTTTGGCATTCACGATGGATGCGTCAAAAAAAGAATAATGCCCAATTGATAGGTTCACGGGCAACAACATCGATCAAAGAATAGAACGGCCGAGATATATCATAAGTTTGTTTTTGGAGGTTGAGGGCGGTCACCAAAAATTGTAATGCTAAACAGTATGGCTCATGTCGGCACAAGATGGCAATTGGAGGAATGTCGAGGAAAGAGCTGCTTCATCATTGCCAATGGGAGAAGGGGAACTTCAGTACGTTCTTCTTGTGGGAGATGAAACATCTCGGCAACACTGTTAAGGGTAACCACCGTGCACGGGTTAAGGCAAGTAAGAGGCCATAGGATTCTGTCAGGGTGATATCTACAATGGTCCTAATCACTGGAGCAAAGTAAGGATGACATTCTACCGAATGCTAGGGCAACTCAATGAATGCCAACAAATTGCGAGGAGGAAGAAACTCCACCAGGTCGAGGGATAGGCCAGCATGGAATGTGGTGATATTTGCAAGAGCTTCCATGGTGGAAAAGGTAAACAGGATGCATAGAATATAGAGCGCACAATGAACAAAGCACAAGAACACAATAAAGAAAAAGTATACAAGGACATCGATTAAGTAGAAAACGTAGGGTGAAATCAAGGGTATAGAACATAATCATCACAAGTGATGGAAAACATGCATGGATCATTACTATGAAAGTGCATTAAGGAATTCCAAATCATGGAGGACGGCAGCTAAACACAGGTAATCAATAAAACATGGGCGGATTACGGTGGGCTAGTCAACCGAAAAGTGTGTAGCATAGACAGTGGGTCAAAGATACCAAAACAATTGTGATCCTAATGAATGTAAATAAAACATACATAAAGTTAGGGCAAAGTAGATGGCATGCAATACGAACAGAGTTCAGATCCATTGATGGGTTTAGGGCGTAGAGTGCCAGTCAATGTAGATAATCAAAAAGTAGCCAGACCAATCTATTCTACAATGCGGTAGGGACCGAACCAACGAAGCTTGAATTTTTTGACCGAACAATTAGACTTGGCATTGCAAAAACGAACCAATTGCCCCACTGTAAAGACAAGAGTCCTAAGGAACCAATCATGGGTTTTATCTTGTCATAGTTGAACTTCCTCAAGAACCAAAAAGTTCTCCAGACATTGCTCATACAAAGACCGTAAAACATCTAGCCAGAAAGGAAAAGAATCTTTAAGTAATAACTTGTGCTCCAATGCCACCCCTAATTTAGGTACAACCAATTCCATAGGTGCAATTGCTTCAAGACCATATGCCAGTTTAAAAGGGTTACTTCTAGTAGCAACTTTATAGGTGGTTCAGTAAGCCCATAAGACCGAAGGAAGAAATTGATCCCATCTTTTTGGGCACTCCAGAACAAGTTTCTTCAACATATTAAGAAGAGTTTTATTAGTATTTTCGGCCAACCCATTCACGTGAGGATAATACGGGGAATTGAATTTATGGACAATACTGAAGGTTCGAGAATATAAGTAGAAATATCACGATGCATTGTCGGCCACCATAATCCACTATGCAGAATTTTTTGGTACATAAGGTCTACCGAAAAATGCCCACCAAGAGGAGTAGAATGAGCCATTGGGATTACCGAAGAAACTTCATCTGGTGGAATACATCGTAAGAGTGTGCCAAATAAATCCATATAATACAATTGTCCCACAATGATGCGAAATCCTGACTATACATAGCCAATTTATAGTGAGCTGACATCGAAGTAGTATTTGGAGGACATCCACTGGTTAGAAAAATCATGGGGGTGTCATAATACGAAGGGGAGATAGGCAATGCCTAGGAGTCATCCTGAACTAGTTGGTCACATAGATGGTTGGAGTGATATCATCAATGTTGTCGAGAGGCTCACCGGAATCTAGTTGAGAAAGGAAATTTGTGAGAGCATGTGCTAATCCCGGGCGATGCACAACCTCATAATCAAATTTTTGAAGCAGCAACACCCACCGAGCTAATCTACTATCTAAATGCTATTATCATATAAGATAAACCAAGGCTGCATGATCCACATGGAAGGTAAATTTGTGTCCCAGCAAATAGTGTTAAAAATTTTTCACCGAATAGACTGAACGAGAATGCGTTCAACAGCTACTAGTCGTCGATTGGCATAATAAACAGGACAAAACCACTTATCATGTTGTTGTATTATCATACTGCCGATTGCAATATCAAAAGCATCCATGAAGACATGGAAAGGAAGTTGTCAATTGGGAGCTTCTAAAATAGGAGCCTGTGTAAGGAGAGTTTTCAGTCGATCAAAAGCCAGTTGATGTTCTTGCATCCACACAAACTATCAAGGGTTACTGGTAAACATTAAGCGGTATAGCCACATGAGCGAGCCACCGGAGATGTCGACCATGCCATCGTATTTGACCAAGGAATCACATAACTTTCTTTGGTGTTGTAGGAGGGGGTGCATTCAACACTACACAAACTTTATCAAGATCCACGTGAATTCCCTGTTCTCAAATAACATGATCGAGTAGCTTGCCACAAGAAACTGAAAAGATGGATTTGTTGGGATTTAAACAAAGATGAAACTCTCGACACTTAGAAAAGCAGCATTTGAGGTGGTAAAGGTGAGCCAATGTATCACCAGATAATTAGAAATTGTCCACATACACCCGCATAAACATAGTTAAGTAGGGGGAAAAGATTTCCTACATGCATCACTAAAAAGTGCATGGAGCATTGTGTAAGCTAAACCACATCACCGTGCAAGCATATACTCCCCAATTTGTAATAAATGCGATCTTGGGAATATCCATTTTAGCGATTTGTACCTGATTATAGCCACTATAACGATCCAAAAAAGAGTACATTTCTTGTCTTGCAGCATCATCTAGCATAGTATGCAAGAAAGGGAGTGGGAAGGGATCGGGTACCATCGCCGCATTCAGTTTCTGATAGTCCACACAAATGCGTAATTGCTTGTTTTTATTTGGAATGATGACAATAGGAGAGATCCATTCGGTGTGCTCCATGGGAATAATGAAACCTACTTTCAATAGCCGATCCAATTCAGCTTTCAGCTATGTAGCATATTTGGGATTCATCCGTAACTGTTGCTTAATTGGCGGAGCAATTGGTTTCAGCATCACGCGGTGTTGGTAGATGTGAGGATTCCAATCCCTTCATATCGTGATAGTCCCAAGCAAATACATCAGCAAATTCCTTCAGCAACTGTAGTAAATTCTCTTGAAAAGTCTGAGGTAATTCGACCTTAATCTTGACCGGGCGCGGACTAAACTCATCACCCAAATTGCAAGTAATTAATTGATCTTACAGTACATAAAACTATCTGGGCATGGAGATATCCGTAGTTGGGGGGAGTAAGTGTTGAAGATCAGTAGCATCCAAAAGTTGATTCGTAATTGGTTCCACTTCTTCAGTGAGGGGGACTACCGTACAAGCAGCTGAACTCCAATTATCCATTATGGCTTGTAAATCAATTGTACCCACTGCTAACAAATCCTGGTTAGCATTTAAAAAAGCTTCTTCTTTGTCATCCGAAAGTTCATGCAACATATGCACGGGTTCTGCCATGTAAGGTTGTGCATGTAAGTCACAAGGCCTCATATCATTTAAGGGTGCAACATGTTTTCGGTGATTGCTTTTGAAATGGACATAAGCATCAGGATCATCACTTAGAAATCCACCAAATTTGGTATATGTAACTCCGACAAGTATCGGTCATGGGGGTATGACCTGTTGTTGTTGTTGTTGTTGTTGTGGTTGCTACTACTGCTATTGATACTATTGTTGTTGATGTTGTTGCTGCATACTACTCATGTTGTCTAAATCAAGAGGTGTGGAGAAATTTGACTCCAATACACTCTAATACACGCAGTGGAAGTTAGAGAACCTCTTCAAGATTCTGATAGTGCTTCTAGCCTCTCTTCCTCGCAATCTACATCAATTGAGGAACTCGCTTAGAAAGTAGCTCAAAAACTAGGTGTCTCTAGTAAACAAATTCCTAGATTTGCCCCAATAAAGAGGTGCTATACTTGCGGCGGTGACCACATGGAAAACGTATGCCCTATTTATGGCCCAACCCCAAGTGAATCCCAGTAGCCAATACTGCACCATAGAACGGAGGTACACTAACCACACCGCACAAGACTGCCCTTATAACAAACAAACTGTCAGGCAAAATTACCCTCAGCCATATCCACAAGAGGGAAGATATCAAAACCAATATCCACCACAACAGTATGCTAGGCCTCAACAAACCTACCAACCACAATATCAGCCCCAACAAAGACCTCAACCAGTGCTAGCCCAACAACCTCGTGCTCCAGCCAATGTGATCCCTCTAAAGTACACAGCTGCAGAAGAGAACCTGAATAGAGCCATAGTGCTAGTAACACCATTGCTGTCAGAAAGTGACCGGAGTGATCATAGTTTTGATTCCACTCACATAGATAGTCCACAGGCTTACTACATGCAGTCTCCTGAACATGGTGAGTCCTACTATAGTGAAGAACCAAGTGAACCTAGTTGGGAGCCAGATTACACAAACGTCATGTACGCAAACCCCCACCCCATACCTCAACCTAGGCAAGTAAGACCCCCATTCCCTAGAGGACCATGCTATAGATGTCAGGGAGATCACCTCATTCGTGACTGCCCCTTACCCCCATCTACACAACCCTAGTCAGTGACAATCCAAGGCTTTTGCCAAGATTGTGGAAAGGAGCATCTCTTACGAGATTGCCCAAAGAATCCCAATAATATGCCAAAAATCACTCCTATCAATGTTATTGGGTTATTAGTAGACTCTACAGGAAGTGTGACTTCCACCGCACCAGTGCAAGTGGTCACTAGAGCTCAAGCATTGCAGCAAAACCAAGGGGTAACAGAGAGCATGACCAAGAAACGGACTAGAGCTTGGAGAGATAGTCGAGAAAGGATGAAAAGGCAGTGGGCTAAGAAGATGAGGGAGCTCGAGGAAAGCCTAAGAGAAACAAAAGCCATGATAGTTGAACTCACATCTCAAACTCCCTCTCACACTACTCCACCCCCACCATTTCCATCACCATCCGATCCAACACCTTCCAACCCACCTCACACAATTCCACCACCCCCTAGAGTAGGATCAGTTCTAGCAGATCCCACTCCTGAGGACCTAAATATGATGCTCAAAGCATATCAGGACAAAATCCAAGAAGGGCCAAACATAACCGATCATGAAAAGTGTTACCCTAGAGCAGAACTAGAACTTGAACGAAGCAAAATTTGTGCTAAGATGGTGGAATTGGCCCAAACCATGTTTGAAGCCAGTCGCCTCTTTAACATCTCTAGTTCAGCTAAGACACAGTTGCACTTTGATGGACTCCTAGAAAGGTTGGAGAGGCTAATTGCACAATCAGAAAAGGAACCCACCCCTCCCAGTAAGGGCAAGGCAAGTATGAGGGCAAGCCTTCCTGCCTAGGAAGCCTATGTGCCCAACTCCACAGAGCCAGACACATCTTCTTCTATGAATCGGTTCACACCAGAATTCCTACGAGAGATTTAAGAAGACAAATGGGCTAAAGAAACTGAAGTACCTCCTCCCACTGAACTTGTGGATGATGCACACGACCAATTCCCACAAGACATCCCATCCATTTATGAAGAGCAGGAGAGCACTCAATCTCAGGAGAGATTAGACTTCGAAACTAATTCCATACAAGAACTACCCCATTTCACAGGCCCATGGGAAGCAAAGTCCACGTGTATGAGAGCACCCACAGTCATGGTAAGAAACGAAGACTCGGTCATACCTAGGAACACGGAGGTAGTGAAAAACACTAAAGTGCAGTGTAACCTCACTTTAGAAGAGCTACTCAAAGTAAGGCTGGAACTATGGAAACATGTAGCCAAACAAGTACCAGAGATAGCAAAACCTCGTTCCCAGGTAGGATCTCATCGCACAGTGCTAGACATACCTTTGGACAAGATAGGAGACATGAGCGAAGGAGAAGAAGGAAACACCTATCTTCCCATCACACATCAAGGATACACAACCAAGGAAATTCTCGACTCGGGTGCAGGAGTTGCAATTGCTACCACCTCCTTATGGAAACGTTGGGGCAAGCCAGCACTCAGGCCCACGAGGATGAAATTGCAAATGGCTGATGGTCACATAGAAAGACCCTTAGGCTTGCTAGAAGGAATAACTCTCACTACTTGTGGTGTAGAGTTTGAGCACACATTTGCTATATGTGACTTTAGCAAAAGTCATGCCTTTGAGATGATTTTGGGAAGACCATTTATGCGAGAGTTGCAAGTAGTACAGGATTGGGGAACCAATTCCTTGTACTTGCAGCACTTAGGTGTTACGGCCAAAGTCAATCTCAAGGATTACTCTCATAGAGATGTCCCTCCTATCCAATGGAACCCCATCCATAGAGCAAAAGATGATACGGAGTCTGTGCATTCCATAGGATCAGGATCCTCATGGATGCATGAAGACACTCACTTATGGATGTGTAAAGTGGCAGTAGAAGAAGAGAAGAGAGAAAAAGCAAGAGAAGTAGGTGCGAAAGAGACACATAGATCAATTCAAGACCCAGCCTATGCACCTGTTGTATTCCCTGACGAAGAATTTGAACCCCACGGCTGGGCAGAAATTCTAGCAACAATGGATGTAGCCATCAATGAGGAACAATGGACACCACACTGTGATGAGGATGGCTATGATATTTCAGTTTTCTCCATAGAGCCAATCATGGGAGATGCGGTTTTAGAAGAATGCGAACCTAGCCCTGATGCATTTGAGGATGCAAGCGACTCCGATCTAGAGTCAATCATTATGGACCCACCCTTTGCATCAGATGAAGAATACTTCTATGAAGTAGAATTTCAACCCTAGAGACACAAAGAGTTTACAAATGATGTAAGGTTAGCCACACAAGTGATCCCTAAGGATGAAAGAAAGAAAAGAAAGAAGAGAGAAGTCACACCAGAAGAGGAAGAATCTTTGTTTGAGGTCCCTGAAAACTTTAAAAAGTATGAGATAGACGATAGAAGAGTCATGGTAAGGATGCCAAGACGTGAGGCTCAATCAGGAGAGGCCTATGATAACAAAGAAACCACCAAGAAAATAGTTGTAGCCATGGAAGAAGGAGAAGAGAGATGCACTTACATAGGGCATGACTTGACGGAAGAGGAGGAGTATGAGTTGATAGCCTTGCTAAGAGAGTACCGGGATGTCTTTGCTTGGAGCTACAAGGACTTGAAAGGTGTAGACCCAGACATATGCTCACACACAATTCCCATGACCTCAGACGCGAAACCCTCTAAGCAAAAGCCATACACATATAATGATAATTATGCTGCCAAGATCAAAGAAGAGATAGATCGTCTGGTAGAAGCTGGATTTATCTATGAAATTGAGCACACCGAGTGGGTATCCCCCATTGTAGTGGTGCCCAAGAAGAATGGAAAGCTACACGTGTGCATTAACTTGAAGAAGGTTAATGCAGCCACTATTCGAGATAACTATCCGCTTCCTATCACTGAGCATCTGCTAGAAAGAGTAGCAGACAAGGAAGTGTATAGCTTCCTTGATGGATTTTCGGGCTACAATCAGGTAGCCATTGCTCCGAAAGACCAGCATAAGACAGCTTTTGCCACAGAATGGGGCATATTCGCCTTTAGGGTAATGCCATTTGTGCTTATTAATACTCCTGCAACCTTCCAAAGATTGATGTGTCATGTGTTTAAAGAGTTCCTGAGGAAGAATTTAGAAGTCTATGTTGATGACCTCTGTGCTCATTCCAACATTAGACAGACACATATACCAGAACTCAAGCAAATCTTTGACAAATGTAGAGAATATCAAGTCTGCCTGAACCCAGAAAAGTGTGTTTTCATGGTCAGGCAAGGCAAGATTCTAGGACACATAGTGTCAAAGAATGGCATATCCACGGATGAGGAGAAAGTAAGAGCCATAGCCGAGCTACCTAGGCCAAAGAATGTCAAGGAAGTACAAGCTTTCATGGGGCATTGTGGCTATTACCGACGGTTTATACACATGTATGCCATCATAGCAAAGCCTCTGTATGGGCTTTTGACTAACTTTGAGTGGACTAATGAATGTGAGGAGTCCTTCAATGAGCTCAAAAGAAGATTGTGTTCAGCACCAATCTTGACCACACCAGATTGGAATAAGCCATTTCATGTTCACGTGGATGCATCCAATTATGCTATTGGATGTGTACTCGCACAACCTACGGGCGAAGGTAATATGGATCTTCCAATTGCCTATGCTAGTAGACAGTTGAATGCAGCTGAACGGAACTATACCACCATCGAACGAGAAGGATTAGGCATGGTATATGCAGTTAAAAAGTTTAGACACTATTTGCTTGCAAATAAGTTTAAAATTTTTACCGATCATCAGGCATTATTGTACTCGGTAAACAAACCATGCAATAGAGGCCAATTAGTAAGATGGTTTCTCTTACTAATGGAATATGACTTTGAAGTAGTGGTAAGGAAAGGGAAGACTCACTTGAGAGCAGACCATCTCTCTAGGCTCACATCTGGGGAAGCCCCACAAGGAGTATCGGATGACCTTCCTGATGCTTACTTGTTTAATCTGGAAGTTGTACCTCAGTGGGCTAAGCCATTAGTGCCAGTATTGACATACGGGCCCAACCACCCAATCATAAACACTCAAGATAGGGAGATAATAAAAGCCCAAAAATACTAGATCATGGCAGGAACTATGTACAAGCACACAGATCAAGGAATCCTAGCTTGCTGTGTGGAAGAGGATGAGTATGCTAAATGGTTGCAATTAGCACATGTAGGTGCATTAGAGCAACACTATTCAAAGCAACGAACCCTACAGACACTAAGGAGACTCGGAGTGCATTGGCCAACTATGGAAGCAGATGTCCATAAGTTGTGCAAGGAATGCCCAATCTGTTGCACTAAACCACCTGTGGAGCATGCCACTCTTTATCAAGTGTCCATAGTGCCAGATTGGAGTGAACCATTAGTAGCTTTCCTGAGGACGAGAACATTCCCTCAAGATATGACACTGGCCAGACAAAGAAGTCTAGAACAAGAATCCCTAGATTACTCACTCATTGGTGATAATCTATACAAGCGTGGTAAAGATGGTTACCTGAGACTACGTGTCCATGAGAGTGAATATATCAAGATCTTGGAAACTGCTCACCAAGGTGTAGCAGGAGGACACTTTGGACCAGATCGGGTGATCAAGGCAATCCTATTCGCAGGATTATGGTGGCCGACCCTTCACATGGATGCACATACCTATGTGAAGAGGTGTGATGTCTGTCAGCGAACTCAGTATCCTATACGCAAAGATGAGATGCCACTAAAGCCTATGATGGGTGGACGTGCATTCTCTAAGTGGGGAATAGACTTTGTTGGTCCTATTAAACCACTAGCTAAGGGTTCGCATGCAGAGTATATTATTGTGGCCACAGACTATCTAACCAAGTGGGTAGAGGTAAGAGCTACGACAAAGAATGATGCTCAGATGACCGCTAAGTTCTTATTTGAGAATGTCTTCACTAGATACGGGCTACCCATAGAGCTAGTAAGTGATAGAGGCACCCATTTCTTGAATGAAGTTATTGAAAAGCTTCTGCAAGAATTCTTGATAGTACACAAGAAGTCTGCTCCCTATCACCCACAAGCTTATGGGCAAGCCGAAAGCACAAACAAGATTCTATGCAATGTGCTTACCAAATTAGTGAATAATAAACGCTCTGATTGGGACAAACAGCTACACCATGCTGTTCGGGCATACCGAGTTGCCTACAAAACGGTACTCCAAGCCACTCCTTTTCCGATGGTGTTTGGCCAAAACGCAGTGCTACCATTGGACTTCTTGATACCTACACTAAAGGTAGCACAGGAGCATGAGTGGACGGGTCATGAGCTCTCCTCTAGGATCTTTGACCTTGAGCGATTAGGAGAAACAAGAATAAGGGCTGCCGCAGGAATATATGCAGCTAAAAAACGACAGAAGCCTTACTTTGATGCCCATGTTAAGGATAAAGGATTGAAGGCCGGAGATTTAGTTTTAGTCTACACCCTGAAGCAACATGTGAGAAAATTAGAGAAGTGTGGCTATGGATCATAAATAGGATCTCAACGAGTGGAGCAGTACAACTAGCCACATTAGAAGGCGATATTCTACCTAGCTACATAAGCGGGTGTAGAGTCAAGTTATATCAGGAACCTCTGACTGAAGAGATGCTAAATCGACTCAACATTGCCAAGAAACGCAAAGAGGGAGAAAAGCGAATTCGAGAAGAAGCTCAAGCAGAAGCCTTAGAATGCATCAGAAGAATGAAGTTGAGACGATAGGGCAGGGAACAGCCCAGGGCAGATGACTACGCGGACCCAGGATATCATATGGCAATGTGTGAAGCTTCAGGTATTAGATCTCATAGAATAATTGATCGGCGTCCTTTTGTGACCTTAGAGCTAGGACAAGGCATTAGTACAAAAATTGTGCGAGCATTGATTGACTCAGGCGCAGCCACTAGTGCGGTGAGACTCTTTTACTGTCAAGAATTGAAATTAAATGTCAATCCTATAGAAGCCTATCTCATAGTATTGGGAGGTGTGGAAACCCCTTGCATGGGTGAGGTGGAACTTCCCCTCCACATTCAAGATGTTTTAATGACAGTGAAAGTACTAGTGTGTCAAGATGAGGACCTCACTGAGCCTCTTGTCTTGGGTCAAGACTGGATCTATGACCATGCAGTCAACTTAAACCTAAGAAGTGGACTTCTTCAGGTTTGGGTCAATGAGAAACGCATTACAATTGAGTTAGAAAATGAAGCACTCAAGGAATTAGGCAAGGCACACACTCCTGGTCCTTTCAGGAGTACACATGAAGATGACCATGTTGTTCTTGTCCAAAACTATGTGATGTAGAGGAATGATGATTTCAATAAAGAAGTCAAGGACACAACGAAACTCCCTTCTTTTCCAAAGGTCAGAGGGATGCAGCAACTAACGGTAGATCAAATACAGAAGACTACCTATGCCGGAGGCCAAACGAATGTGAGAAGCAGGATGTCTCAACCATTGAAACAAGTGTGGGTGCGGAAAGGCGAACAGCCTGTTGTGATCAAGCCAACCACACGGGCAAAGATTCTTATTAGTAATCAACGACACGACACTAATAAAAAGTCTTTCAGAAATTCTTCTGCGAAAATGAAGTCTATCTGGGTACCCAAGAAGTCGATGAAGGCTAGCCCACAATCAAGACAAATTTGGGTGCCTAAGGCTTGCTTGCGGGCTCAAATAGCTACACAGAAACCACATCCCGTACAACATGGTCCACTCACCCTAACATCTGATAATACACCATGCACGAACACATATTCACCCATGAGCACGAGTAGAATCACTTGTAAATGGGTCCCTAAAATGCCTCATTTCCAAGCAGATACTCTCACCAAGCCCTCCAGAGTCTCCACAAAATCAAGACCAACAGCCATTCTGTTTGTTTGGCAGCCCAAAACATGTAATAAACCCCTCGATCCTCATTTGTAAATTCATACCCACTTACTAACTACATCACCCCTACACCACATCATTCCATTTAGCTCTTAGGATTATCCATTCCCTAACTACACACACGATTACCGAACACTTGTTGACCTACTAACCTCTCACTAAAATCATGTTAATGTTGTAACGGGGACACATGAACGCTTGGTGTCCATTTGCAATGTTAACACTCCTTTGTATATTCTCACAGAACTGGTGACCAGTTTCCTTGATATGGCCGAGGTAGGAACTAGCTCCCAGGCAGGCACCAGCCCTCAGATTGTGGATATTGAAAGTCTTCCTATTGAGGAGGAATTGAAGGAGCGTCCAATGGCATTGAGAGCGTTACATGCCATACCGGTGCAGAATCCTCCACAGGGGCACACAATGCCAGTCAGCAAAAACTCACATTGATTCAGTGATGTGGCAGGACCTCTGGGGGAAGGCACTTACCTATGGGAGGCAGAGATAGAGTTCAACGGGCGCTGGGGAAGGTATCACTTCTTCACCAGGGAATTTGAGAGACTTCAAAATAATGAAGGACTGAAACCGATATGGAAGAAGGCGGGACTATACGATTACTTCAAAGCCCAACTGCCAAAGCCAGACTTTCTGGGGCGCTCGTATTTGATTAGCACCCTCACTCCGAGCAAAGAGAAAAAGGGATACAGCACCTTTGTCCTCCCATCTCTCACAAGGGGCAATGAGATGAAACGGTTCAGACTGACAAACAAATTGGTGAGGGAAGCTCTCGACATGAAAGGTATGCATATTCCCACTGAGAAAGAGACTATGGTCCCAGATAACATGAAGAACAGGAATCTGACGAAACTAAAAGACATGGTGGCAATGACACCGACTATTGCCATTCACTTGCAAATGGTCATGCAGCATTTTGCATTCCTTGCTCAAGAGAGGTTCACAATGCCACCCAAGAAGATATGGTTCAGTCTATATTTAGCAGATGCCTTCGATCTGACAATCAACATGCCCCACTAGATTATTGAACAAATCCACTTGGCTCATCAATGGTGGTATAAGAAGCAAAAGTCCGTTTTATATGAATGTTGTGCTCTCACAAGGATTGTTTACAGATGTTTGGCATATGATGTGCCAGTTCAAAGGGCACTTATCTGGACCAGGGTGCAAGAATTCCAATGTAGACTATCCACCGCAGGGCCTCCATCCAAGAAAATGAGAGGCGTAGTTCAGATGCCCTGTGCACAAGCCCGCGGTGCGACACTGACACCAGAGACAACTCCACGGCTTCCAAGGCGCATGCACCTTCACTATCAGATTACATAGACATAGCACAGATGGACCGAATCTGGTGTTTCCTCCTATACCAACCGACTTAGAGTTTCCTCACGGCTTTACATTGGAAGATCTAACTGATGAAGAGGTAGCTAGAATAATCAATTCTACAAATTTAGAAGTGGAGGCAGAGCAGGCAAGCGGGCAGTAGACAGTCACAGACCAACCCCACCCAGTCCAACCAGACGTAGTCGAAGTGCAGGATGATGAAGAAAACGAATAAGAGGACGAACAAGAGGGACTGTCCGACGATGAAGAGCAGGAATATGAGCAAGAAGTTCTATAGGAACTTGAGGGTGCCCCGGCTTATACGAAGCAATTGAAAAATTTGTATGATACTATCAACCGAGTTCAAGAACAGCACAAACTGTCCTTGGCAGCAGGAAAAGCCCTCATGAACCAAATCCTTGAGGAGGAAGGTGTGGATGAGCAATACCGAGCAACGCTTGAGATGATCTCTGATGCGTTGGGGGTACCGGAGACGGTGCATACTGCTCTTGCATATTCACGACGATCGAAACGACGATACGGCAGACGCCCCCCTCGATTAGGAAAACAAATGAATGTATTAGTATCAGAACCACAAGGCACCACATCCACAACTACGGGCACAGCTCATACTATTCATGACATTGAGGAAGCCCATACAACCAATGCACCCCCATCACCCCCCTTACCCCCTCTCCCTCCAACTCCACCACCTTCACCTCCCACTACCAGTGTAACCACTACTGTCACAGCCCCAGGGTCCACTTCCCATACTGAAGCAGAGACCGTTAGTCAACCCACACAACCTACACAACCAATCTCCACCTCTCTTGTTTACACTACTACTGACTCTGTAATTCTAACTGTAGCCACGGAAAACCCCGTTCCCCCGATCACACTTTCTGGCGGACCATATTCACAACTACACACACCACTTTACACCTTCACCACCATCACCGCACCCACAATTCCCACGTTCACAATCACTCCCACGACCGCATCCACCTTTGATCTCATGGACATATCACCCACCTCCGCACCCCTCCCTCCCCCCATACGTCCACAATCTCCCATTCCCCCACCACCAACTTCACCCTTTTCAAGCACAGCATACACGCTCCCATTCCCTTTTCCCTTCCCTTCTGCATTCAACACTTTTCCCGCATCCACCCCCGTTAATAATGTATTTAATAATATGTACCAGTGTATGTCTCAGCTACAACAACATTACCAGCACCTAGATGCACAACATACGAGCCTCTTCAGAGACCATGAAAGGCTCCAAGCAAGATTCATTGATTTAGAGAAAGAGAAGCGGCTATTACAACAGCAGTATACTACGTTGCAAGCACAACATGATCAATTAGTTGCCAATCCACCCCAGTCAGATAATGAAGAAAAACAACAGCTCGATGACATGTTACATGCTCAGATCACAAATAATCTCAAGCTTCGATGCAATCTCGCCTTATCACGGAAGCACATGTCCGTAGCACTCAAAGAAAATAAAAGACTGCAGAAACAGAACGAAGAAAACCTAGAAGCAGCAATGGAAGGTTACCCGCATGAAATCGACCCAGAGAATTTCAAGGCCATTCCCTCAGGGAATATGCAAACTGTGTTGGAAACCCATGCCGACCTCTTGGAAGCCCACGCAACATTACAAAGAGAAAGAGATGATCTACTAAAGCAACTGGCAACTCAGCAGAAGTCACCAAACAGAGTCACAAAAGTAGCCGACACATCTAAAGAAGTCACAGAACTCAGAGCAGAACTAGAAGAACTACGAAGTAAAGTTCTTCAATACGAGCGTCAACCCTCTCCCCTAGTGGAACCGAAACCTGAAGACTTAGTGTCAATTGAAGTGGAGGAGACTTTTGAGGACCCATATGTTCCCATGCCAACACCCGGAGGTAAGCAAACAGAAGAAGGAATGGACACGATTGAGATCGAAGCTCCTGAATGGATGCAAAGGTTGGAGAAGGTTGCTACAACACATGATGAGAGAGTTGCAGTTCAAATAGCGTCTATGTCACGACTGGAAGAAGTCGTCATAAAATCGGATTACTTCAGAAACCTCTCCCATCATAGGTGGATTGGCACATCCGATGATCTGTATGTTCCATTCTGTGTATTAATGGCAGATTACAATGCTGAAATCAAGCAACGCACAACAAAAGAACCAACCTCAGCGACACAGTTTGCACCGGATGACATCCTTGCAAGTGCCAAGCAGGGGATATATACATCAACCTGCTTGGAGGATCCGTCTGCCGGTCTTGGCCGGAGTACATCAAAACAGTTTTGACGGTTAAAGGATGTGAAAAGTGGCTAAATTATGTGTACCTAGCACCTCCTCATGGCCAACCCACAGTCAACTACATGATTTCAACCATCCGACACTGGGCAGTCAGATTCAAGAATGTCCCAGATGTCATGGCACAGATGTGCCTCAAAATTTCTGAGCTCATGCTAGTTACATTCAGGACATTTAGGAATATCAAAGAACCTCATCTTTCGGCTATTGGATTTAATGAAGGGAATCAGGACCTTGTCTACGATATGAGCACCACACCACCCATTAACGTCGTATACACGTGGCATGCTCGTATAAAGTATCTACTTGCCTGCTTCAAACAAACGTTTGAAGAAATGTTTATCACAAGATTCTGGGAATATCATTCAGAGATATTCATTCCCAAACCATCTCACCTATTACAGTTATTTGTGGTGGAACAAGCTCTACATTCAGAAAAGCTACGTATGCCACATCCAGAAGTTCCAGGGCCAATAGACTGGGATGCCCTACTCACTGATTTGGCCAAAGGGTTGAGAATAGCAGAACATCATTTAGCCACTGACGTAGTGGAGTACTACATCCAACGACCCACTCAACAAGGGTCTGTCAGAGACAACAGACGCGAGAGAGGGGGGATGTTGGCAGCAGTCAAGGAACTGAAGGACTCACAAGACAAGGAAGGCAACGAAGGGAGTCGGAGCAAAGAGAAGGCACAAGCAGACAGAGTAGTCAAAGAAGATCTGGCAAGTAGGCCATCTAAATTTTTCATGCATCAAAGAGGTGGGCACACAAGAAGAAGGAGCAAGTAGGGAGCTCCAAGAAATGTATGTCAAACTATTAGAAGAAATCCCTACAAAAATAGTGATTTTCATCACTAACAACCATTGTAAATATCATTTCATATTTTTGTAACTCCATTTTGTGCAAGCCAAGGAGTCCTTGAGCTTGAGGAGCTTTAGAAGTACCTACCTATCAGTTTTCACATTTTTTAGACTCCGTTTGAACCTCCAAATAGGTCAGAGAACCTAATTTTTAATTAGGCCGGACACTAGGTCTGGACAAGGCCAAAAACTAGTCAAAAACTATAAATAGAGCTAGAGAGCTCATTTTTGAGGTTAGCTTGTAATAGAATTGAACTTGTATGAGCACTCTTGAAGTAATCTAAAAGAACCCCATTGCTTCTCTCTCTTTGTCTTACCTTGTGTGCGCGTGTGTGTGTATGTGTGTGCATGTTTGTGTGCTCCTCACTCACGCACTTGTGCCTTCACTTGCTCGAGGTCATCATACCATCCTCACGTCTTCCCGGATTGACATTAAAGGAGGTGCTACTCATCACTGAGCTACAACATTGGATCATTGAATACAAAGAGTGGAAGCACACTTGTAAGCAAGGTACTTTATGTTCCAACAATTCCTAAAAATCTGATAAGTGCAGGCCAAATTGTTGATAAGGGATATGAAGTCAAATTTACAAATGATGGTGTTAATGTTGAAGATCCAAGTCAAGGATATAAAAGCATTGTTATAGGAAAACATGAATGGAGGTTATTCACTCTCAAAGTCCAAGGTAATTGTGGGACATGCATTATTCACTTATGGAAGTCAAAAGATGTCTGAATTGGATGTATGGCATAAGAGGTTAGGACATTTCAATGAAAGAGGGATAAAAGAGATGAAAAAGAATGGTGCAGTCCTTGGTCTACCAAATAATGAAGTTCAACATATGATATACAAATGTGAGGCTTGTCAACTAGGTAAAGCTCATAAGAAATCATACAACAAGCAAGGATACATGTATTCAAATATGCTTGAATTGGTTCATACAGATTTGTGGGGTCCTTCAAGGAATTATAGCATAAATGGATCAAGGTATTATGTGTTGTTTGTTGATGATGCAACAAGGTGTATTACGCTATATGTAATCAAGGATAAATCTGAAGTGTTTGAGACATTTAAACACTACCATGCTTATGCAAAAAGAATTACAGGACAAAAGCTTAAGAGATTAAGATTAGATGGAGGGGGAGAATATTTTTCTAAGGAATTTGATGATTATATGTGGAATGTAGGTATAAAAAGAGAAGTGACTTGCAGGTACTCCTCACAACAAAATGGAGTTGCAAAAAGAAGAAATAGAACTTTTGTAGAGTTTGCAAGATCAATGATGAAGGAGAAGAATTGCCCTAATTACATGTGGGTAGAAGCAATTAATATTGCAACTTATCTTGTGAATAGGTTGCCTTGCAAAGCTTTGGAGGGAATGAAACCTTATGAAGCATGGTGGGGTAAGGAACCTACTCTTGATCATTGCAAAATATTTGGATGTTTAGCATATGCTTATGTTCCATCTCAGTTGGGTAGAAAAGTATGTGTTCATTGGGTATGATGATAGACATATGGGATACAGGTTGTGGACTCTTTTTTGAAGAACTAATGATCATTATGATTGTGCAAAGGTAGTACAAATTTGTGTGCATCATTTGAATGATCAAAATTGAAGTTACGTGCAAAGATTGAAGTCTTTTTTTGAAGCAAACTTGTTGAAGTTGAAGAAAACTTCACACAAAGAAGTATTTCTCAATGAATTTGAAAGTTAATGTAAAGTTGTGTAAAGTTTGATTTATTCTTGATATAGAGGAGTTCTTAAATCAAGATAGATCAAACATTTGGAGAATTAAAGGTCTCCAATAGGCAGGATCTTTCAAAGTGTATGATAAACTAGGATACTCACCTCCACTAACTGATATTCTAATGACAAGTTAAAATGTGTGAATATGATACAAACTGACAATATCTGAATCTAGGTAGAAATATGAACTTAGATACAAGAAATTCTATGCCTATGAGGTATGAGGAGAGTGTGTGTGAGAATATGGAGAATATGAATAGTTTAGAACTATTGTACAAAAAACCCAAAATTTTTATATCATCCCTAAATCAGAAACTAGTGAATGAACAAGTAAATGATGTTACTCATAGTAACTTAGCAAGATGTTGATGGTAAGCTCAAAGGAACTCCTCCAAGTTATCCTGATCTAAAGCACACCTTCTCCAAGTGTGTGAAACACTCCTCTAAGATGGCCTCCAAGATCTCCTTCAAGAGGTTGAGTGATGCTCCTTGCATTGAGCTTAACTTTCCTTGTAGAGAGCTCGAGATATTACTCCTTGAGTGATGATCACATATGTACCATCGATGATCGTTATCTAAAAATCAAGATCATAGCGAAATCTGAAAGAAAAACACACTACACCAAAATTAATGCATTGCGCATTGCCTCTGCCCATGAGAGTCGAACATTGGTGGATAAATTAGAACTCATTTGTGTTATCCAACATGCTTGATGCCAATTGTTGCATGAGAATTTATACACAACACATCATATAGCTATTAATGTTGGAAATTTTTACATTTTCCCCAAACTTCCTCCCTTCAATGTCACAATGGTACGAGGTTTAATAACCTTTAGAACTTTTGATGTCTACAAATATCTCTAAACTAATTTCCACAAAACCTTGAGCTGACTTTGTATGAACCTCAATACTTGAGAAACTACAATCTAAATGGCCAGAGGTGTATTACATAGATATATCAAGAAACCAACTACTTGACTATATAATGTAGCATCAAATGATTTTGAATGTGCTTTCAATTGTAATGACACATTGAAATCCATAGTTTTCTGCATAGTTTTAGAATATGTAATCTCAAACCTTTCCAATAACTTCTCAATGTATTTCTGCTATATTATGTAGATACACTCATCTCTATACTTAAATTCAATCACAAGATAATAATCTAAAATACCCAAGTCATTTACATCAAATGTGTCACGCGGAAGGAGATAAGGAAAGGAGCTCAGACACACACTCTCACAATCAAAGACACACACTTTCACAATCAAAGAGGAGCACACACAAAGATTGAGGAAACGAAGAATGATCTTCTTCTTCTTCTATTACATAAATAGAATGTACAAGAATGTCCTAAAAACAAGAATACAACAAGTGCAATATATAAAGATGAGTACATAAGGAAAAACCTAATGTCCATAAATGAGTGAGCTGGCAAGAAACAAATGTGCCATCACTCTTGGTAGATAAATCTAATAAAGCTCAATGAACTGTCCCTGACATATATCGGTGTGAGAACTATACATGTTAGAGAAATGAAAAAAAAACATGCCATCCTAGATCATCACATGTTGAGATTGATATCTCAACACTCCCCCTCAATCTCAACACCATGTCCTCTAACCCAAGCATCTTTCAAAACTTCTTTAGCTTCTCTACTCCAAGTGCTTTAGTGAAAATATCAGCAACGTGCTCTGTTCTCACATAAATAAGATCAATATGACCTGCTAATACCTTCTCTCTAATGAAGTGATAATGTACCTTGATGTGCTTTGTTCTAACATGAAAAATAAGGTTCCATGCTAATTGTATACTGCTAAGATTATCACAATAGATGGTGATAGGCTTTTGCACTTCCACACCTAAATCTGCAACTAGCATCTCCAGCCATGATACCTCACATGCTACCATTGCAGCACCTCTATACTCAACCTCTGTACTTGACAAAGCAACAATGGGTTGCTTGTTGCTGCTCCATGTGATAGTTGCACTCCTAAGCAAGAATAGAAATCCACTAGTAGATCTTCTATCTACAATGCCACCAGCCTAGTCTGCATCAGTGTACCCATGAGCTTGCAGATCTACACCAGCTTCATAAAACAATGCATAATCCAAAGTAATACTCATATAACATAGAGTGCACCTCAGAGCATCTAAATGTGGTTTCTTGGGAACTTGCATAAATTGACTTTCAAGCCCAATAGTGTAGCTAAGATCAGGCCTCGTAATTGTGAGATATATCAAACTTCCCACAATTTTCCTATACATAGTAGCATTTTCCAATGCTTCACTTGATGTAGTATCTAACTTCAAATTCTGATCTAATGGCATAGAAATGATCTTACAATCAGCCATACCATACTTTTGTAGCATATTCAAGGCATATTGCCTTTGTGACATCCATATACCTATTTCTATATGTATAAACTCAATGCCCAAGAAATAGCGCAGCACACCAAGATCTTTCATGTCAAATTCCTACATAAGAAGTTGCTTTACCTCTTTACTAATTTCTTCATTATCTCCACCTACAATCAAGTCATCAACATAAATAACCACAATTGTGATGCCATCTTCACCCTTCCTTGCATATAGTGAATGATCGGCATCACACATAAAAAACTGAATGGTGGTTAAGTAATCAACAATTCTTGCATGCCATGCACGAGGAGCTTCTTTCAGCCCATACAAAGCCTTTTGCAACCTGGAAACATATTCTGGATGATTTGAATCTTCATATCCTTGTAGCTGGTCCATGTATACTTCTTCCTGTAACTCACCATGTAGGAAAGCATTCCTCACATCCATATCATGCAAAGTCCATCCTTTTGTTGTAGCTAATGCAACAAGTGTTCTCACAGTAGACATTTTAGCCAGAGGGCTGAATGTTTCCTCATAATCAATGCCACATGTCTCTGCATATCCTTTTGCTACCAATCATGCTTTGTACCTACTTATGCTACCATCAGCATTGTGCTTTACCTTGTAAACCCACTTGCAACCTATGGGTTTATTTCCTTGGGGCAATGGAACCAACTTTCATGTATCATTTCCACAAAGTGCAGCCATCTCCTCATCCATAGCTTTTTCCCACTCTACATTTCCAATTGCATCTTCAAAACAAGAAGGTTCAACATCTTATATTACCTTTGTCATGTAGGCACAATGATGAGCCATGTAACTATCATATGTCAATCATTGCACTGAATTTTGCATCCTCCCAGATCTTCTTCATCCTAGGTCACTTCTCCTTGTATCACCTGCATGTGCCTTTCTTACTCCTGGAGTCTACACAAAGGGCAATCCAAGTTCCTCATCAAGACTTTTTTCAGAACCGCTTGAATCTCCATCAACAGGGAGCTCACACACACTCTCACAATCAAAGAGGAGCACACACAGAGATTGAGGCAAGGAAGAATGATCTTCTTCTTCTATTACATAAAAGGAATGTACAAGAATGACTTAAAAACAAGAATACAACAAGTGCAATATATAAAGACCAGTACATATGGAAAAAAATGTGCCATCACTCTCAGTAGATAAATCTAATAAAGCTCAATGAATTGTCCCTGACATATACCGGCATGATAACTATACATGTGAGAGAAATGAAAAAACAATATGTGTCATCCTAGATCATCACATGTTGAGCTTGATATCTCAACAAAATCTATGTTTAAGTTGTCCTTTAAACAACTAAAGATCTAAAACTTTGGGACCTATAATAATCATGTCACTTTGTAATGCATCTTGAATAGTAGCTGGTTCATTCTCAATTCAAGTAAGAGCTACAATATTATGACTCTTAAACGTTTCTACATAGTTTAGCTGGTCTCCTTGTTTCACTTTTGGTTCTTCAAGTGCATTCCTTTATACCATTGTCCTTCCAGGTTTGATATAAACACTTTGGTGTATCTTTGAAAAGTGCTAGAATTCTTTTTTATTCTTCACTATCTCTTTCTTCTAGAACTCTTGAACCTTATCCAACTTTATAAGTCAGAACTTTGAGAGGTGCTGATGATGGACTAGGTACTAGTGTAGGTAATAAGATTCTCTCTTCACCTTCATCTCTCAAGGTTTGACAAGGCTCATCACCCCCTTTCATGGATGAATATAAGAATCGAAATTCCTTCTAAAACTGAGATGCATAGTCATCTACTTTTATGAAATCAGGAATCACTTCCTTCTTATCATCAATCTAACTTTTTGTTATATATGCATTGTGTGAGAGTAGGATATCACTTGTACCTATAACATAGAATCTATATCCTTTGCTTTCAATTGCATAACCAATAAAGAAAGCTTTAATGGCTTTTACATCAAGCTTAACACAATCCTTGTTCTCAATGTGAACATAATCTAGGGAACCAAAAACTTTGAATTAGCTCACATTGGTCTTTTTCCCATAATAAGCTTCCGAAGGTGTGATGAGCTTCAAAGCTTTTTTGGAAGACCTATTCAGAATGTGATAAGATATATGTACTACATCAAACCAGAATTTGGGAGAATTTTTTTTCGGATGACATCATACTATGCATCATCTCAACAAGTATCCTATTCTTTCTCTCTACAACACCATTCTATTTTGGTATGTAAGCAATAGTGTGGTGATGAGAAATACCTGAGAAATACCTTTTTCTTGAAGAAAGGACTTAAAGTCTTTTGACAAGTACTCTCCTCTTCTATCACTTCTCAAAATTTGGATCTTTGACTCAATTTCATATCCAACCATAATTAAAAATTTCTTCAAATATGGAAAAACCTCTAACTTCACTTTGAGACCATAAATCAATGAATATCTCAAGAAATCAGCAATAAAAGTAACAAAGCACCTGAAACTGTGAATAGAATCTGCTCTCACTAAATGTATGATCTACAACTTCCTTATGGTCGTGATGTATCCATGCTTCTTGAATAACATTTGATGAAGGTTTTCTTCAAGACATCCTTCACATGACTTTGCATCATCTGTTACAACAAAAGTAATTAAGCTCTCCACCATACCTTGATCTTTGATATGCTTGAGAGTTATGTAACTTAAATGACCAAATCTAGCATGCCATAACTTCATGCTCTTTGTAGGTGTAGTATACCTAGCAACATTAGCATGACTAATTTTGGATAGCACACACATGCCACTTCTATTTTCACCTTGAAGTAGACAATGCTCCTCATCATGTGAGAGGATCTGACATGGATCTTTATGAAATGACACCTTATAACCATCTGACAAGAAAGTAAAGATGGAGAGAAAATTCTTCTTCATGTCTGGAACATAAAGAAAATTAGAAATTGTGAAATTTCCACCTACTCTAGACTTCAGGTTTTCTTCTCCAATGCCTACAACATCAAAATCATGACCATCTACATGGTCACTCTTCTATGTGAAGAGATAGACAAGGAAGAAAATACCTTTCTACAACCTCTCATATGCTTAGTAGCTCCAGAATAAAAAATCCAAGGATTATCTAAGATTGAATTTAATTTTCCTTGATCACAAGCTATTTCTTCAATATTAACACATTCATATGAATCTACTTTTGAAGATTTAGGTTTTGGATCATCTTCAACACTATTACCTGATGCTTTCTTCTTCTCATTAAGGATCCTTGTTTTGCATCCTACTATGTAATGACCTAGTGTCTTATAGTAATGGAACAATCCTTTCTTTGAATCAGATGTAGTAAAAAACTTTTCTTTCGGTGTAGAAGAAGCATTAGGAAAAGGACTAGAAGACTTAGGATTAGAAGAATTACTTTCCTTCTATGATTTTTGACTCTTCTTCTCCTTCTTTTTCTCCTTCTTCTTCTTTCCCTTCGACGATGATAACATTGCTTCATCATTCTTTTTCATACCTGTCATATTATGGATGCACACTCTTGAGTGAGGTGGCATAGATGCCACATGGCATCACTAAGGGCCTTATGCCCATTTGGTAGAAGGGGGAGAGAGCAATCTCTATTAGAGAGATTATTAACTACTACACTTAGTAGTAGTTAAGAGGGCTCTCTCATTATCTCAAAAGAGAACATAAGTGTGGTCGGATGTGGCTGGGCAGTGAACTAGAAGATCTCACTGTGTGTTGACCGATTGTACGTGATCGTAGGCTGTATCAAAAAGGGAGCTCAATGTATCACTGGTATCAGAGCCGATATATGGTCCGCTTTCATGCGTGCATGAATTGGGGATCGAACCCATATCAGGAGGAAGGGAGACAGGTGGCTTAGCCAACATGCCATTTGGAGCTTATGAATTTGTTCTCTTACTCTACAAGGTAAGACAGGAAGCGGCTTCCCTCCCACCACGCACGACTAGTTTGCTTCATATGGGACATGGACAGGTGTGCATAGACTGATTGGTGAGGATACTCAGGGAAGAATTTAAGCTGTCCAATTGACCATGCTCTTCATAAGAATACAAAGTGTGGAGAAGCAATATTAGGGATTCTATGGAAGTCATTGAAGATACATCCGTATGCTCCTGATTAAAATTGGATCACTCATGGGAAGGTTGGGCTACGATCCCCACTTTGCTTCATTGGAGGTCTACACATTAGATGCCCCACACATGGATGTGAGAGGGATGAGATGATTAACAAGACAACAAGGAGTTATGACTTCAAGTTCCAGGTTTGAGTATTTTTGCATTCATGTAAGAATTTTCATTTTTTAGAATGATAATGAAGCATTAGGGGAGTCGAAGCACTTTCTTCTACCATTACAGATGTTTCATTTACATTTTCCAGGACAAAAATGCTTTCAAGGGGAAGGAAATGTCATATTATGGATGCACACTCTTGAGTGAGGTGGCATAGATGCCACATGGAATCACTAAGGACCTTATGCCCATTTGGTAGAAGGGGGAGAGAGCAATCTCTATTAGAGAGATTATTAACTACTACACTTAGTAGTAGTTAAGAGGGATCTCTCACTATCTCAAAAGAGAACATAAGTGTGGTCGGACGCGACTAGGCGGTGAACTAGAAGATCTCACTGTGTGTTGACAGGTCGTACGTGATCGTAGGCTGTATCAAAAAGGGAGCTCGATGTATCAATACCCTTTTTTTTAATCTTCATCTTGAAATAACAAGAACTATAGCTCTTCAAATGAAAGTTCTCTATCTCTTGTACAGAGAGATAAAGAAGAAACTAGAGCATGATATATAGATGGAAGTGAGTTAAGAAGTGTGTTTACCATTTCTTCATCTGAAATATTTAGTCCCACATTGAGTAACTCATCTTCTAAATCTTTCAACTTCAAAATATTTGATTGAACTGAATCACCAACTTTCATCCTTGTCTTGGCTAGTTTTCTCCTTAGATGAGCTTTCCTAGTAGGGTTCTTGCTCTAATAGAGATTCTCTAACTCAGGAATTAAGCATGTCGAGAGGTTCTACATGACGTAATTTTGGGTATAATATGCCTCTTGACTCCCATAGCAATATATGAAAGTGCTAACTCATCCCTTGAATTCCATCTAGATTTCTCTTCTATAGGAAGTAATATGGTAGTAATATGGACTTTTGATGATGAAAGAGTTTCTTCTTCTTCACTAACCTCTTTTTGACCAAAAATAAGAACAAAAGGTCTTTTAGAAGATGAAGCAACATTTTATGCAACTTGTCTTGCCCTTGGATAAGTTCCATTGATAATATTCCATAAGTCCTTTGATACTAATAGATTCATCATCATAAAACTCCACATTGGATATTAAGACATTCCCTCAAACTTCTCTTCATTCTCGATTCTATAATCACTCATCTTGTTAAGAATGTATGTCAGCTATTCTCTAAAACCAAATGTTGGAAGTGGGATGAGCCTCAATAACAATAAATCATAGGTTTATAGGATCTTCCAATACATGAACCTTTGCATACAGACCTTTGGACTCAAAAAGAGATAAGTGAGAGAAAGAGAGAGAGTAGATAGGATTTTTCAAAGTGTACAACAAGCTAGGATGTTCATCGCCACTAACTAATATTCTAATGTCAAATTACAATGTGTGAATATGATACAAACTAACAAAATATCATAATCTACATAGAAATAGGAACTAGATACAAGAGATTGTGTGCCTAAGAGGTATGAAGAGTGTGTGTGTGTGTGAATATGGAGAATATGAATATTTTAGAACTATTTTATAGAAAACTTGAATTTAGACTATTTTTAAATTTGAAACAAGTGAATGAACAAGTAAGAACAAATGTAAACTTGTTAGTCTTAGTAACTCAGTGAGATGTTGATGGTAAGCTAACATGAACTCCTCCAAGATCAACCCATGTAATGGACAACTCCTCCAAGTGTGTGAAACACTCCTCTAAGATGGCCTCCAAGATCTCGTCCAAGAGCTTGAGTGATGCTCCTTGCATTGAGCTTAACTCTCCTTGTAGAGAGCTTGAGATGTTGCTTCTTGAGTGATGATCACATATGAGTCAAGGGGTTTCTTATATACTAATTCTATGTCCAATTGAAAAGCAATAAAATAAAAGCATGGTTGTGTGATCAATGATCGTTATCTAAAAAGCATGGTCGTAGTGAAATCAAAGGTTACTTCATCTTCTACACTAGACTTTTGTTGAGCAAAAATAGGAATAGGGGGTCTTCAATGTCACATTCAATGTAGGCGAAATAGATCTTTAACTTCAAGAAAAGGATTGGCTCTAAAGGTGGGTAATTGATATGACCAAATCTAGTATGCCATAACTTCATGTTCTCCATAATTGTAGATCTAGCAACATTAGCATGACTTATTTTGGACAAACCAAACATGCTATATCTATTTTCATCTTGAACTAGACACTTGTCCTTCTTAGCTGAGAGGATTTGACATGAATCTTTCTTAAAAACAACTTTATAATCATTTGGAAAGAAGCCTATCATTAGCACAACTGAAGATTTATGGATCACCTGGAACTTGCAAAATCTATCCAGTTTGTACATAGCCTTCTCATATCATTTTGCTCAAGTTTTAGTAGTGTTTAATCTTTTTCATGCTTGTTCCTTGAGTTCTTAGCAAATTTAGCAACCATTTCATAGCCCTTTGCATAAGCACAATTTTTGGAAATCTTTAGGATTTTTTCAAGCATTTTTAGATTTTTCTAGCATTTTTTCATCCTTTTCAAATGTCATTTTGTTGCTAAATTGGAGGAATAAAGGAATCTATCTATGTTTTTGAGTGAGACAATTGCCTTAGACCTATAGGGAATTTCTTCATAATTGTTTCTGGATTTGTTTGGATTTTTTTTCACATTTTTTTGGAATTTATTTGTATTTTTATACAATTTTTTGGATATTTTCTAATTTTAAAAAATGAAGGGCCCCCATGGATTTTTTCCATAAAAAAAAATGGGGGGATAATTTAAAAATAAAATAAAAAAACCCCATCCCCCCCCCCCCTCTCTCTCTCTCTCTCTCCCCCCCCCCCCGCCCAATCGATTTTCTTTTTTTACTATTTTTTTATTTTTTATTTTATTATTTTTATTTTTTATTTTATTTTTATTTATTTATTTTCTTTTCTTTTCATTTTTTCCTCTCACCCCATACCCCTATTTTTTTCATATATATATATATATATATATATATATATATATATATATATATATATATATATATATATATATATATATATATATATATATATATATATATATATATATATATATATATATATTATTTATTTATTTATTTATTTATTTATTTATTTATTTATTTATTTATTTATTTATTTATTTTTTTCTTTTATTTTATTTATTTATTTATTTCTTTTTATTTTTATTTCTTTTATTTTATTTTATTTCTATTTTTTATTATTTAAGCTTTGCCCAACCACATGCGTTCGAAAAAAAAACGGAGAAGATTTTTTATATTTTCCTTATAAATAATTAAAAAAAAAAATATATATATATATATATATATATATATATATATATATATATATATATATATATATATATATATATATATATATATATATATATATATATATATATATATATATATATATATATATATATATATATATATATATATATATATATATATATATATATATATATATATTTACTTTTCATGGTCCAATGCTTTGGCTCTAGATTACGTCTTGGATGGCCATTTTTTTCAAACTTGGGGTCATTTTCATGTATTTTGGCACCTTTGGACTCATTTTTTGCCTTAATGTTTCCAAAATCCCACCTTTTGCTCTGACTTTTGGTCAAAATCCACATATTTTGAGCACATTTCTCACGTGTTTTTCATTACACACATGGTCCACATGGTCTATTCTCACTTTATTTTACCATATGTTTCATAATTTCCCATATGCAACCTCTGTAGCTTTAGTATTTTATCATTTTGGACCTATCCAGAGCCCATAATCCTACTCCCTTACCCTGACTTTACCCTTCTACCCAGCCCCATCCTTACCCTCCCTGCCCTATCAATCTCAGCCCCCTCAGCCATCCCTTCCCCCTCTTTCCTACCTTCCATTTGCCATCCTTTTCTTTTTCGTGCAAGATAGTCCCACTTTTGGTTCTTCTCTGGTGTTGTATTGTTCTTTACCTCTCCTGGTGGACTTGGTTGCTGCTCAAGTGTCCCTTTGAAGATTTTGCTGCACTGAAACATTGGTGTAATCTCTGCTCAGGGTTTTGGATATGGCCCTCTGGGATGGAGAGCCCATTAGGTGGTGGGCAACTGTTGAGCCCATAAAAGTCATATTGGTCAAAGTCAACAATAGTCAAAGTCAACTATAGTCAAAGTCAAGTGTAGTCAAATTCAAAAGATCAAAGTCAAACTGGTCAAAGTCTATTCAAAGTCAAAGGTCAACATGGGTGAAGTCAAAGCGTTCAAAGTCAGGTGTTAAGAGGCACAGGTAGTGCACAATTAATTCTTCACAAAGGGTAAAATTGCAGAAGTTCGTTGTAGGTTGCAGAGGTATTTCTGTAATTTATCTAAGGTTCAAAGTGTTTGGAACGTTCAAGTGAACCCTCTCTTAGGTGCACAATTGAAGAATTAAAAGGCAAAATGTGAAGGTATGTGAAGCGGCAACATACATAGAAGTGAAAGTATGGCCCCCCAATTAAAATTTTTGTTTTAGTCTAAAGTCACTACAGGACAAAACTGGGATTCATTGGCTGCCACTTCTGGAGACAATCTTGGGACATCAAAGTGAGCACCAAGATACTCTAGCAGTTAGGAGCATACGTGAATCGACACTCAAATCAAGGTAAGGCATTATTCTTGGAGGACTAAGCAAGTTGAGCATAGTCTAAGCTAAGCAAGAGAGAAGTGCAAGAGACATAGAGTAAGTGTGTGATGCAAAGACGTGAAGTGCAAGGTATGCATGAAGAGGACTTAGAAGTGTGCAGAGAAGTTCTAAGTCATACAACCAAGGGTCCCAAGGTCCCATTGCAGCTCTGCGTGCACCGATAGAAGGTGTCCATCCCTCCCCCTATTGGAAGCTTGAGTGCAAGGTCTGCATAAGTGCAAGCTTGGAGAAGGTGGAGGTCTGGTGCAAAGAAGGTCGGCAGCAACAAGAACCTTGGGTATTTTGTACTTTGTGATTCTGCACTCTTTGGGATTTTGCACAGAAAGCATTTGGATTGTGTTGTACATCACCATTGTACTTTTCTCCTTATAATCAATCTACAGAATCTTCCAGTGTCTGTATCTTTCTTCTTATCTTTCTTCCTTCTACTACGAACACTCAAATCCCTTTCTGCACAAGAATCCCCCAATAGTATGCATATGTGTTATATGTATATACATGTTAGAATGCACATATGTGTGTTCAAGTGTATATACCTATGTGCATGTGCATGTGTGTGTTATATGTATACATATGTTAGCATGCACACATGTATGTATGGATGTGCATTTTTTTTATATATGCAAGTTTGTTTATAATTGTGTATGCATGTATATGTATGTGTGCATGTGGGCATATATGTGTGATGTGTATGTATCTATATGTGTGTTTTATATATATGTATGTGTATATACATGATGTGTATATATCTCTATATGTATAATGGTCCTCATTGATTCGAATAGCCATATATAGAGGCATAAGGTTGGGAGGACAGACATCTCTATAGTATGTGGTGGGAGGACTAGATGCAATGTGTACATATACTTCAACCATACGACAAACACATATGTATATGTATGCATATATGTATATATATATATATGTGTGCAGAGCTAGTTCTTAACCCTACAGAAACCCTCTTTCTTGAATTAGCTTACTTGTACTTAATTGCCACATCAGATAAGGTGTGTGTATATATATGTGTGTATATATATATATATATATATATATATATATATATATATATATATATATATATATATATATATATATATATATATATATATATATATATATATATATATATATGTATATGTGTGTGTGTGTGTGTGTGTGTGTATGTATGTATGTACACACACACACACACACACACACACACACATATATATATATATATATATATATATATATATATATATATATATATAAACCTTAAACCCTAAATATGAGAAATAAAAGCAATGAATACTGTGCATTGTCATGAGGATGTGACATGAGTATCCACATCTCTTTTGAGCACCACTTATGGGACGGCTTAGTGCCAAATTCTGTCTCCAATGAGCTAAGAACATACTTTTTGTCTCTCTCATCAAAGTTACTACAAAAAATCATATAAGTAAAACATTAAATGTTTATCTCAGTTTATATGTAAAACCTATACTTACTTCCATTTCAAGTGAACAAAAGGTAGGTAAGAGTCACATAAAGCTCTAATTCCTCTTTTGAACTCCAACCCATGCCTCATGTAGACTATACTCCCTTAGGGTCCATATCGCACTCCAACCCTAGGCTGCCTATGCGTGTACTCATAGGCACCTTTGTTGTGCTCTTATGAGCTAGAGGTGGTATAGGTGTCTTGAGAATAAATAGATAAAAACAAATAAAAATATGTGTTATAAATAATCAGAAATATTAATTTATGAAAAGAAACATACCTACATACCTATGGGCAGATAAGTCTCTTCCTGCATATGGAGCCACAAAGGTGCCTTCCTCTGGCCGTTGGGTAAGCATTTGTATGGTGTAGTCTAGTTCCTCATTGGGCATGTCTGCATACTCATGCATGACAGCCCCTAAGGAATGAGGTGGAATTTTTCCTCTCATAAGATTCTTCATGAGAGTAAGTTTCACCTTTCTCTCTCTACTATGATCCATAATATATTTACATATAACACAAAATGGATTATATATATATATATATATATATATATATATATATATATATATATATATATATATATATATATATATATATATATATATATATATATATATTTGAGATTATATGATGTTGCGGCAAAAGCTTGTTCACTAACAAGACTGCGGAAAATTGCCACGCCTCAACTAGAACTAAGCTAGAGTGATGTTAGAACACCTCTATAATCATCAGTAGCTTAGCAACCTGAAAACTTTACTACTATTTTAGTGAACTTCGAAAATTCACTTTATAGAAAGCTTTGCATTTCTTTCAAGCTTTAATTCTGAAATGATTTACTTCAAACTTTACACTACTGTGTTTGCTTATAATTAGATAATCTTTTCGTCACTTAACTGTGCCAAAACTGTGTTTTGAACTCACCAAAATTTCACCGAAACTCCATCGGACTGTCACCGTAATCTTACCGTAATTGCATCGGGATCTTATCGGAATCAACTGCAATTCTGTTTGTAGTTACTTCAAATGATTGTTGATGAAGTAAGGAAGTAATACCTCAACTTCCTTTAGTGAATGAACACTATCTGAAGTTTTTTAAAAAAACTTCACTAGTTCTGGATGTCTTTACTTTCAGACACAATACTGTGCGTACTTGTCCCGTTTCACAAAAGTCTTTTGATCAGAGACTACTGGTTTCAAGATGAGCTATGTCTCATGAAAATCTTTACACTGTGCCGCAAGATTTAACTCTCAGAAGTACCGGAAAAATGTTTACTGAGAAAACTGTAACTGTTAACTAACTTTCACAGTAACATGAAATCACTTAGATTTCTTCACATACGAAGAATGCGCTCAAAACTTTCACATGAACATGTGTTTTCTATTAGAGAAGATGTGTACAAAAATAGCTTGGCCTCACTTTGCTCTTAGCTATGAAAAACTCTCCTACTTTGAGTAGTTATTCCTTACCATCTCTCTCACATGAATACCCGACAGTTCAGGTTCTATTATTCATCTCTACATATGCAATCTCTGACGTCTTCTACGGATGCGCTTCTAAGCTTTCTATCTGAGCTCACTCTATCTTTTTTATTCTCTACTCTCTCTTATATATACATTTTTTATCGGAGCTTTATTGTTCTGGAAGTTTTTGTGAACTATATTACAGTCGTGAATTTGTCCCTTCACTAAGGCTTTGATTTTTCTGAATGCTTTGTTTCTACTTCTCTTTGTCTTTATGTCGTTGTGCCTAATTAGTGAGTGAATCTCCAACAGCTCCCCCTCAATCACTAATTTGCATTCTCTGATCTTTCATATATTCTTCTTTTCTTTTAAACCTCCATCTCTTTGAATTTGCTTGTCTTTACTCCATCTAAGCTCTTTGTCAGAATATCTGCTATCTGATCTTTTGTAGATGTGTATACTATTTCAATCTCTTTTTCCATTACCTTTTCCCTCAGGAAATAATATTGAATCTCTATGTGTTTTGTTCTTGCATGAAATACTGGATTTGCTGCAAGATACAACGAGCTCATATTATCTCCATGTATGATAGGTATACCTTGATCAATACCCATGCTTTTGAACAAGGTTTGCATCCATATCACTTCTTTAGCTTCTTCCACAAGTCCTTTATATTCTGCTTCTGTTGACGATGAAGCCACTCTATGCTGCTTCTTTGAACACCATCTTACAAGCTTATCTCCCAGGTATATCATATACCCAAGTGTTGATCTTCTGTCATCTTGACTTCCTGCCCAATCTGAGTCACTGTATGCTCTCAGCTTTATATCTGACGTAAAAGGATAATATAAGTCTTCCTTTATAGTTATTTTGATATATCTAAGAACTCTTTGTCCTGCAACCCAATGTTGATCCTTTGGACAATGCATAAACTGTGAGAGAACTCCCACTGCATAATTGAGATCAGGTCTTGTTAGTGTAGCATAAATTAAGCTTCCCACTAAAGACTGATACTTCATTCTCCATGTTAAATTTCTTTAGTAAGTTTAGGAGATACCTTTCTTGCGAAACATATACAACATGATTTGTATATGTAACTTCCATTCCAAGAAAGTATGATAACCTCCCTAGATCACTGATCTTGAACTCTTTTTCAAGTAATCTTTGTACCTCCTTGATTCCTTCATCTGAGGTACCTGTGATTATAATGTCATCTACATAAATACAAATGAAGATCATACCTTCATCTGTTTTCTTAATAAGTAGACTTGCATCAGCCTTTGAGCTTTGGTATCCAAGATCATTGAGATACTTCACAAGTCTGCAATTCCAAGCTCTTGGAGCTTGCTTCAATCCATAGAGAGCTCTTCTTAATCTGCAAACATGATCTGGGTAACTGGAACTTACAAACCCTTCAGGTTGTTCCACGTAGACTTCATCTGATATATATCCATTTAAAAATGCATTCTTTATATCCAGTTGACTTAGCTTCCATCCTTTTGATGCTACTATAGCAATCAATGTCCTTATGGTTGACATCTTTTCCATCGGACTAAACGTCTCATCATAATATATGCCATGTGTCTGAGCATAGCCTTTGACCACCAGTCTAGCTTTGTATCTGTCTATCCTTCCATCTGCAAGTTTCTTAACTTTGTAGACCCATTTATTTCCAATCACTTTCTTACCATTTGGTTTTGGAATAAGTTCCCAAGTCTTGTTCTCTTCTAGCGCTTTAAACTCCTCCTTCATTGCTTCTTCCCATTGTTTCTTACCTTTTGCTTCATTGTAATTCTGAGGTTCTTCATCTTCCTTTACTAAGTAAGCATAGTTTTTCTGAGTCAAATAAGAAGTTTCATAGGAATACCTTGTTGGTTGTTTCCTTACTCTGTTTGACCTTCTTAGCTCATATTTTTCATGTGTATCTGAATACACATCTTCATCAAATCTTGGTCCATCTTCGTTTCTCATACCTGATCCATTTACCTGCATATGTGATTTACCTTTTTCAATTCTTCTCATCTCTTCTTCAAGTGTTTCAACACTATGCTCTTTTTCTGTATACCAACTCTTTCCTTCATCAAATGTCACATCTCTAGAAACAGTAAACTGTTTGGTTAAAGGACTCCATAGGCTATAACCCATCTGCTTTTCATCATATCCGACAAACATATATTTTTCAGCCTTTGGTTCAAGCTTATGTCTAAGTTGTGATGGTACATAAGCATAAGCAACTGATCCAAACACTTTACAATGATCAAGTGTTGGTTTCTTGCCCCACCAAGCTTCATAAGGGGTCATCCCATTTAAAACTATACATGGTAATCTATTTACCAGATATGTAGCTGTATTTACAGCCTCAACCCAAAGATAGTTTGGACAATTCTTCTCCTTTAACATTGCTCTTGCAAACTCAACTAGAGTTCGGTTTCTTCTTTCTACTACTCCATTTTGTTGCGGTGTATACCTGCAAGTTATTTCTCTTTTGATACCTGTGTTCCATAGATAATCATTGAATTCTCGAGAAAAATATTCTCCTCCTCCATCAAACCTTAGTCTTTTGACCATTGATAGATCCTTCTTTTGTTGGTCCCCATACATCTGTATGTATGAGCTCTAACACACCATCGTGTTTGTAACCATTCTTTTGAAATGGTAACCTGTGGCCTTTTCCCATCTGACAGGCTTCGCACTTGTGAATCATATGTTGATTCTTCATATTTGGTAATCCTCTCTGGATTGTTTCTCCACCATAGTTTTGATTCCTGTTTCATTAAAATGTCCTAACCTCTTATGCCAGAGGTCTAATTCTATAAAAACTTCATCACCATGTGTGATCAATGCTTGACCAACATTCCCTTGTACTTTAAGAGTAAAAAGTCTACCTTCCTTTTTACCATGGACAATTTGATTGTATCCATTCTCTGGACCTTCAACAAATACTCCTTCATTTGTAAACCTCACTTGAAAACCTTTTTCTACTATCTGACCCACACTGACCAAATTCTTTGAATTGTTGGAACATACAAAACATTTGTTAGTAGGTCAGCTCCATTCTTACACTTTACTTTTCCAATTTACCTTACATTATGTTTTGTGTTATCACCTGTTTGTACTGTATGATTTGACATACCTCCTTCCAATTCTGATAACAATTCTATATTTCCTCACAAATGATTTGAACAACCAGAGTCAATATAGAATACCTTTAAATCTTCATTCTCTGACACACTTATCGAATTCATCATCAACGTTGTATGACTGTCATTCTGTGTATCATTTGCATAGTTGTAGTAAGTAGTGTTGTGAGACTGATTCTGTCCCCAACTTCTTGCTCCACCTCTACCATATCCGCCTCTTTGGCTTTGTCTTCCTCTTTGATATCTTCCACTTGTGCCTCTGCTATTGTTATTCTGATTCTAACTTGATCCTTGAGAATTATTCCAGCAATCATGAGCCAAATGATTGCTTAATCCATAGATCCAACAAGTCTTCTTGTTGTTAGTCTGATTACCTCTTCCTTTACCTCTACTTTTACTTCTTATGTTACCTCTTCCTCTTGCATAATTTGCTTGAGTAAACATCTGTTCTTCATCTTTTTCTTTACCTTTATCACCTTTCTTCTTATTCTTTGCATACATAGCCGAACTACGTCCTTTATCTCCGTCTGTCTTCAAATCTTGCTCAAACGTTAGCATTAGTCCAAGCAACTGATTTAAATCTGGTACAAAATGATTTAAAGAAAGTTCAATTGAGAGTACGAAAGGTTTCCACCTTTCATCTCCTCTCAATCCTGCAAGCACTTGTGATCTTCGATATCTTCATCAATAGATCCAAGACTGTCTGCCAAGTCTTTCATCTTAGTGACATAATCACTAATGCTTTGACTTTGCTTTTTCTTGAACGTTGTAAACTCTGACCATAAGCTAGCTTTCCTAGCTTTCGTCGTATTTCAGAAATGATCTTCCGATGCACTCCATATGTCTTCCGCTTTCTCCAGACCTCTAATGTGCGGTAGTAGATGATCTGTAATGGTATTGTAAATATAAGCTCTTGCCGTTGCATCTTTCTTCTGCCATAGCTTCAAGGCTTCTAACTCTTCTTTCTTCGGTTGACTGCTGTCGTGTATGTGTGTATGCATATATGTGTGTATATGTATGTGTATGTGTGTGTATATGTGTGTATATATATGCATGTGTATGTATATGTATGTATATGTGTGTGTATGTGTATGTAGGTATGTATGTGAGTGTATGTATGTGTGTATATGTGCATGTGGGTGTGTATATGTGTATGCATGCATGTTATTCATATGCATGTGCATTATTTGTGCATATGTATGTATGTTTGTGTATGTGTATGTGTGTATGTCTATGTGTGTGTATGTATATGTGGGTGTATGTATCTATGTGGGTATATGTATATGTATATGTGTGTGTGTGTACACACATGTATGTATAGTGTGTGTATGTATATGTGTGGATACATGTGTATATGTGTGTATACATGTATGTATGTATGTATATGTATACATGTTTATGTGTATCTATGCATACGCATGTATAGTGTGTGTGCATGTGTGTTTTTATATGTGTATATGTGTGTACATTTATGTGTATGCATGTGTATACGTGTGTACGTGTGTCTCTCTATGTGTGTCTATGTGTACGTGTGTGTTTCTATATGTGTGTATGTATATATGTATGTATGTATATGTATATTTGTGTGTGCATACACGCATATGTGTGTATGCATGTGTGTGTGCATACACGCATATGTGCATGTGTGTGTATGAATGTGTATGTAAGCATATGTGTGTCTGCATGTGTGTGTCTATGTGTATGTATGTATATATGCAAGTATCTATGTGTATGTGTATGTGTATGTGTGTCTATGCATATGTGTGTGTATGTGTGTATATGTGTCTATGTATGTGTGTATATATGTGTATATGTGTGTATGATTTTGTGTGCATATGTGTATATGTGTGTATGTATGTATGTGTATATATTTGTATGTATGTGTGTGTGAATATGTGTATATATATGTATGTATGTGTGTGTGTGTGGATATATCTATATGTGTATATATGTGTATGTGTATATATGTGTATGTGTATATATGTGTATGTATGTGTGTGTATATGTGTGTGTATATGTCCATATGTATGTGTGTTTGTGTATATGTGTATATATATGTACATGTGTGTTTATATCTGTATATATGTGTATGTATTGTGAGGAGATGGTTGGATACACTCCAAAGATGAGGTGGTCCTGCACAAATCCTGCTCTACACCTACCAATGTAGCTTCAGATTACCTTAGTAGACACCTTTAGCTTCCCAAATATGCATTTGGAGCATTTCCCTCAAATAGTTATGTCAAAATAGATAACTTTTAGAGTTGAAGAACTCCAAAAATCTTGCTATTTATGGACTACATTCTTCTAAAAATTTCACCCAGTGCTCACTCGTTGATTAAAATTGACCCAAGAGCTTTTAGACATACCTAAATGAAGACCTTAGCTCACTAATAGAAGTCATTTCACTAATTTCGGATGAGTATATGATCAGAAATGATATTAAAAAGTTGGGGGTGTAATCCCGACTTTTAGGAAGATGACAGTGAGCAGACATGGGTGCCTTGTAGAGAACTTTTCGCATAATAATGTGAATCAAATGATATGAAAATTCTATGTAATAAATAGATAGTCGAAGCTTCATATACCAAGTTGATTCACATCAAATGAATAAGTATAAACAAAGAACGCGACATACCAAAATCATTGAAACACATACTTTGCACCAAACAATAGTATACAGAAGATGACTTGCACTAAATGAATCAAATGTATATAATTATGAAAGTATGATACAAGGGAAATGATATAGGCTTACTCATAGATATGTGGGCTTAGTGTAGCCACAATCCTGAAGCTCAATGAATCCTTCTCTACTCTTACCCACGTTTAAAAGTGATGTAGTTATATAGCCACGAAATGATTTTGAATTTTGATTCTGCCCCCTAAAAGTGATCCTACCTTTTAGGATATTGATTGATTTGATTCCAACCACTTAGGTGGGTGTGATTTTCAACTAAAAATCTATGAGATTCCTTGAATCAATCTATTTATCTTTTATCTCAAGAGTTAAACTCTATGGTTTTACAAGAGGTGTTCACATATGCTCTATGAGTGATAAAAAAATTTATGTGAGATAAATCTTTGATATTTGGTCAAGCATCAAGTTTGCCAAATGTACCAATAGCTCCCTCTCAAGCCTAGGATTCTTGAGTCTTCATTGCTTAGGTATTTCTTGTAGTCCAATCATAGATTTAAATCTATTAGGCTTGCTTCTATAGAATGACTTGGTCATCATGTCTGCAAATTGCAAATGTGTAGATACATCAAACAATTGTATCTCCTTGCTGGCGATCTTTCCCCTAAGAAAGTGATAGTGGACTTCTATATTCTTATTCCTAGCATGAAAGATAGGATTAGCAGCTAAATGAAGTGAACTCTTGTTATCTCGAAATATAAATGGAGTGCAAAAATCCAACCCTAAATCTGTATATAAGGTCTTGAAACACATTGCTTCTTGTGTTGCATTTGTTAATCCTCTACATTCAGCTTCAGCTAAGGAAAGAGCTATAGTAGCTTGCTTCTTTGATGACCAAGAAATAAGCTTTGTACCTGCAAAAGATAGATATCCAGATGTACTCCTTCTATCATCATCTGAACTTGCCCAATCTACATCAGTGAATAGCTTCACATTTAAATCAAATGTGTAAGGATAATATAACCCTTCATTAAGTGTTCCCTTCAAATACTTCAATATCCTTTGGCTACATCCATGTGAGGCTTCCTAGGAGTGTGCATGAATTGGCTAAGCACACTTACTCCATAACAAATGTCCACCCTAGATAGGGTAGCATAGTTCAAGCTTCGAACTAGACTTTGGTAGCTTGTAATGTGTTCAATTAGTTCTCCCTCATGAGCACTTGATTTTTGATTGACCTCCATGGGTGTACCTACAACCTTAGTGTCTTGCATTTTGAACTTTGCAAGCATGTCCTTGATGTACTTCCTTTGTGTAAGAAACATTCCTTAATCAATGTAGAACACTTCCAATCCAAGAAAGTAAGTGAGAAATCCAAGATCACTTATCTTGAATTCTCCCTTCATTTGGGGCTTTAATCTTTCTGATTCCATCATCACCTAAAAGAATGATTTCATCTACATACACACAAGTATATAACTTCAGATTTACCTTTGTTAATGAAAAGTGAAGAATCATCCTTTCTTTGTTTGAATCCTTTGTCGAGCAAGAATGTAACAAGCCTATGGTTCCAAGCTCTAGGAGCTTGCTTTAGTCTATAGAGAGCTTTCTTGAGTTTGCATACATACTTAGCGTGTGATTCATCCACAAATCAAAAAGGTTGTGCCATATACACTTCCTCTAAAATGCAACCATTCAAGAATGCATTTTTGACATCCATCTTATAGATGTTCCAATTTCTTGAAGACACTATACTCATGAGAACTCTGACTGTTGGCATCTTTGCCACATGTCTCCTCATAATCTATGCCTTGGTTTTGAGCAAATCCTTTAGCCATAAGCCTTGCTTTATACCTATTTATTAAACCAGCTTAATTCTTTTTTACCTTATAGATCCATCTAGATCTAATGATCTTCATGGATGGCTTCTTGGGAACTAGGTCCCAAGTCTCATTCTCTTAGAGAGCTTTTATCTCTTCCTCCATTGCTTCTTGCCACTCTAATTTCTTGTTAGCTTCTTAGAATGTTTATGGATCCTCTAAGTTTATATCTTGAGCAATATAGATTGAATGCTTAGTGACCAAAGAGGTGTCAAATCCATATTTTTCTGGCTTCTTCTTTTCCCTAGTTGATCTCTTGATTGTTTGTTGAGAAAATTTTGCAATATCTCTCAAGTCTTGAATCTTCTCTTTGCCTTTATTGTTCCATGCCTTAATGTTCCTCTTTGGTGTCTTCTAATCAATATCAGGATCACTTGTATCTTCATGTAATTGATCCTTTACCTTTTGTAATGATGGAAAGTCCTCTTGTAGGTCATACGGTAGTTTGAATTTCTTGCAATCATCTTCAAACCAAGAGTTTTTCTCATCAAAGAATACATCTGTGCTAAAAATAAAGCCTTTAGTATTTGGATTATACAACTTGTACCCTTTTTTATTTAAATCATATCCAATAAACACACATTTCTCTCCCTTAAATCCGATTTACCTCTGATTTGTGATGGAACATGTGCATAAGCTACACATCCAAATATCCTACAATGATCAAGGTTTGGTCTTTCTCCATTCCAAGCTTCATTGGGTGTCATTCCATCCAATGCCTTTGATAGGATTCTATTAATGAAGGCACTCAGATGGAGACTTAAAGACTATAAAATGCATGTTAGGCTACAAACAAGGTGCATCTACTCTTTATCCTTGTGCATATTGCTGACAAGGTTATAAACCAACAAAGAGAAAACAAAACAACATAGATGATTAAGATGATGACACATATGCATCTCCATCTACTGAATCGGATATACCTTTAATGATGTGTCCCATGTTAGGTACACCTAATCATGATATGCCAAATAAGGATTGGAATCCCATTATTCCATTTCCTTTAGTTGATGTCCACTTTTGCACCTTGCATGCTTTCATGAGAATTTTTGATACACTATTGAAGCTCCATATAGAATATGCATTTTCCATGAGGCTAGTTGATAAATATGTACAAGCTATCAAAAATTTGGAGGAAATCCTTAATACAATTGGTTTTCATGGTGGAAACATAACTTTATTTGTTAAAAAAATCAGGAAATATCAAGATAGTTTACAAGTGTCAATAATAGGGAATAAGGCAATGCAATTTTTTAAAAGAGATACCAGCGCACAAAATAATGAACATTATGACCTATGAAAAGACCTATGCATGATCAAAACAGACAATGATTCTCAAGTTGACCTTGATAGTAAGAGAAATGGTTAGATAAGTTGGTAGGCTTAATGGGTCAATTGTTTCAAGGTCTATTAGTGGATTTCATGACACGTTTCATCTAATCTTGGGGAGATAGCAATATAACACACTACATTTTAAGTCTACTCGATCGTTCAAATTATTCATTGCACTTACTTTTTTAGAATGTACTTAACAATTTTAAGCATATTTATTTGCACATGGAGCATTTTCCATGCATCAATATGGGTCATTGAAGATTTTTAGTATGCAAGGAATGGAGAAGTCACACTACAAAGCTATAGGTGTGTACTTCAAAAACACATGACATGGTGGTGGTCCAATGATATCAAACTATATGTAAGAGATGTTTAAGTGGTTTTATCACACTACATTCTCAAGGAATTTTGTTGTGGAATGAGCCAAGGAGTTACATTTGGCAAAATTTTCAAAAAGGATACAACACAACATTGTTAGTGAGAAATGGAAGTTATCATTAGGACCTCAACATCATACTCTATGACATGCTAAAAGGCTATGAGAGAGTTTAGCTTGGAGGTAAAGTGAATTCATTTTATTCCATTATGTGGTGAATCATAGGGTTAATATGATCTTTATTTCAATGTGTTATTCTTTGTATTATTATATTTTGTATGTTTATAAAATAGTTTTCTCGATTCTAGTGTGAATAGACAGTTTTAAAAAAAGCTCTATAGATAGAGAGAAATCACTCTAAAGGACATTCAAATGCAAAGTGTGGTGATGAGGCACCACAAAAGACACCCATCAAGGCAAGACCCAAATAGGGAATGAGGAGAAGGGTTATATCAGATAGTGATTCCGATCAAGAACCATCAACTAATGAGGAAAGTTATACTTACCCACCATGGAATAAGATGCACATTCCAAGGAGCCATAGGGTAACACATGGGGGCAAGAAAATTTTTTAGGTACAGGCTAGATACCAATAGAGGAGGAAAGGGATCAAAGCCAACACACAAATCAATAGTAGAATGTGAAAGATGAGGCTAGACCTTCACATTGTGTACATTGGGAGAAAAAGAATTATCAACCATGAAGTATTCCTCAATGAAAAAAACCTAACATTCTCTCATAGCACAGAGAGCATTTGCAAGAGTGGTAAAGGAAAAACTAAAAAGGTATTGTGTAGTTTAATATTTTAACCTATGTGCTATCCATGCCAAGAGAGTAACCATGCAACCCAAACATATTGATCTAGCTAGAAGAATAAGAGTAAATAACACATGACCTTTGTAATTTGTAGCTTTTGAGAAACATATTTTGCAATTTACTTTAATGAGGAATGAAATGTTTTGCCTTAACCTATATTGTCTATTTGTTTCTCTCTCTCTCTCTCACTCTCTCTTTTAATTATCTTGTACCTAAGTTTTGAAAAGAGAAGTTAATTTTATCTTTTTCTTTACATATTATATTTCAAATTTGATAATGTATGTTCTAGTAAGCCTAACCATGGCAAGATATGTGGTTATAGGTATCTTATCATGCTTTAGATAATTTAAGGCCTCCATAAGTACTAAAGGTCTACATATATAGTGCTTAGGGTGTATATCAGTACTTGATGACTTTTATTAACGACAATTAATGAGCATTCAATCCCTTCCTAAGTTTACAAAACTTGCTTAAAAAAACCCAACCACAAAAGTGTGGGGATTGGCTCTACAAAACTTTTGAAGGCCGGAACCATGTACTTTTGTGGCTAGGGGTCTTTTAGCTTTCGCAAGCTTAGGAAAGGCTAGATTTGTAGTTAAATGAAGCTAAACCAAGATTTCAACAAGTCTAAGCTTACATTAGTAATAAGGGTTTACATATAGGCTACCTAGGGTTTATATGAGTACTTGGTGGCCTTATTCTCTATATATATGAACTATTAATGAGCCTACAAGCCTTGGATGGTCTTAAGAATGCCAAAAAAGCCCCAATCGTAGACATACAAGATTTAGCCCTACAAATATTTGTAGGCATGGATCCATCATTTCTGTGGTAGAGGCTATTTTAACACATATGGGCATTGTAGAGGCATGGAAATAGATTTAAGAAATCTATTTTAGATACAAAGTGTGGTGGATTTTATAAAGCTACACCAAGATTTCAACAAGTCTAAGCTTACAATAGTATGGGTTTACATAGAGACTACCTAGGGGCTATATGAGTACTTGTTGGCCTCATTCTCTTAATATATGGACTATTAATAAGTGTAGAACCTTTGGATAGTCTTCAGAATGCCAAAAAAACCCTAGCCACAAAAATGCGACATTTAGTCTTGTAAAATTTTTGTAGGCATGAATCCCAAGTTTCTGTGGCTATGATTATTTCAACACATATAGGCCTTGAAGAGGCATAGAAATGGACATAATAAATCTCTGATTTACATATGTGTGGTGACTTGGATAAGGGAATATAGTCTACACATATGTTAGTAATAGTTCAAAAGAGATTTGCAAAGTCATCACAGTTAGAAGAAACAATTTTTTCATTGTTCAAATATTACCAACCTCACAATGGATTACACAACATATGAAAAATACATATTTCTTGATTCAAAAGATTACACCAATCCTTATTTTCTTTCAATTTCTCAGCAATTTTCTTTCTTCTTTGGAGAGATTATAGAAACTGGTAGGTTAATACAGATCTAGAAATTACATTAGGGTCTTGCAATCCAAGACCCATGGCAATACCTATTTGTCTTAGTACCTTTCCTCTAAAGTTAACTATGAGAGTAATTACAACTAGAGATTCTCTAACCAAAATGACACAATAAGAGCCTTCGGTAATTGTAGACAAACACAAGAGCTTGCTCAAGGCTTTCAAGCACCAAGTCACGAAGCTCCCATCAAGACTGTAATCTTTATGAATTATGAAGAAACCATCCTTTGGAGGCTTTCCAGTGTAGTTTGCTAAGATTGAGCCACTACCAAAAGAAGAATTATCCTCACCAGATCTTGGAGCAAACTTGTCCACTTCAATGGCTTCTTGTTAGAATAAAAAATGATAATTCAAGTTCCAACCTTGTTAAACTAAATTATTCAATTTCTTAGTACCACTTACATCATGAAGCATGCATTCTTCTTCCCCTTTTTCAAGGGCATCAAGATCTATGCTAGAGTGGGCCATCCCACTTTGCTCTACTACTAGCAATTTAGGTACTTTATTTTTCATTATTCTCTCTCATGCTACACTATAATCTTCTTCCATAGTGTACTTGTCATCATCTTTCAAAATATCTTCACACACCATTGCTATGGTGTATGCCACAAAATCACCGAGTGGGATATCTTTCCTTTCAAGAAGATTAGATGTATTATTAAGTGGAACATCTTACATTGTGGAGAAGAGATATTCATCAAGACGGAGGGTTTCTCAGTATCATGAAGAAAAATAAATTTATCTCCATCCACACAAGGAGGGATATTTGATTTCCACACATGGTAATGTTGGCTCAAAGGGGTTGAACTTGATTTCTTGCACAATTTGTCCTCCACACCACCAGGAAACTATTGTTGCAGTATGCCACTCTCTTTGACTAAGTTAATTACCTCTAGTTGACGTTCATTTTCTTTCATGAACAAATCCTTGTTGGTGCAGCGCTTATTGCGGAATTCGCTTACACCACAGAAACTAAGCTAGAGTGATGTTAGAACACCTCTATAATCATCAGTAGCTTAGCAAACTTTCTGAAACTGAAAACTTATAACTGTATTCAATGAACACCGAACATTCACTTTACAGAAAGCTTCACATTTCCTTCAAGCTTCAGTTCAAAATTCCACCGAAACTTCACCGGACTGTCAACGGAATCTTACCGGAATATTACCGGAATCACTGCAATTCTATTTGTAATTACTTCAAATGTGTATACATGAAGTAAGGAAGTGATACGTGAACTTCCTTCACTAAATGAACTCTATCTGAAGTTTAAGAAAAAACTTCATCAGTTCTGAATACTTCTTTTCCGGTCAGACTTTGTACTGTGTGTATATATTCATTTCACCAAAATCTTTGATCAGTTTATAGTTGAGACTTATAGCTACAAGATAAGCTATATCTCATACAAAACTTTACACTGTACTTGGAGATCTAACTCATAGAAGTACCGAAAAAATATTTACTGAGAAAACTATAACTGTTAACTAACTTTTCACAGTAACATGAAATCTCTCAAATTTCTTCACATACAAAGAATGCGCTCAAACTTCCACATGAACATGTGTTTTCTATTAGAGAAGGTGTGTACAAAAATGACTCAGCCTCACTTCGCTCATAGTCATGAGAACTCTCCTATACTGAGTAGTTTCTCCTTACCATCTCTCTCAGATGAATACCCGATATTTCAGGTTCTGTTATTCATCTCTATATACGCAATCTCTGGCGTCTTCTATATCTCTATATCTGCTATATGTGTGTGCTCATATGCGCACCCTCTCTCTCTCTTTTTTCTATCTATCTTAGCTCTCTTATATACAATTTAATCCGGTTTCAACAAACTCGATTCTGGAAGTTTCTACGCTGTATATTTACAGTCGTGAATTTGTCCCTTCACTAAGGCTTTAGTTTTCTGAATACTTTGTTTCTGCTTTCCTTTTTCTTTATGTCGTTATGCATAATTAGTGAGTGAATCTCCAACAGCTCCCCCTCAATCACTAATTTGCATCTTCCGGTCTTCATATATCCTTCTTTTCTTTTATACCTGCCATTTCTTTGAATCTGCTTGTCTTTACTCCATCCAAGCTCTTTGTCAGAATATCTGCAATCTGATCTTTTGTAGGAGTGAATACTATTTCAATCTTCTTCTCCATTACCTTTTCCCTAAGGAAATGATATTGAATCTCTATGTGTTTTGTTCTTGCATGAAATATTGGATTTGCTGCAAGATATAACGAACTCATATTATCTCCATGTATGATAGGTATACCTTGATCAATACCCATGCTTTTGAACAAGGTCTGCATCCATATCACTTCTTTAGCTGCTTCCACAAGTCCTTTATATTCTGCTTCTGTTGACGATAAAGCTATTGTGTGTTGCTTCTTTGAACACCAGCTTACAAGATTATCTCCTAGGTATATCATATACCCATGTGTTGACCTTCTGTCATCTTGACTTCCTGCCCAGTCTGAGTCACTGTATGCTCTCAGCTTTATATCTGACGTATAAGGATAATATAATCTTGTTTTTATAGTTCTTTTAATATATCTAAGAACTCTTTGTCTTGCAATCCAATGTTGATCCTTTGGACAATGCATAAACTGTGATAGAACTCCTACTGCATAACTGAGATCCGGTCTTGTTAGCGTAGCATAAATTAAGCTTCCCACTAACGACTGATACTTCCTCATATCTTTAAACTGTGCACCACTATATTTGCTGAGTTTATGATTTACTTCAAGCGGTGTTGAAGCTTCTCTGCAATTCTCCATATTAAACTTCTTTATTAAGTTTAGGAGATACCTTTCTTGCAAAACATATATACCATGATCTGTATATGTAACTTCCACCAAGAAAGTATGATAACTTCCGTAGATCACTGATCTTGAACTCTTTTTCAAGCAGCCTCTTTACCTCTTTGATTCCTTCATCTGAGGTTCCTGTGATTATTATGTCATCTACATAAATACAAATGTAGATCATACCTTCATCTGTTTTCTTGATCAGTAGACTTGCATCTGCCTTTGAGCTTTGGTATCCAAGATCATTGAGATACTTCACAAGTCTGTAATTCCAAGCTCTTGGAGCTTGCTTCAATCCATAGAGAGCTCTTCTTAATCTGCAAACATGGTTTGGATATCTGGAACTTATGAACCCTTCAGGTTGTTCCATGTAAACCTCATCTGATATATATCCATTCAGAAATGCATTCTTAATATCTAGCTGACTTAGCTTCCATCCTTTTGATGCTGCTATAGCAATCAATGTCCTTATGGTTGACATCTTTGCTACCGGACTAAACGTCTCATGAGAATCTATACCATGCGTCTGAGCATAGCTTTTGACCACCAGTCTAGCTTTGTATCTAGCTATCCTTCCATCTGCAAGTTTCTTCACTTTGTAAACCCATTTATTTCCAATCACTTTCTTACCATTTGGTTTTGGAACAAGATCCCAAGTCTTTTTTTCTTCCAGCGCATTGAACTCCTCCTTCATTGCTTCTTCCCATTGTTATTTACCTTTTGCTTTAGTGTAATTCTGAGGTTCTTCATCTTCCTTTACTAAGTAAGCATAGTTTTTCTGAGTCAAATAAGAAGTGTCATAGGAATACCTTGTTGGTTGTTTCCTTACTCTGTTTGACCTTCTTGGCTCATATTCTTCATGTGTATCTGAATACACATCTTCATTGAATCTCGAATCATCTTCATTTCTCATGCATGTTCCAATCCTGGACGTACTTGCCTGCATATAATCTTCATCTCCATTCACTTGCATATGTGATTTTCCTTTTTCATTTCTTCTTATCTCTTCTTCAAGTGTTTCAACACTATGCTCTTTATCTGTATACCAGCTTTTTCCTTCATCAAATGTCACATCTCTGGAAACTATAAATTGTTTGGTTAGAGGACTCCATAACCTGTTAACCCATCTTCTTTTCATCATATCCGATGAACACATATTTTTCAGCTTTTGGTTCAAGCTTATGTCTCAACTATGATGGTACATAAGCATAAGCACCTGATCCAAACACTTTACAATGATCAAGTGTTGGTTTCTTGCCCCACCAAGCTTCATAAGGGGTCATCCCATTTAAAGCTGTACATGGTAATCTGTTTACCAGGTATGTAGCTGTATTTACAGCCTCAGCCCAAAGATAGTTTGGACAATTCTTCTCCTTTAGCATTGCTCTTGCAAACTCAACTAGAGTTCAGTTTCTTCTTTCTGCTACTCCATTTTGTTGCGGTGTATACCTGCAAGTTATTTCTCTTTTTATACCTGCATTACACAGATAATCATTGAACTCTCGAGAAAAATATTATCCTCCTCCATCAGACCTTAGTCTTTTGAGTTTCTGTCCTGTAAGTCTTTCAGCATATGCATGAAAATGTCTGAAAGCTCCAAACACTTATGATTTCTCTTTCAAAACATAAAGAGTTATCCATCTTGTTGCATCATCAATGAAAAGAACGTAGTACCTTGAACCACTGATAGATCCTTCTTTCATTGGTCCCCATACATCTGTATGTATGAGCTCTAGCACACCATGTTTGTAACCATTTTTCTGAAATGGTAACCTGTGGGCTTTTCCCATCTGAGAGGCTTCACACTTGTGAATCATATGTTGATTCTTCATATTTGGTAATCCTTTTACGGTCTATTTCTCTACCATAGCTTTGATTCCCTTTTCATTAAAATGTCCTAACCTCTTATGCGAGAGGTCTAGTTCTCTAAATACCTCATCACCATGTGTGATCAAGGCTTGACCAACATTTTTTTGTACTTTCAGAGTAAAAAGTCTACCTTCCTTTTTACCATGGACAATCTGTTTGTATCCATTCTTTGGATCTTCAACAAATACTCTTCATTTGTAAACCTGACTTGAAAACCTTTTTCTACTATCTGACCCACACTGATCAGATTCTTCAGAATTGTTGGAACATACAAAACATTTGTTAGTAGGTTAGCTCCATTCTTACATTTTACTTTTCCAATTGACCTTACATTATGTTTTGTGTTATCACCTGTCTGTACTGTATGATTTGAAATACCTCCCTCCAGTTCTGATAATAATTCGATATTTCTTGACAAATGATTTGAACAATCGGAGTCAATATAGAATACCTTGAGGTCTTCATTCTCTGACACACTTATCGAGTTCATCATCAATGTCGTATGATCATCATTTTGCATATCATTCGCATAGTTGTAGTAGGTAGTGTTGTGAGACTGATTCTGTCCCCAACTTCTTGCTCCACCTCTACCATATCCGCCTCTTTGGCTTTGTCTTCCTCTTTGATATCTTTTGCTTCTGCCTCTACTATTATTGTTCTGATTTTGATTTGATCCTTGTGAATTATGCCAGCAATCATGAGCCAAATGATTGCTTAATCCACAGATCCAGCAAGCCTTCTTCTGATTACCTCTACCTTTTGTATTACCTCTTTTATTTCTGACATTACCTCGTCCTCTTGCATAATTTGCTTGAGCAGTCACTTCTTCTTCATCTTTTTCTTTACCTTTATCACCTCTCTTCTTATTCTTTGCATACATAGCCGAACTATGTCCTTTTTCTCCATCTGTCTTCAAATCTTTCTCAAACGTTAGCATTAGTCCAAGTAACTGATTTAAATCTGGTACAAAATGACTTAAAGATAGTTTAGTTGAGAGTACGAAAGGTTTCCACCTTTCATCTCCTCTCAAACCTGTAAGCACTTGAGCTATTAACCTGTGATCTTTGATATCTTCACCAATCGATCCAAGACTGTCTGCCAAGTCCTTCATCTTAGTGACATAATCACTAATGCTTAGCTTTGACTTTGCTTTTTCTTGAACGTTGTGAACTCCGACCATAAGCTAGCCTTTCTAGCTTTTGTCGTGTTTTGGAAATGATCTTCCAAAGCACTCCATATGTCTTCTGCTTTCTCCAGACCTCTAATGTGTGGTAGTAGATGATCTGTAACAGTATTATAGATATATGCTCTTGCCATTGCATCTTTCTTTTGCCACAGCTTCAAGGCTTCTAATTCTTCTTTCTTCGGTTGACTATCATCTTCGAAAGTCGGCTTCTTTTCTTCTCATGTCACATATATCATTAAGTCTTTACTCATAAGTAAAGCTTCCATGCGCATTACCCATGCGGGATAATTATCTCTGTCCAACTTGTCAATAGAAATGTGATCTGCCATGATCTTCTTGTTTCTGTTACTTCCGGTGAGTGTAATGTTAAAAGGTTTTAACTTTTACAAACCTTTACCCTTGAGAATTTCTTCAGAACACTTCTTGACGTCGTTTGCTATTGATCACCTCAGCTTTCACCTTCTTTTATGAGAATTCTTCAAATTCTCTTTCCGTTTCTTCTTTTGAGAAACTTTTTATGCTCTTCAGAACCTTTTCTGTTTTGGTACCACTTGTGGATCTTACCACTCTGATATCACTGATGGTGAACCTACTCTGATACCACTGATGGATCTTACTTGCTCTGATACCACTGTTGGTGCAGCGCTTATTGCGGAATTCGCTTACACCACAGAAACTAAGCTAGAGTGATGTTAGAACACCTCTATAATCATCAGTAGCTTAGCAAACTTTCTGAAATTGAAAACTTATAACTGTATTCAGTGAACACCGAAAATTCACTTTACAGAAAGCTTCACATTTCCTTCAAGCTTCAGTCCAAAATTCCACTGGAACTTCACCGGACTGTCACCGGAATCTTACTAGAATATTACCGGAATCAACTGCAATTCTGTTTGTAATTACTTCAAATGTGTATTCATGAAGTAAGGAAGTGATACGTGAACTTCCTTCACTAAATGAACTCTATCTGAAGTTTAAGGAAAAACTTCATCAGTTCTGAATACTTCTTTTCGGTCAGACTTTGTACTGTGTGTATATATTCATTTCACCGAAATCTTTGATCAGTTTATAGTTGAGACTTATAGCTACAAGATAAGCTATATCTCATACAAAACTTTACACTGTACTTCAAGATCTAACTCATAGAAGTACCGGAAAAATATTTACTGAGAAAACTGTAACTATTAACTAACTTTTCACAGTAACATGAAATCTCTCAGATTTCTTCACATACAAAGAATGCGCTCAAACTTCCACATGAACACAAGTCAATCGCATGCTCAATCTACCTAGGTGGAGGTATACCAAGTACGTATTTGGGAAATACATCTACATATTCATTCAAAAGATTTTTTACATAATTTGGAACCTTTTGCTCATTATCTTTCCCATGAAAATTATTTGCATACACTACAAATGATCTGCATCCTTCATGTATACCACTAACTATCTACATGGGAGAGATGGAAATAGGCTTAGGATTATGGGCATCACCTAGGACATGGATAGATTCACCATCTAGCCTTAAAGTGATTGTGTGCACAATCAATTATTGCAAAATTTTGAAGTAACCATTTCATGCCTATAAATTAGGGTGAAAAATGGCCAAAAAAGGGCCGTGTAAGGATTTCAATTAGTTGTGCTTAATCTGGATCAAAGTTGTCAAATCATTTAAAAAAATTCTGTGTAAGCTCATTTAAAATGTATCTTATGCCAATTTTGAAGAGAGAGAAACTCGTGTGATAATCATGAAAAGTTTGTGTGATCTCTTATGCCTCGAAGTTTGTGTTCATCATGTGTTCATCAAAATTCAAATTTTCCTCTTGTTCACAGACCTATATAATGTGTGGTTATGACATTTTGCACTTTTTTACTCTACTTTCCATAGCAGGCTTGTTTCTCTCTTTCATGTCATTTTAGACACTTTCACGTCACACTTCATAGCAGACCATGGAGAACCTCAACCCTAACACTCTCATTGAGATTTCAACCAACCAAAGTCATTATGATAAGTTCCATATCAACATTGCAGTTAGTCATGAGTATGCAATGACAAGAAAGGTATTCTGAAGAGCTAATCAACCTTCTGAAGTGGATGGATTGCAGAAAGAAGGCAAAAATTATATTGACATATGGATAGATGGATCTGTTTATCCAATTGATCTAAAAACTAGAAGGTATCCCCCTTTTCATAATCTTCATGATGTGATTAGATTTGTAGGAGATGGTGAGGATGGTTTACGAGGCTATTGTTCAAGGCTCTAGGTGATTTCAAGGAATTATGTACAATACATAAACTATTTACAAAACACACTACATCAGAGGGATGTACATATGAGGGAGTTAGAATACAAATTATCTTCTTTATCTTCTCAGTTAGAATCTTTCAAAAAAATGAAAGAAACTCCTATAGGTTTGAGAATGCAATCAAAACGAGTAACACCTTTTTTAGATTTGACTAAAAAATCTGGCCAAAAGATGAAAAAGAATGAAAATTGTCAGAGATCATGTGACAAATGTGCTAGGTTTCAATATGTTGAATAGTTTTGAGCACGTACATTTTTATAATGAAATTATGAGTCAAAATGATGTTTTAAGACTATTGAAACTGAAAGAAAATACATGCTTGAAATGCTTTGTTTTCCAAAAGCTCATGACAGATATGAATTTGCTGCTAGAACCATCTCAAATTCAGGAGATTTGTGATGGTGTTGGAGTGAGTAGGAAAGGTTATAGAGAAATTTCAAAAGTTTGGTGTGAATTTTTAAAATTTAACAAAGTTAAAAGCTTTGGATTGCCTAGGCCCCATCATGTAGGAAAGTTTTGGCTCTGTTTGAATAAGAAGATCACATGAGTATTTGGTGAATATAAACATATTCACGGTAACATGCCTTACAAAGTAGGAACACAAAAGTTACATTTCACTTAAAATTCATTTAACAGTATATGGATAGATATAATAAGATTTCAAACATACATGGTTTACTTCTATAATATAAAAGAACATGAATGTTCTGGTCTACTGAAATTTCTAATCAAACTTCATGAAGTTGAACTTAAAAAACATCAAAAGATGGAGAGATTAAGTATTTCACTGATGAAAAAAGCTTTGGAATATAGCCTTAGGAAATTGGATACTCCATCTTGTTGGAGAATTCCTCTCCTATTCGCAGCGGAAAGTGTAGAAAACCTTCTTAGGATCAAGACTTTTGCCAATAGCTGAACCTTCAAATGACAATTGGTACCAAGTAAAAATGCAATGAATTTGAAACTTTGGGCACTTAAACTAGACACTTATAGCTTTCTAATGAGCTATCAAACACTCAATTTGCAGTAGTTTTGGGTTGGCAATTCTTTGTCTCAAAACAGGCTACCTATCCACTCAGTTAAGCTAAAAACTAGACTTCACTAAAAACTGAATAACTCACAGAGCATAGTAAATTTGATAGAACTGTTCTAGAAAAACGCAATACTCAAGATAAACTTTCCAACGAATTCTTAAACTCTAAAATTGGATACATATATTGAGAGATATGACTCTCACAAGTAGACTACCTAGAAATGGGTATGCAGCTGGACATAGTCTATGAGAGTGAAGAGAACGAAATGACTCAAACCAAATGAACTAGCTACAGGGGGACTTCCATGCCTTCTTCCTCTATTCTTGAGTTTCCTTCCTTGCCTCTTTTATAGCCAAGTGACCAAAGACTCTCATGATGAGTTTGAGAGCTCTCCTCCATAACTTTGGACAACCACTCCTCTTACAGTTCAGCTTTTGGATTTGATTCTCTTTTGGCCTCCACTACTTGCTGAAGTAAATGCTTCCATTTTTCATTTTTGTATTTTCCTTCTACTTGAGGAAAATCCTTTTTGCAAAAATATATACGACCTTACTTCTTTATTTTTAACACTCCCCCTCAAGCTCACATGTGAGCTTGCACCTTCAGCCATATCGTGAAAGTTGATGTCATCCTTGAACCTCTTTAGCTTAGAAGCATCTAAGGACTTTGTAAACATGTCTGCAACCTGATCATTAGTTCTAATGAACTTTATATCCACATCCTTGCTCAAAACTTTTTCTCGAACATAATGATAATGCACTTCTATGTGCTTGCTTCGTGCATGAAACATTGGATTGTTTGTCAAGTGAATGCTTGATATGTTGTCACCATACATTGGAATGGTCTCCACCTGCACATCAAGATCAACCAAGAGCTTCTTAATCCACAGAGCTTCACAAGTTCCGCAAAGGCTAATCCTCTATATTTAGCTTCTGTCGATGATAGTGCAACGGTACGTTGATTCTTCGAGCTCCATGTGATAGGTTTGCTACCTATCATGAACACATAACCTGAAGTGGATCTTCTATCTTCCTTCGAACAAGCCCAATCAGCATCACTGAAGCCTTTTACCTGAAATTCTTCATCATATCTATAATACAAGGCATGATTGACTGTGTGCTTCACATATCTTAGTACTCGTTTGGATGAATTTAAATGTTCACTTGTTGGAGCTTGCATAAATTGAGAAAGAACTCCAACAATATAACACAAATCTGGTCTTGTGATCGTAGCATAGATCAATGAACCTATAATACTCCTGTATGTAGTTACATCCTGTAACTTCTCTCCATCATTTGAGCATAGCTTCACATTTGTGTCCATAGGTTGAGTGAGTGGTTTGCATTCACTCATTCGAAATTTGAAAAGAACATTCAACAGGTATTTCAGCTCACCAAGATCTCAAATTTTAAATTCCTTACCGAGTTTTCTTTTTATCTCTTGTATTCCTATAACATTACTTCCTATTATGATGAGATCATCAACGTATATGCAAATATATACCTGCTTGCCTTCTTCTTTCTTCATGTAGAGAGAGGGATCTACATCACTTAGACTATACCCACACCTTGTGAGGTACTCGACTAATCTTTGATTCCAAGCACGTGGTGCTTGCTTCAGCCCATACAAAGCTTTCTTCAATCTACAAACAAAATTTGAATGCTTTCTATCTTCAAATCCAATCGGTTGACTCATGTATACCTCTTCTTGAAGTTCACCATTGAGAAAAGCATTTTTATGTCAAGTTGGTACAATGGCCATCTCCTTGTTGCACTCACTGCAATCAAGGTTCTAATTGTTCCCATGTTTGCAACCGGGCTGAAAGTCTCTTCACAGTCAATGCCGTGAGTTTGCTTGAATCCTTTTGCTACTAGTCTAGCTTTATGCCTAGCTAGAGAACCATCAGCATTTCTCTTTATTTTAAACACCCATTTATTTGGAAAAATCTTCATATCTTCAGCCTTTGGAACTAGCTCCCATGTGTGATTGTCCTTGAGAGCTTTTATCTCTTCTTGCATCATTTCTTGCCATTCTTTTTGTGTACATGCTTCTTCATATGTATGCGGTTCTTTGTCTTTGACCACCTGTGTCATATATGCAAAATGCTTTGCAATAAAACTATCATAGCTCAGCCTTTGAATTGGATACTGTTGAAGCTCAAAGTCAAGGACAAAGCATGGAAGCACATCAAAAGGTGGACACACAAGGAAAGGGAGCAAGTAGGGAGCTCCAAGAAGTGTATGTCAAATTTTCAGAAGAATCCCCTACAAAAATAGTGATTTTCATCACTAAAAACCATTGTAAATACCATTATCTATTTTTAGTAACTCCATTTTGTTCAATCCGAGGAGTCCTCGAGCTTGAGGAGTATTAGAAGTACCATCGTACCAATTTTCATAATTTTTAGACTCCGTTTGAGCCCTCAAATAAGCCCTGGAACCTAATTTTTAACTAGGCCGGACACTAGGTCTGGACAGGGCCAAAACTAGTCAAAAAACTATAAAAAGAGCTAGAGAGCTCATTTTTGGGGTTAGCTTGTTAGAGAATAGAACTTTTGTAAGAGAACTCTTTTGCAATCTAAGCTTTCCATTGTTCCTCTCTTTGATCTTACTTTGTGCGCGTGTGTGTGTATGTGTGTGCATGTTTGTGTGCTTTCACTCACACACTTGTGCCTTCACTTGCTCGTGGTCTTCATACCGGTCCTCACGTCTCCGCGGATTGACAAGTAAAGGAGGTGGTGCTTACGCTTGAGCTGCACCAAATTTTGGCGCCGTTGCCGGGGAGAGAGCTTCGAGGACGAGCGTTGTGATGGTAAGATTGTAGATTTGCGACGTTGGAAGGTAAAAAAACTGTCATTTCAGTTCATTTTCTGTTTTTTCCTCTTCATCTTCATCATCATCATCATCTCCACCTTCTTCCATGTTCTTCTTCATAGAAAATTCTTGTTTTTTAGTGCATTTTCACCATCTTCATACCATTTTTCATGCATTATTGTGTGGGAAGGAGTTAGGAGAAGCAAGGGAGAGCAAGCGCTGTGTTTTTTTCATGATTTTCTGCTCATACGGAGCTCGCCATAGCCGGCGCTCAGAAATCTGAATTTCCCGCCAAAAAACGCAATTCTGTGATGAAAATCGTGATTCTGTGAAAATTCAAAATTTTTGAAAAATCACGATTTTCTGTTTTCCCGCCTAAAAGTTGGCTGAAAAAAATCACGATTCTGTGGTCATTCTCAAAATCGCGATTCTGTGATTGTGCTCAAAATCGCGATTTTCGTATAAAAAAAAAACACGATTCTGTGCTCAAAATCACGATTTTCATATCAAAAGAAACACGATTTTCTAAAAACACAATTTTCAGCGGGCTCAAAATCGCGATTCTCACAAATCACGATTTTCAGCCAAAAACACGATTTTGTGAAAAAGGCGATTCTGTGAAAACACGAATTGTCGCTCAAAATTGCGATTTTCAGAAACACGATTTTGTGCTCAACATCGCGATTTTCATGCCAAAAACACGATTCTGAGAAAACATGATTTTGTGAAAAATCACGATTTTATGAATCACGATTCTCTGAGTCAAAATCGCGATTTTCAAAAACACGATTTTGTGCTCAACGTCGCGATTTTCAGAAACACGATTTTGTGCTCAACATCGCGATTTTCTTGTCAAAAACACGATTTTGAGAAAATACGATTTTCAGTGGGCTCAAAATCGCGATTCTCACAAATCACGATTTTCAGCCAAAAATACGATTTTGTGAAAAAACACGATTTTGTGAATCACGATTCTCTGAGTCAAAATCGCGATTTTCAAAAACATGATTTTGTGCTCAACATCGCGATTTTCAAAAACACGATTTTGTGCTCAACATCGCGATTTTCAGAAACACGATTTTGTGCTCAACATCGCGATTTTCTTGTCAAAAACACGATTTTGAGAAAATACGATTTTCAGTGGGCTCAAAATCGTGATTCTCACAAATCACGATTTTCAGCCAAAAACACGATTTTGTGAAAAAACACGATTTTGTAAATCACGATTCTCTGAGTCAAAATCGCGATTTTCAAAAACACGATTTTGTGCTCAACATCGCAATTTTCAGAAACACGATTTTGTGCTCAACATCGCGATTTTCAGAAACACGATTTTGTGCTCAACATCGCGATTTTCTGAGTTCACAAAATCGCGATTCTCTGAAAGTTCACAAAATCGCGATTTTCTCCAAAGGTCCTGTTTGCCTGTTTTGACCCCCAGGAGCCTGAATTGGCATAACTTTTTCATCCAAAGTCCATTTTTTGAGCTCTATAGCTCGTTGGAAAGCTCGTTTCAAATCCTACACGACCTCAACTGTTTTTTTCAAGAATAACGCGTTGATTTTGAGATAGGATAATTTGAAGTTGAACCTCAAGTGGGACTAGGGAACCAAGGGGACTCCAAAGAATTTTGAACCATACCAAGGGGAAAATTTGGACTCTTGACTAAAAAGCTTATGAACCTGAGATCTCGTAGACACTTAGGCAAGGATAAACAAAGCATTAGTTCTTCTGAGGCTAGTGTCAACCATACATCCAAGTCTTGGGCACAACAACTAAGTGGTCATCTTTTACTAAGTTCAGACACAAGTGATTCAGAAATGTCTTTTAGTATGGGAAAACCTGCAGGTGGCTCAGGGACTGCCCATCTACAAAGAAGGTCCCTATAAGACACAGTTGGAATATATTCAGACCAACCAATTAGGTGCTCGCATCTATGAGGATGGTCTGAGGCGATCAGTGGTCCAACTCAAAAATCCAGATCAATCCTTTGGACTTGAACACCCGGTGGTCAAGTTCGAAGAGGGTTCATACATTGATAAGGAAGGAACCATGTATGTGGTCACCAACCTACCAGATAGGACTGATGAGTTTGGAAATGTCATTCCTGAGAATGAAATAGGAGACCTAGAACAAGGAAATGTAGGACAAGGACCCCAGACTCCTAGAGGTAAGTGAGTTTTGACCCGAGTGATCACTCCAGACTGGATCCCTCAAGATAACAAAAGCATAGAACTATTTTTGAATAGAGAAATAGAGGAAGCCTTTTGGAGATTCAAGCCAGATCAACCTAGCCAATTGGGCATAGTCATCATCTACGAGTTCAAGGATCCAGAGATACCAAGCAAAGTTGTCTACCTGGATAACACATCAGAGAAAATTTTCTTGGTAACAGAACATGATAGACATGCATATACTTGGAAGAATGAATTGATTTTCCCCCCACCAAGATCCAATGTTTCCCATGGCCTCCAAGGAGTAGGATCATCCCACGCTCATGAAGCCCAGAGAGAAAGAACTAGAGAGAGACCTGAGGTAAGTTTTGCACACACCGTGGGCAGGAATAGATCAGGATTTGAAAATGAAAGACCTGAAAGAGAGAGACATCAAGCACATAGGCAAAAAAGAGATGAACATGATTTTCCATTGCCTAGACCCCGAGAGCACCCAAGAACCCTTAGACCCACTCAAGTGATCAAGGCAATGAAGAATTATTTTGACGGGTCAGGAGATCCTTATGATCATGTGGCCGAGTTCAAACAAGTGTTAAGAGCTGAACAGGTTGAGGATTTATTCACCCAATACGAGGCATTTGGTTTGACTCTTAAGGGCACTGCCTTGGCTTGGTTTCAACCATTGAGTAGTCGCAACTATCGCGATATAGGTCAAATGCTAGACGAATTCATTGTAGAATTTTCCAAGAGTGGTATCAGGCATAACACATCATCCTTGATCCACAGTTTCAAGCAGACATCCCAAGAAACAGTGCGACTAGCAGGTAGAAGGTTTAGACAGTACCTAGAAAGATGCCCTGCTCCCAAGTTACCCACACCAGCCAAACAAGTGGCTTTGTTCTTAGATGGCATACTGAGCACAAAGTTAAGATCATATGTATATTTGAAAGAGCCTAGATCCATAGAAGAGTGCATGCGGACATGCATTGACATAGAAGATAACTTGGGTGAGGAGTTAGGATTATCCAAACTCTATAAGGAATCAGATAGTTCTACTAGTCATACTTCAAAAATCTCCACGGAAATAGAGGAGATAGCTGAGCAAGTTGCCAAGAAGCTGGGAGTCCAAAATAAACAAACACAGAGAGTCACTCCAGTGAATCGGTGTTATACTTGTGGGGGTGACCACATGGCTAATGTATGCCCAATGCAAAACCAAAACATTAGAGAAAGGAATGCTCCATATTGCACTATTGAGAGAAAATACACAAACCACACGGCTCAAGATTGTCCCTACAATAGGCAGGCTGTTAGACAGAATTATCAGCAACCTTACCCACAAGGTAGGTATCAGAACCAATACCAACAGCCATATTATAGACCACAACAGCAATATCAGGTACCATATAGGCCACAACCTGTCTTGGGAAACCAACCACCAGCTCCAGCCAACGTGATTCCAGTCAAATATGCTGTGGGAGAGGAAAATCCAAATAGAGCATTGGTGCCCCTAACCCCATTGATACCAGATAATGATTCTCATGCTCATAGTTCAGACTACTCCCATGTAGGTAGTCCACATGCGTATTACACAGAGTCACCTGAACATAGTGAGATTTACTCGTATCAATATGAGGCACCACCTATGGAGCAAAATTGGGAGCCAGAATACTCCAATGTCATGTACACAAATCCTAACCCTAGGCCCCAATTGAGACAAATGAGACCACAAGCCCCTAGAGGATCTTGTTTTAGATGTCAAGGTGATCATTTCATTCGTGACTGCCCCCACCCATCATCTCCGAGTCAAGGACAGGCTATCACAATACAGGCTTTTTGCCCTGATTGTGGCAAAGACCATCTCCCTAGAGATTGTCCAAGAAACCCCTCCAGCGCACCCAAGATTACACCCATTAATGTGGTAGGCTTAGTGGTGGATTCAAGTTCAGGTAGCAGTAATGTGGCACCTATACAGGCAGTTACTAGGGCACAAGCATTAAAACAAGATAAACCAGCAGAGCAATCGGAGTCGAGTGAATCAGGAGAGCGTAGTAAGAGGAAAACAAGAACATGGAAGGATACCAGAGAAAAGGCCAATCGTAAGTGGAATAAAAAGTTATTGGAACTAGAAGAAAGCTTGAAAGACGCAAAAACAAAAATAGAAGACATTGCATCTCAAAACCCCTCGCATGCCGAAACTCCATCCATTCCACCTCATCGCACCCCACCACCCATTGTAAATAGACCGCAACCAGGATCTGTTCTTGCAGATCCAACCCTAGAAGGCTTGGACATGATGTTCAAGGCCTACCAGGCTCAACTTCAAGAAGGGCCTACAGCTGCAAACCTAGGCAAGAGTTACCCTAGAGCGGACTTAGAGACTGAACGGATGAAAATGTGCATGAAAATGGTAGAACAAGCTCAAGCTATACTTGAGACTAGTCAGAAGTTCAATCAGACAAACTCTGTCAAAGGGGATTTGCATTTCCAGGGCTTACTAGAACGATTAGAGCAGTTGGTAAACAAACCACAAGTTTCTTTACCTCCACAGGCTCAACCAATTCTTGAAAGAGGAAGCTCACCACCAATGGGAGCTTATGTTCCTAATTCCACGGATCCAGGAATACCTCCTTCAATTCAACAATACTCTCAAGAATTCTTGCGGGAAATACAAGAAGAGAAATGGGCCAAGGAGAAGGGTAATTCCCCTCCTATTCCTGAGATTGATGATCTTCATGATCAATTTCCCCAAGACATTCCATCTATTTACGAAGATGAAGCAGAACAACAAGAAGATGAAACGTTAGATTTTGAATCTAATACCTTAGAAGAACTGCCTCAATTTCCAGGCCCATGGGAATCTGAATCTCTCCAGATTAGAGCTCCCACAATACTAGTAAGAAATGAAGACTCAGTGGTTCCAAGGAACACGGATGTCGTGAAGAACACTAAGGTTCAGTGTCATCTCACTGTAGAAGAGCTGCTCAAAGCAAAACCTGAGCTTTGGAATCATGTGAAGGATCAGGTTCCAGAACTTGATTCCAACATGCCAAAAGCAGGCTCCAAGCAAAGGGTACCAGAGATACCTCTAGACAAAATAGGGGACATGTGTGAGGGTGAAGAAGGTAATACTTATCTTTCAATCACCTACCAAGGTTACACAACCAAAGCAATCATAGATTCAGGTGCTGGTGTTGCTATTGCGACCACCTCCTTGTGGAAGCAATGGGGCAAGCCCACATTAAGACCAACTAGAATGAAGATTCAAATGGCTGATGGTCATTTTGAAAGACCTCTAGGATTGCTAGAAGGGATCACTCTAACCACTTGTGGTGTAGAGTTTGAGCACACATTTGCTATATGTGACTTTGAGAAAAATAATGTCTATGAGATGATCCTAGGAAGACCCTTCCTACGACAATTGCAAATAGTACAGGATTGGGGAACTAACTCCTTGTACTTACAGCACTTAGGGGTCACCACCAAGGTCAATTTGAAGGAGTACACCTTCAGAGATGTACCACCCCTACAGTGGAATTCTATCCACAAAGCGAAAGAAGATTCCATCTCTATGCATTCTGAAAGTTCACCTGATCCATCATGGCTGCATGAAGATACTCATTTGTGGATGTGCAAGGTCGCAAAGGAAGAGGAAAAACGTTTCAAGGCAAGAGAAGAAGGAACTTCGCTAGGAGATAGACCAGTTAGAGACCCAGCCTACACACCGATGATCTTTCCAGATGAGGAGTTTGAGCCTCATGGCTGGCCAGAAATCTTAGCCACCATGGACATTGTTGTCAATGAGGAACAGTGGACACCTCATTGTGATGAGGAGGGTTATGATATCTTAGTTTTCATGTGTCAACCCTTGCTAGAAGAATGTGACCCTAGTGATGTCATAGAAGAAGAAGAGAATGACGATGATCTGGAGTCTATTGTGATGGATAGTTGCTTTAACTCAGAGCAGCATTATCTAGAAGATATAGGAGTGTTCACCCAGAAAGAAGAAGAACCTCTCACAAGTATTAAAACAGTAAACTCAAATGATGGAAGTGAGAGTAGTCAAAAGAAAAAGAAAAGAAAAGCAGTGAAACAAGAAGATGAGGAATCATTGTTTGAAGTACCAGAAAACTTCAAGAAATATGAAGTTGACGACCGCAAAATTTTGGTGCGAATGCCTAAGAGAGAGGCCATCATAGGAGAATCATATGATAATAAAGAAAAGACCAAGAAGATTGTAGTGACCATTGAAGAGAACGAAGAGAGATGCACATATATAGGAGATGACCTAAGTGCAAGAGAAGAAATGGAGCTCATAGCTCTATTAAGGGAATATAGGGATGTGTTTGCATGGCACTATAGAGACTTGAAAGGGGTAGATCCAAGAATTTGCTCTCATACTATCCCCATGACTGCTGATGCTAAGCCCACCAAACAGAAGCCCTACACATATAATGATACCTATGCAGCCAAAATAAAAGAAGAAATTGATAGGTTGATTGAAGCTGGATTCATCTATGAGATTGAGCATACCGAATGGGTGTCCCCCATTGTTGTGGTACCCAAGAAGAACGGGAAGTTGCGAGTGTGTATTAACCTTAAAAAAGTTAATGCCGCTACGATTAGAGATAGTTATCCACTTCCAATCACAGAACACCTATTGGAGCATGTTGCAGGCAAGGAAGTTTATAGCTTCCTTGATGGATTTTCAGGTTACAATCAAGTAGCCATTGCCCCAGAAGATCAACACAAAACAGCTTTTGCTACAGAGTGGGGAATCTTTGCATTTCGTGTGATGCCATTTGGGCTCACCAATGCACCTGCAACATTTCAAAGGCTCATGTGTCATGTCTTCAAAGAGTTCTTGCGAAAGAGCTTAGAAGTGTATGTGGATGATTTATGTGCTCATTCCCAAGAAAGAAGGTTTCACATCCCTGAGCTCAGACAAATCTTCAACAAGTGTAGAGAATATCGAGTGTGTCTAAACCCAGAAAAGTGTGTGTTTATGGTGCGTCAAGGTAAAATCTTAGGTCATATTGTTTCTAAGAATGGAATCTCAACAGATGAAGATAAGGTACGAGCCATAGCAGAGCTACCAAGGCCAAGGAATATTAAAGAGGTACAAGCCTTTATGGGCCATTGTGGATACTACCGTAGGTTTATCCACATGTACGCGATCATAGCTAGACCTCTTTATGCCTTGTTGTCTAATTTTGAGTGGAACGACGAATGCGAGAATTCTTTCAACGAACTGAAGAAACGTTTGTGCACGGCACCAATACTCACCACTCCTGATTGGAATAAACCATTCCATGTCCATGTGGATGCATCCAATCATGCCATAGGATGTGTGCTAGCACAACCCACAAGTGAAGGAAACTTAGATTTGCCCATAGCATATGCTAGTAGACAGCTCACTGCAGCTGAACGGAACTATACCACAACTGAGCGAGAGGGCTTAGGCATGGTATATGCTGTGAAGAAGTTTAGACACTATTTATTGGCCAACAAGTTCAAGTTTTTCACTGATCATCAAGCTTTGTTATATTTGGTCAATAAACCTTGCAATACTGGACGCTTAGTAAGATGGTTCCTCTTACTAATGGAATATGACTTTGAAGTTGTTGTCAGGAAAGGTAGAACCCACCTTCGGGCAGATCACCTTTCTCGCATCACTTCAGGAGAGTCACCGCAAGGAGTGTCTAACGAATTACCCGATGCTTATCTGTTCAATTTAGAAGTTGTTCCTAAATGGGCAAATAAGTTGGTACCAGTCCTAACCTTTGGCCCTGCAAATAAGAATGTGAAAACATCACAAGAAGAAATTGTAAAATCACAAACAAACAAGATATTGAGGGTGTATTAGCTTGTTGTGTGGAGGATGATGAACATAGTAGTTGGTTGCAACAAGCCCATGAAGGAATGCTAGGAAATCACTATTCTAAACAACGAACATTGCAAAATCTAAAGCGTTTAGGAGTGTATTGGCCTAGCATGGACAAAGAAATACATGAGTGGATTAAGAATTGTCCAAGGTGCAGAGAGAGACCCCCAGTGGAGCATGCGACCCTTTATCAAGTGTCATTAATTCCAGATTGGAGTGCTCCATTGGTAGAGTTTATGAGATCGGGAAGATTACCCAAAGAGGCTAGTCTAGCAAGAAGATGAAGCATGGAGCAAGAGGCTCAAGGCTATGCCTTAGTAGGGGACAACCTATACCGAAGAGGCAAAGATGGTTACTTAAGACTATGCGTTCATGAATCAGACTATTTAAAGGTCCTAGAGACTGCACACAGCGGTGTTGCAGGTGGACATTTTGGTCCTGACCGAGTGATCAAGACCATTCTATTCTCAGGACTTTGGTGGCCCACTCTTCATATGGACACACATACCTATGTGAAGAAATGTGACACATGCCAACGTGCACAATATCCAGTGAGAAAAGACGAGATGCCCTTGAGGCCAATGATGGGAGGACGTGCATTTTTGAAGTGGGGCATAGACTTCATAGGTCCTATTAACCCCCCAGCTAGAAACTCCCATGCAGAGTACATCATTGTAGCCACAGATTACCTTACAAAGTGGGTAGAAGTCAAAGCCACAACAAAGAATGATGCTCAGACTACGGCTAAGTTCTTATTCGAGAATGTGTTCACGAGATATGGACTACCAATAGAGTTGGTGAGCGATAGAGGCACACACTTCTTGAATGAAGTCATTGAAAATCTTCTCCAAGAATTCTTGGTGATACATAAGAAATCTGCCCCCTATCACCCACAAGCCAACGGACAAGCCGAGAGTACCAATAAGATCCTCTGTAACGTATTGACAAAACTGGTAAATAATAAACGCTCTGATTGGGACAAACAACTTCATCATGCTGTTTGGGCTTATCGAGTTGCCTACAAAACGGTACTCAACGCCACCCCATTTCAGATGGTCTTCGGACAGAACGCTGTGCTACCATTAGATTTCTTAATCCCTGCCTTAAAAGTAGCACAAGAGTATGAGTGGAATGGGCATGAATTGTCCTCTAGGATCTTTGATCTCGAACGCTTGGGTGAGACGAGGCTACGAGCGGCAGCAGGCATCTATGCTGCAAAGAAGAGGCAAAAGGCATACTTTGATGCACACATCAAGGATAAGGGATTGAAAGAGGGAGATCTAGTGTTGGTATACACACTAAAACAACATGCCCGTAAGTTGGAAAAAAGAGGATACGGACCCATGATCATTAATAGAATTTCCACTAGTGGTGCAGTTCAGTTGGCCACGCTAGAAGGAGATATCTTGCCAAACTATATTAGTGGCTGTAGAGTCAAGCTATATCAAGAACCTCTTACTGAGGATATGCTAATGAGACTCAACACTGCTAAGAAGTGAAAAGATGAAGAGTTAAGAGTGAGAGAAGAAGCACAGGTAGAGGCCAGAGAGCGTATTAGGCGAAATAAGTTAAGGCGATTAGGCCTAGAAGTCAACTCAAAAGCCCCAAAATATCACATGGATATGTGTCAAAAGTCAGGCATAGCGACTTCTCAGGTCATTGACGGAAGACCCTTTGTGACCATAGAGATAGGACAAGGGAAGAGTGCAAGGACGGTGAAAGCATTGATTGACTCAGGTGCAGCAAGTAGTGCAGTTAGACTTTCCTACTGCCAAGACTTGGGGTTGAACATCAATCCCATAGAAGCTTATCTCATAGGATTGGGAGGTGTGGAAACCCCTTGTTTGGGCGAGGTGGAACTTCCCATCTACCTTCAAGATGTTCCAATGAAATTCAAAGCGCTAGTATGTCAAGATGAGAACCTTACAGAACCACTTGTCTTGGGTCAAGATTGGATCTATGACCATGCAGTTAACTTAAACCTAAGAAGTCAAATTCTTCAAGTTTGGGTACATGAACAATGCATTACATTAGAATTAGAGAACTGCATGCTCCTAAATCATGGCACCACACACTCTCTTAGTTCTTCCAAGACTAATCATATGAAAGAAGATGTTGTATGTGTCAAATGCTCTATGATGCAGAAGGAGTCAATCGTGGAAGACCAGGTTCGAAGGCGGGTGGATCTTTCTTCTTCTCCAAAGAATCAAGTAGCCACAGTAGTGAGTCCACCACACAAGCAAACACAACCGTTCACGACAACTGCTTATTCAAATAGAAAGACACCATTCGATAAAAAAGCAGTTCCGAGCATGAAGCAGATATGGGTACGCAAAGGAGAGCAACCACCAACCTTGCCCCCACAAATTCCATCCATGCAAACCAACCAGGCCAGAAGACGAAGGAAGCAGCTCAGACAAGCTCAATCACAAGGTATCCAACAAGTTTGGGTGCCTAAGAAGTTAGCTGCAGCTCAACAAGGGCAATTACAGATGTGGGTACCTAAGAAGCTCCTACATCCACAACAACCTTTGTTCTCCCACATGCAAAAGGTTTCAACAAAGAAGCCAAAAAGAGAAAAGGGTAAGAACCACGTACAGAGACCAAAGGAAGATCAAGTCAGCTCTTCAACATTAGTAGGAAGACATGCAAAAAGGATATGGGTTTGGAAGCCAAAAGTGCAAGTAGCCTCCACCGAACCAAAGCGTCAACCACACTGAATACCACAGTTCAAAAAGCATCCAAAGAGAAAGACGCCTGAAGTGACCTCTACAGTGCCAAATGATGTTCTAAAATGGACTCCAATAAGGAGGATTACATCAGTTCGAGACTCAATGGATACCTCCACCAAGGTCGGCATCAACCTCCACAAATAACATCGAAAGCCTCGAACGAGCAACAACCATGTGCTCCTTGCACAACCCTGTCTTTTGCACCATTCAGGTCATGCATTTCCAAAGTATGCATTAATATAGGGCCACATTACATGGCCGTGCATAGCATACTTGAGAATCCCACGCACAAGAGCACAGTGACATATGTCAAATATTTCTATTGGTACTAACTTTTGTGTTCTTGTTTTGTGATATCCTGTTCCAAAAAAAAAAAAAAAAAGGGAGAAAGAAAAGCGGGAGAGAGCTTTTTCCCAGGTTTGGCTTATGAAACATGAATGAGTCATGCTTAGTTGAAGGTGGAACTGTTGATTACTAGGCATTTATCAATTTGGATAGAAGTGTGTCTCGGCCAGCAGTGAGATTATTGCTGCCTTATTTGGTAGATGACAAGCATTTGGCATGAACATGGCATCTACAACTATGATTTTCTCTTACCATGGTAGGAATGAAGAACTTGAAGGTCCGCAACTTGAGTGATGCTTAACTACTTCATGTACCAGAGCATCCAAGGAGATATCTGCAAAGGGTAGTTCTAGAGGAGAAGACTCCTGCATATGGTGAGCTAAAGAGAATATGTGAAACTCAGCTTGGTGTTGTTACCCGATGTTGCTTGCCAAGGAATATAAAGAAATTCAATTCTCAGTATTTGACAAATGTTGCTTTGAAAAGAGGAGAGGAGATCCACCACTCCAAAGATCTCATCAGTGGGCAATCAACATGGACATTCATCAACAATGTTCCATCCCAACGGCCGAGTGTACAACACGAAGAGACAAACATCCATCAACCTTCTCCATGGTAAGTATCTTTACTCTGGAAACACCATAACCATGATAGTTTAGGAAACCTCTTCGTCAGCATACCCTTGAGCACTTAGCTCAAGACCCGCAATTTTTGCACCATGCTTCTTCCAATGCATTTTCCAAGTAACCATGCGTAGGGCTACATTACAAGGCCGTGCACAAGGCACATACTTTTTTCAACCCAGGCACGAACACACTTACCCATCATTCATTATGGGTTATGAGTAGTTGGCATGACTGCTCTCAACATCATCTTTGGAAGAGCTAGCGGACGTTATGGGAACAACATCCATATCTCGGAAGCAAATTGAAGCCAGTAGTTGCTCCAAATCACTCTTGACAACCTCTTTTGAGCAACTTGCAGTTTTGAAAGCTCACAACGACACATTCTTGCTGGAATCCAAGGAACCAGCTCATACAACGGATGGACACCACCTCTCAAAGCACTACATGGAACAACCCTTCCAACAAGGGTCTGTCAGGGACGACAGACTCGAGAGGGGGGGGAGTGTTGAAGCTCAAAGTCAAGGACAAAGCATGGAAGCACATCAAAAGGTGGACACACAAGGAAAGGGAGCAAGTAGGGAGCTCCAAGAAGTGTATGTCAAATTTTCAGAAGAATCCCCTACAAAAATAATGATTTTCATCACTAAAAACCATTGTAAATACCATTATCTATTTTTAGTAACTCCATTTTGTTCAAGCCGAGGAGTCCTCGAGCTTGAGGAGTATTAGAAGTACCATCGTACCAATTTTCATAATTTTTAGACTCCGTTTGAGCCCTCAAATAAGCCCTGGAACCTAATTTTTAACTAGGCCGGACACTAGGTCTGGACAGGGCCAAAACTAGTCAAAAAACTATAAAAAGAGCTAGAGAGCTCATTTTTGGGGTTAGCTTGTTAGAGAATAGAACTTTTGTAAGAGAACTCTTTTGCAATCTAAGCTTTCCATTGTTCCTCTCTTTGATCTTACTTTGTGCGCGTGTGTGTGTATGTGTGTGCATGTTTGTGTGCTTTCACTCACGCATTTGTGCCTTCACTTGCTCGTGGTCTTCATACCAGTCCTCACGTCTCCGCGGATTGACAAGTAAAGGAGGTGGTGCTTACGCTTGAGCTACACCAGATACCTTGCTCTTGAAGACCTCCTTTCATTTTCTTTTGAATATTGCTTCTTCAACCAGTTGAGCTTTACCTTTGGTGTAATCACCTCTTCATACTCTTCTTCACTTGCATTTGAATCACTATTTTGGGCAGCACTTTCAGCTTCAAATCTTTCATAACCTGATGTTGGTGATGAGGAATGACTCCTTAGTCTCCCCTTCCATGTTGAACTTTCTCCAAGTGATGTAGAAGCTTCTCGACCTGACATTTGAGTGCTTGTTTGCTGAAATTCTTCTTGGACAGCACCTCCATCATCTTTGCAATCTTCTTCAATAATCTTCTCTTTCCCTTTGTCTCCAAACCATGGTCTTAGCTCATCAAATACCACATCTCGTGAGACTCCTAGCTCCTTTGTCATCGGATTGTAGCACATGTATCCCTTTTGCTCCTATGAATATCCAATGAAAATACATTTTTTGGACTTTGCCTCCATCTTTGTCCTTAGTTCTTGAGGGATGTGAACATCACACACACATCCAAAAACTTTGAGATGTGTACGGTCAGGTTTCTTACCGGAATAAACCTCCTCGGGAGTTAGATTATGCACTCCAACTGTTGTGCACTTGTTCATCAAATAAACAGCCGTACTAGCTGCTTCAGCCCAATAGTTTAGTGGCACCTTCATCTCGTTGAGCATGCACCTTGGAACTTCTGTGATATGTCTATTTTTCCTTTCTGCTATTCCATTTTTTTGAGGCATGTAACTACATGTAAATTATCACTTGATGCCATTTTCATAAAGAAAATCTAAAAATTCTTTGGAGAAATATTCTCATCCTCCATCGGACCTCAAGGTCTTTTTGTAGCGTCCTGTTTCCTTTTCTACCTGTGCTTTAAATCGAACATATTCCATACTTTTCTTGAAAGTGACAAAATATCTATTACCAACCACTGATGGTTGTTGTGATGGTCCCCACACATCCGTATGTATCAAGTCGAGGACATTCCTTGCCACATAGTTGCTCTTCTTGAATGGTTGTCGAGTTTGCTTTCCTAGTTGGCATGCTTCACAAAACTCATGTAGTCCTCGAGCCTCCTCTTGGGTTCCTTCCTCTACCTTGTCCTGCATATAACATTTGACTATGGCGGTCCTTACCTTTGTTGCCTTCTCCTTATTAAGCAACCACTTCAGCCACAAGATTTGGTATAATCTCGTCAAATGTTGGTAGAGGGTCTCTATAAAGAATGCTTGTGATGAGGGGCTTCCACTTTTCTTCACTCCTCAAGCCATTGAGGGCTGTTTGGATGATTTCTTCCTCTTCTATCTTACATCCAACTGATGCTAGCTGATCTCGAAGCTCCTTGATCCTCAATGTATACTCACTAATGCTTTGGTTTGAGCTTTTCTTCATGTTGTTGAGCTCGTTCTTGAGTTGCATCCTCCGAGACCTTGTTGAGGTAGCATACACCTTCTCCAATGTTTCCCCAACTTCCTTGGCTATTTCTAAGCTTTGCACATGACCAATAATAGTGTTAGAAATAACTTGTGAGATGAGGAACATCATCCTTCGATTCCTCTCTTCCCAATCAGCAAATTGTCTCCTTTGTGCCAGAGTAATGTTGGGATCTTGAAGGTCCACCAGTTGTGGATCATCTCCAGTAACTAGACTCCATAAACCTTTACCTTTAAGGCAATTTGTCATTCTATACCTCCAAGACTGAAAATTTTCTTTGTCTAACTTCTCAACTTGTTGTCCTAAATCAGCCATTGAAAATTTCTAAGATTGAAGTTTACCTCAAGTATGTTGTGGTGCTCTTCCTTGACTTTACGAAGCTCCCCCTTGATTTGTAGCTTGTCCTTTGCTTCACTTCAGTTCCAATGATTTGCCTCTTCAAACTCCAATGCTCTAAAACCAATTGTTGGAGAATTCCTCTCCTATTCGCAGCGAAAAGTGTAGAAAATCTTCTTAGGATCAAGACTTTTGCCAACAGCTGAACCTTGAAATGAAAACTGGTATCAATTGAAAAACGCAATGAACTTGAAACTTTGGGCACTCAAACTAGACACGTATAGCTTTCCAATGAGCTATCAAATACTCAATTTGGAGTAGTTTTGGGTTGGCAAGTCTTTGCCTCAAAACAGGCTACCTATCCACTTAGTTAAGCTAAAAACTGGACTTCACTAAAAACTGAATAACTCACAGAGCATAAAGAATTTGATAAAACTCTTCTAGATAGGGGAATTAATCAAGATAAGATTTCCAATGAATGTTTAAACTCTAAAATTGGATACATATATTGACAGATATGACTCTCACAAGTAGACTACCTAGAAATGGGTATGCGGCTGGACATAGTCTATGAGAGTGAAGAGAACAAAATGACTTAAACCAAATGAACTAGCTACAAGGGGACTTCCATGCCTTCTTCCTCTGTTCTTGAGTGTCCTCCCTTGCCTCTTTTATTCCAAGTGACCAAAAAATCTCATGATGAGTTTGAGAGCTCTTCTCCATAACTTCTCCACTACTTTGGACATCCACTCCTCTTACAATTGAGTTTTTGGATTTGATTCTCTTTTGATTGATTCTCTTTTGGCCTCCACTACTTGGTGACGTAAATGCTTCCATTTTTCATTTTTGTATTTTCCTTCTACTTGAAGAAAATCCTTTTTGCAAAAATATATACGACCTTATTTCTTTATTTTTAACACATCTCTCAAAGTACAATAAGAAATGGAGTTATGGTGGGTTGGTTGTGCTCAAGTTCCGTCTGAGAGCGATAAAACACTTAAATGGTTATTCTCATAGACAAACATTCCAAATGTTGTTCAGAGGCATCATGCAAGAGAACTATTGAATGTCAAAGATTACGAAAACTTTAACGTTGAGTGGCATTTGAGTGGAGACCTCAAGATGCTCAAATGCATTTTTGGTATAAGTGGGGAAGCAAATTCTAAGTACCCTTGCTTGTACTGCATGCAAAGTCCAAGCACAAGAGGATGGATTGTTAGAGCTGAGGCTGAGGAGGCTCCTTCAAGAAAAAAATTCTTCATAACTACTCATCTTCTACCATGATTTGGGATCCCATACTTCCAATAGCATTGACAAATGTACACATATGTACACTACATGTAGAGTTAAGGATCATTGACAAGTTGGTCCATCTCCACTTGGATTATGCATATTCTATCAAGCCTACAATTGTTGCAGATGAGTGCATTAAAAAATGTGAATCTCTACTTTCAAAAATGGGATTTCATGGTGGCGATGTTCATCTAAGAAAACATCCAAAGCTTTCACAAAGTATAGGTAATGTACTACAAGGTGTCTCAATAGGAGGTGCAAAAGCAAGGAGATTCTTCAGCAACCATGATGACAAACAACTAAATGCCATGTGGAATTACTGAAAAAAATTTTGCAAGTTCACGACTAATGTGAAAAGCAAACAAGAAATAGCAAAAAAGAGGATGGAGGTGTGGGTCAAACTACATACTTTTTTAAAGACCATGAGGCAGCAAGTAACATCAAATAGCTATGTGAAAGATAATTTAATCAATTTATTTTTCTTTAATTGAAATAAACATAAGATGAAACTCTTCTGTTCTTCCAACATAAATTCTTCTTGTGCATGGTGCATTCCCAAGGCATGGAAAAATCTCATGATCAAGCAAGGACAAGCTTCTTTAGGTGCACAAGGAAAGAAAGAGGAGTAACAAAAAGTAATGCCTTCAAAGAGCTTTTTGATTGGTTCTTTAGAAGAAAATTACAAAGGAGCTCATGCCAAATATTGTCATCAAAATATTAGGACTATAACCAGACAAAAACATCATGGATCAATATCACAAAATGAAAAAGATTACATTCCAAAGAAAGCATTAATATTTTCAATGTCTTTTATCTCTTTGAGAAATAAATATATCTATGTATGTTCATTTCATGATGTAATAATCTTTGAAAAGAAATATGTCTATGTACGTATGTCTTTTTTTAGTCTTCTGAATGAGCTTGAATTTTTGGAAAATCTACCTTCAAAGAGCTTTTTGATTGATTCTTGAGAAAACAATTACAAAAGAGCTCATGCAAAATATTATCATCAGATAAATAGGATTTTCACTAGAGAAAAACAAATCATCGATCAATAAGGATTAATATTATGACATTGATCAATTACACAAAAAAGGTTTACATCCTTCATATTTGCAATTTCTTGTATCCCTTTGGCCAATAAATATGTGTATCTATGTACAGTTCATGAGTAATAAGCTTTGGAAAGAAATATATTTAATCCTTCTTGAGTGTTTTTAATGAGATTGGCTCTAGCAAATCTCCTCTATATGTAAGGTACATTGCATAGCTTGAGTAACAAAGGAAGTAGCCTGCCCTTGAAGCATTGAATCCTGGGGCATATCCCAAAATTCTAAATGCAGTTGTTCTTTCAAGTAGCAAAACCCTATATGCATTAAAGCGTATTGAATTAAAACCCATGTATTTTGAAAGAGTCTTCAAGGAGAATAGTGCCAAATCTGGCTCTTCACTATAGTTCTTATGAATAACACAAAATAATTCAAAATTCAATTTTGGAAGATAGTGGATCATTGAATGAATATCCACCTTTGTCTTTCCTTTCTCCTCTATGGTTTTCCTTGTTCCCTTCCCCCTGCTAAGGTAGTTGTCTTCATCCAATATAGATAACTGTGGAAAAAATCAAAAACTTAGGTCAAAAGAAGTCGAAGGAACCTTTTAAATTCATAAAAATAACCCAAAACACAAGTAGAAACAAAAGCATGAGACATGACCGATTCAATCGATTAGGGTCATTAAAGAATAGCGGATGGACCTAATCGCTTGCATCAGTCATGTTTGATTTCTCATCCTAAACTTTATAGAAACATAAAATAAATGTTGAAAATAGTATTTATACACACAATAAGATATTAATTATCAATGTTGCATGCAAGGCATAGACACGATCGATTCAAGCGATAAGACTCGTCAAATATTCTCCAATGACCCTAATCGCTTGAATCGATCACCTCTAACACATTGACACAAGAAACTTTGAAAAATAAGCTAGTCAAAGGCCAGTCAAACACGTGTAATCGCTTGCATCATTCGTATGGGGTATGAAGCATAGCTATGTAGGCTGACGAAGAGAGAAATTCTATGAAGGTTGAAAATATGAAATGGTGAAGGGAACCGGTATTTATAGTCAAGGAGGACCAGGCAACAATCACATGACATGGACCAATAAGCAAGCGCCACATGGCAAACAGACATTGGGAACCACAATAGCTACATTATGTGGCCCACTCAAATGATGCCATGTGGCATTGTCATGTTGGGATTCATAATGGCTAGATGACATGGACCAATCACAAGATGCCACATGTCACCAACCGTCAACTCATTCCAAAGACCTATTTAAGCTCCTCTATTCACTTTTTTTCCATTTTTTTGTGAACTCCTTGCTAGCATTGACTTGCCATTGCCTTCAAGTTTTTAACCTGCTTTTCAAAACTTTCCATAGAACACATTTTGTGTGAGGTATGATGGATCACAGAAGCTTGTACATGACCGATCCAAGTGATAAGGGGCATCGGGAAGTTTTGGGTGCCCCTAATTGCTTGGATCGATTGTCATCATCAATCATTTTACAACATGACCAATACAAGCGATTAACATCCGGGAGTTTTCGGATAACCCTTATCACTTGGATCGGTCGTGTTTCTTGAATGTCGTAGAGTGCTTTGTGAAAGCTTTTTTATAGTAGTTTTTTTGCTTTTTAAATTTCTTCCAAGCTTTTAAACTCTTTTTTAATGTAGGGTATGGATAGGACAAAGAAGACAGCAAGGAAGTTGTATCCTCAGGATCAAGAGAAAAATGACCAAAATCAAGATGACAAGGGATCTTCTCCCCAGAAAACTAATCAAGGCCTTAATGCATTAGAGGTCTTAAAAAAAAGGGTCCATTACCATGTTAAGTCTTTGAGGGAGATAAGAAAGGCTCAAAAGTTTGTGGGACTCATGATCCCCAAACTTCCTTTCATGAGAGTTGTCAAGCAAATTTCAGCCAATCTTTGTTCCATGATGAAGACCACACCCTTCATAAACGTGAAGTGGCAAACTCAAGCTCTTCTATGCTTGCAAGAAGCTGTGTAAGACTTTGCAATTGACTTCATGAATGATGCTTACTTGTGTGCAGCTCATTGTCATAGGGTGACATTGGTGGCAAAAGATTATGTGATTGTATCAAGGTTCACATATAAGTTTGAAAAATCTATTGTGCCTATTGATAACCATGATCAAAAGTTCTTTGATATTCTCAATATACCTCTAGCATGAGCACCTAAGTCATCAATTGTAATTGAAGAGGTCCACCCTAAGGTCCCTCGTGATCATGAAACAAGAAATGTAGCAGATTGTGAGGAGGAGAGGAAAAAGTAGGGTTTGTTGTCAGAGGAAAATGTTATCCTGAACCAGATTTAGAAGCTCCAAAAGGCAAATAAAGAACTTCTTAAAAAAGTAGATGGGCAGGTGATAGTAAATGCTGCAATGCCATGGCAGGAGGAATTCTTGCTTGATAGAAGACCAGAAGACAACAAAATGATGAGAGAGTTCAATGTTGAAATATCTGATAGTGTAGTCAATATTGCACTCAAGTATTATCTATAGGCTATAAAATGCTCATGTTTTCCTTAATTTGGTATTTCCTATACTCAATTTATATTTCTTGAATTCTAGGGTAATGCAACAATGTGAGGCAACAGTTTCAAGAAAAATTTTCATCATAGATCCTCTTATGACTCAGTGCTTTTTGTACAAGCATGGAGATGTGAAATTCTCTCTAAAGAATTTTAAAGAAGGGATAGAATATATTATCTACCCCTATATTGAAAAGTAAGTATTCATCTTCATTTTAAAATAAGTAACAGTCTTTTCAATAGAGAAGTTATTTTTACATGCTACTTACTAACAGTGGCCACTGGAGTCTGATTATCATTAACTTCAATGAATATCAAGCACTTTTCATGAATTCTCTCCAATCACAACATGGAAACTACAAAGTGTAAGCCTTGCCATACATTTTGTTGTGTTCTATTTTAAAGCCTTACCATCCATTTTGAGTTTACCTTGCAGTGCTACTAAGCTTCTCAAAATGCATATTGATTAGAACTTTCTAGGAATTCCTAAATTGAATGAAGAAAAAAGGTTTGGATACATTCAAATACATGTGCCATTATAGAAAGACAACACCTCATGTGGTTGGAGAGTGATTGCAAATGCAGTAAGGTTCTTGGAAAGAAGGTTTTACAGTCATGAGTAAAACTTGTTAGACTATCTAGATGCATGGGTCATCTTGATGAGGGAGAGACCAATAAATGTCATTATGAAACATGCAGTCTACCCTTATGATCGAGACTCACCTCCACCACCACCCCTAGATAAAAAAGTCTCAAGAAAAGAAGAAAGGGTTTCCTATTTACTCCCCATTGAAGCATGGGCCAAAAAATAAGAGTAGAGGTGAGGGCTCTAAAAAGGGCCACAAGCAGCACAAAGGTGAGGGATCCAAAAAGGACAAAAAAGAAGGGTGAAACAATATATTTTTTGAATGTAAGATTGTAATCTAATGTGTAACCAACATATGTTGGAAGATTTATTTATGTACAAATGTATGTAATTATGCCAGTCTTCATCTGGAAGATGGTCATTGTAACTATATTTATATGCCTTGAGTAATATAATGTTGAATTGATCCTCTTGAGAATAAAGAAAAAGTGACTTCATTGCATGGTTCAAGAAAAATTGAATTGGTCTTGTCATCAAAATGTCTGTATTTTGTGTGTTTTTTGCTTTATTCTTGTTGAAAAGTTAAATGTGAAGATTGTGGAAAAGTCTTTATGACACAACCGATACAAGCGATACGGGCAATCGAAGAATTTTAGATGGCCCATACTACTTGTATCGGCCTTGTCATCCAATGTTTTCCATTATCTCATACCATCCTCTAAAGGCAACTATGCATAAGATGAGTTGAGGTGGAAAGTGTTATTGTTCATCAATCAAAGCTTAACAAAATTCTTGTTTTGAAGCTTGTTTCGATAGTTTGTTATACATGATCGATTCAAGGGATTAGGATGATCCAACAAGATCGGATTGTCCTAGTCGCTTGAAATGGTCGTCTTCTCTGATCTCGTCTACACTATAATATGACTAAACTTCATGCTCTACATATTTTGAATATCACTTGAGTTGGAATTTGCACCAGCTTCTCCACCCTCTTTAATATTCCTAGTTATGTGCACCATGGAGACTTTCTCATGCATACCTTGAGGCCAAACAAGCATGGAGAATCTCTAATGTGCACATTGGATAGACTTAAATACTTTAATTGAAACTAATTATTGAAAAGTAAAAGTATTGTTCATCTAGAATTTACTCATATGCAAGTTCCTGTATAATCATTGCACCATTGAAATTGTATCAGGATGTTGAAATTAAACAAAAATGCCAATATGAATATAGTCCATAAAAAGTCATAATTGAAGTGATATAATGAGTCACATTCTTAGTTACCATCCTACAAAGAAAAATCAATGGAAGTATGAATGTCTTGGTTTATATTCTTCAACCACCTAGAATTTACTCATGCAAGTTCCTGTATAATCATTGCACAATAAAAACCTCATTAGAATGTTCAAATTAAACAAAAAAAAGTGCCAATATGAATATACTCCATAAAAAGACATAATTGAGCTGATGTAATTAGTCACATTCTTAGTCACCGTCATGCAAAGAAAATCAATGGAAGTATGAAAAAAAATCTTCTAAAAGAGGGAGATATATTATGTAATAATGTCTTGGTTCCTATTCAATCAACTTTTTTTAGACTTGTTACAATCTTCAGGTTTGGAACTTGATCACCCTGGGTGGCAAGCAAGTTATGCAAGATAATGTTTTCTTTGATCTAATGTTAACTATTGCATCATCAATTGAGAATTTGAACTGTGATGATACCTCATCAAGGTAATCTAGGAGCTCCCTTACACTTTTGAGTTTCCAATTTGCAATGACAATTATTTTCCTAGATCGAAAATCTCGATGAATCAGTACTTCTAACTCAAATTTTGGACAGTTGTCCTATGAGTCCAAGGCTATCCAGAGTCCAAGCTTTCTTTTCCATCTTCTATGGTCTAATCCTAAATTAGAGAGTGTCAAGATATCTGATATGAAATTGAAAGAGAATTTGGACTAACTTTACATAAAATCATGTCACCTAGCTTCTGAACTTCTTTGCTATCCCATTCCCTACCTAAAACATCATCAATCTGTGAAATGGAGACTCTTCTATTCAACCACATTGTTTTTGTTTTCTGTAATAACATGTTTTTAAAGCATGTTACAAAATATGAATAGGCAAAAACCATTGAATCTTTATCCTTCTCAAAATTTGGCTTGTTGACATTGTCTTTTGGATGTGAAATTTCATTTTTCATAGAGAACTTGAAACTATTGAATGATCAGGAGCATCCCAATCTAATGATGGGATGTAAGGAGTAGGCAGATGTACAAGATTTCCATAAGAGCTCCTCCTTTATGTCACCTGATAATCTGCAAAATGGGGAAAATAACTCTATGCTATTGAAAAATTGAACAGATTTGTCTGCATACATAAGTTCTACATATTCCTTATGAAGAGCTCTGAATGTTTCTTGTTACACATTCAATAGGTTGCAACTCCACAATATTGGAAGGAAAAATATCTGCAATACAAAAGCATATATGTTGTTATACAAAAACAGCTGAAATGATAGAAGAGCATTGTAAAACTTCACTTATAGTACGAAGGGAATTGCAGATCATTTTCTACAACAAGATCCTTGGTGTTGTACACATGTTGTACTCTTGCAAACCAACCGCATATCTTCAATTTGAAACTGAGAATACGTCCCCTCCAATGGTTTCTTGTGTCGTCTCTTTTAGCACAATTGACTTTAATGGCATCTTTGTAGCTAGGAAGCATAGTTACCCATTCATTTACCTTCACAGAAAGAGGTTTCCAGAAAGAATCCTCTCTTTTGTTCTAAACCTCACATGAGATTACATGATTGGAAGGATGATGAGAAGAAGAAGCCATTAGAATTGAGAAGAAGAAGAATGCTCAAAGCGAGGAACTGACATTCACAAACTTTTCCAATATTTATAGATAAAAAGGCTTTGTACACGTGGAAAATTTTGATTTGATGTAAACCCTATCGTCAAATGACCATGGAATTTCATGAACCCAAAAATATTCTGTATCTTCAAAAATCATTTCCTTCTTGGAACTTTAAAAATATGCATCATGTGGTGTGCAAAAATATCTTTTATTGCATCAAACCGAAAAATTTTACACTGAATACAAGAATCTTCATCACTTTAGGGGCCCTTTTAGAGCATATTGTCTTAAAAAAAGAATTTCTTGATAGAGTTAAAGGAGATAGCAATGTTATATTCTTGTACACATGGAAAGACTCTATTTGTCAATTTCCTTAATCTATCATAAGCAAACAACCCCTTTTTAGCCATTTTTCACCCTAATGAGTTTGATCATAGTGTTTTATTTCAATCACATTAAAACTCCGAAAATAATAAAGGCAAGGTTTTCAATGTATCCTTTTGTAGTTGTCCATTGGCCATATCGACAAGTCTTGATAACAACATATTTAAGATTATCACTACATTTTGTACCAATTGGAAAGGTAGAGGAGAATCCATACTACCTCAATCATTTAGAAATGTAATTTTATTCATAGAAACCATACTTGAGATCATAATTACAGAAACCCTTCGGAAAGAGCTAGTCACCATGCAACATAAAGTAGAAGTATGGCACTTACCTCAATCATCTAGTTTGTCAACTGTTGTAGCTTCCTCAAGCATCTTTATTCCCTTTGCTTGTGCAAGCCAAAAAGTTACCTTGTTTGGGCATTCATATGTCTAATGTCCTTGTTTGCCACAATGAAAACACAAATCAAGTCTTTTTGGCTCCTCAATAAAATTAAGATCCTGTTGCCAATGAATGGGTTGACAACTCCATTGGGTCTCCACCTAAACAAGATTATTATCTTAATTATTAAAAGATGTACTCTTTGAGTGGTTCATGTTTGCTATAGCAGGTGTCTATGGCTTATGTCCCATCATAATGAATCTCATGCTATTTGCCTTCTACATATTAAACTTCTAGATCTTCTCAAAACTCTTAGCCATCACAACAACATTAGAGTGAGAAACATAAAGAAACAAACACTCAATAGTATGTACGAAATTTTAGATTCGTATCACTTGTATTATTATGGAAGTAAGATTCATAATGAATAAAAAAACATATATAAATTTTCAAACATGTATCTTATATAGTATCTATAGAGTATGAAACATAAAGAATCAAATATATATAATGATATTCATACGTTTTTTATGTGTGTAATATATATTATCATCAGAGTAAAACTTATATTGAATCGAACACTTATAATAATTCCTATGTGATCTCTAATACATGTTATATGAACCATGCTTCGAAAAATATACACAATAAAAAGGTTTAAAAGAAAAAATATACACAATAAAAAGGTTTAAAAGAAAACATGTAAGCTATCACAAAGAGTTCCCAAGCGTGGTTTTTTTTGTACAACCACTTTATATAAAATGTTTTGGTCCATATTGATTTGATTAAAAGTGCATTAGATAAAACTCGTATTTTATGAAAAGAGCTTCTTAACAAAAGACTTTCAATCGAATGAATAGAAATATTTCAATTAAAATCGAATATATGTTCAAGAAAAGCACAAAATTATGATCTATGTGCATAATTTGATAAATTACTTTAATCTGATTGAATAAATGCAATTAAGACCACTAACATGAATTCACAGAATAAATAGTGAATAAAAAGGAAAATGTTTAGGAATAAAATATAGCCCCTCCCCAATCCTTAAACATCAAGGAAAATAACAATTCTAGACATTGGAAAAAAAAATCCAAACCATATGAACATTGATATTTTTGGTGGCCCACTTTCAGGGGGTGATTGCCCCGGTCATGAAGAAGGACTTTGAGGTGGGGATGGGAAAAGGGGTCTTGGAGGTGTGGGGAAAGACGGAAAGGATGGGGGGAAAATTGGATTGGATAAAAAGGTAGGTGTGCTAGGGGGTACACTAGGTTGAGTGGCTGCGAGAATTGTGGGATGAATGGGAGTAAGGACGACTTCTGCTACTCCGCCGGAGAAGGAGGATGTTGTTCTAGAAGAAGAAGGGTGTATGGGGGAGACTGGATGGATGGGAGGTGAAGGAGGAGCGGTTGGGGTGGTAGGTACTTCAACAACTGTGATGGTATGTACATCAGTAGTACGGGGTGGGGAGTCGATGATAATGGTGTCTTCTGCCAATGAGCCTTCAGGGATGAGGCGCGCTTCTCGTGCCTGTTCTAAAGATTGACCACTGGTGGGTACCCGAATATATTCACCCGTTTTGGTTAGTAGACGGATTCTACGAGGGTCATACTGTGGTAACAGTTTCCTCTGCAAATATCATAAGGCTTCTGTGGATCCCACTCATTTGACAAGTTCTGAGAAGCCTCTGATGTATACTTCTTCGAATCCACCTGAGACAAGTTCCTGTTCTATAAGTGCTTGACTCTCCTCCTCAGTTAACTTCTTGCGCGCCCAAACTTTTTCCATAGTACGATATAACTTCTTGATGGCTAACGTATAAGCTGCTGCTTCAAAGGTTTCATCTTCATGCGTACTGGTATCACCCTGGGTGTCCGTGTGCTGTCCATGTTCATCTGTCTGCACATGTTCTTGGGAGTCATGAGTGCCTTGGTTGGCTTCATCATCGCCTTCATCTTCATCGGTTTCCGTTCTTTCTTCCTCGGAACTAGACACTATTTGTCCTTATGGTTGGTCTCGGGGCATGGTCGGGTAGCTTGGCCGCTCATATTCTTGAGAAAAGATCTGACCTTCTAAAAATTGAAATTCACTGGGGAAAGCATCTTGCATTTCGAAATCAAACGTTGTATCTATGGGTTCCGTTTCCAAGTTAGGTATCGGAAAAGAAAAAGCTTCTGCACCAATAGTGGTGGGAACTTCTACTGTAGTGGTGGTCGGTTCCTAAACTGATGTTGCCTGTGAGGTAACTGCACTGGTAGTGCCTTCCGTTACAACTGGTCTTGATATCGTATGCGAATAGGTTGTACCGTTGGAGTGGCTTCTGTTAGGGACTGCTCTGGAGAGGGTTGTGGTGAGGGTGATTCTGGCACCTGAAGGCGGGGGATAGTTCCTCTCATTCGCTTTCCTGCTCTTCCTTTGTTGGCCTTCCTAGCTTTCTTTGTTGCTCCCTTGAAGGCTTTCAGCTCCTCACTTGTCATTGCTCGCTCGATAGGTAAATCATAGGCCAAACACATATATACGATGCGCGTGAGAGCACAACATCCATTGATGACCTTCTTTCTTTCCCATCTGTGTTGTGCTAGGTAGAGCTGATCAATGATCCAGCTTGCTAGATCAACTGTCTGGGGTCCAGTACATGCTAAATATAAACCAAACCATATGCGCTTGTGAGGCATTGTGAATCTGTCCTGAGCGGGGAAAGCAAAATGTTGCATGCATATCCGCAGTGGTTTTGAAAGCTCAGGTGTGATCGCCCAAATCTCTTCCCACTTAGTAACGTCTCCACATTTCATTGGCTCTGGAACCAGCCTTTCTCGTTCTGTTGGAGTGTGCGTACCATGGATCTTGATTGCAGCGCGAATCAGATCTTTAGAAAGATAAAAGCTTTTATATGGTGGATCGTTCACTAAGGATGGCAAAATAAAAGTGCCGGGTAGATCCTTGTTCTCAGAAGCTGTCAAAGTGGTGACTAAGTAATAGCATCTGTAGAAGTTAGGTTCAGGCAAAGGGTCACTGAAATACTTTGTGAAGCCGGCTCTTGCCCAAACATGTGTTAAGTCTTGTGTGTTCTATAGTCCTTCGAACTCTCTTGAGAAAAACTGATATTTGCCCTAGGTACGATCATCAAAAGTCAAATTGGCCTCAAATATAAAATCAACATCCGCCAATGGTCCTGCTATCCCTTAAAACCAGTGAGAATTGCGATGAATCTTCTCAGTAAAACCCCTAGGGGGATCGTCAATTAGCATGGGCCCTGGAAACCCTTGAAACTCTGGTGGTTGAGCTGTAGGATGGGGCTCCGCTAGTAGTTCTCCAATATTGGCCATTGGTGCACTGGGGCCAGCTTCCGATGGTCCTTTTGCCTGCATGATGAATGGTGCGAATGCGTAGTAGATCTGCTACATAAGATTAACACATTAGTATGGAAATTAATCATGATCCAATGAAAGTGAGACCGTAATCCCTTTCCATAGCCGATGTGTAACCCGTGTAGCCAAGTGTTGTGATGTGATTGATACAATGCTTCTTGCAGAACTAGTGCAGGTCTCTAGATACCTATATGTTTAAAGATATTGCATGCAGTGCTTTGATGAGATGTTATTACAAGCGTTGTTGGGTTATAGTGTGTGGATTCGTACAAGGTTCAGTCATGAATGAGTTATTACAAGGTTGTAGATTAGTCGGGGTGGGAGTTATGTTAGATAAGGGAGTCGTAGAAGGCGTTTGGATACGTTTCGGTATCCACTTCCTAAGAGATTTCTGAGGATTATATATTACATGGCTTGAGGGTTGAGCTATAATACACTGTTTGGGTACCCAAATCTGTGTGGGTGTGGGTCGGTTTGTAAGGTACTTCTTTGCGATCCAAATTTGTCGAGTGTTCGTACTCGTAGAAGAAGGTCGAGTAGACTTTGAATACTGACTCTGCTTCTGCCTTGACTTCTTCTTGTCAATGTCTACTATGTTGAATTCTGTCGGTGGTTTCTGTCCTTTTGGCATCCATATTTGTCTCGTGCCGCTTGCTTTGTGATACCGATACTGCTGCTTTCTTTGTGTCGTCTGATATTGTCATCGGCCTGGGTTCCTTTCCCGTGGTTGACTCCTTTGTGGTTGAGGTTGAGAGGTCGGATGGACACTCTGCTTTGGAAAAGAAGGGAGGTCCAACACTTGCGAAACCTGCCCATTAGGAGGTGCTCCATTTTGTACTTTTAATCTAGGCCACTCCGTAGTAAGTGTGGAAGGATGGGCACCGCAGTTGATAGTGTCCATTTGTCCACTGATGTAACCCTCCTAACTGCTGATGGTGTCCATTTGACCAAGCGGTTGGGTGGTTGACCCTTCTAATTTGCAGGAAGCCCAAGGGAAAATCTCCTGACGTCCTTCTGATTGACAATTGTCCATAGCCAAGCCTGCATGGGTTGGTGTAGACGTAACGTGACTGATCTGACCAAAGATCTTTCGGTCTTCCGTCGCATGTTGTTCCTAGGGTCTAGGGTCGCGCACTTCAGGCAAACAACCATTAGGGAAGTCAAGCGGTATCACTCGCTTCTGAACTAAGGTTCCAATCTGTAAGGAGCCTTGTCTAAGATTTAGGTCCACTGAGTGATCGTATAGCCAATCTTGGCCAAGGATTAGGGGTTCTATCAGGTCGTCGTCATGGCACACTAGTAGCTTTGTGGTCATAGTCACATCGTGTATGAGGATAGGAAGGTCCAACTCACCCATGCAAGGGGTTTCCATTCCTCCTAGCCCTATGAGGTATGCCTCAATCGGCCGCATTTCTATTCCTGAGTCCTTATAGTGGGACCATCTAATCGCACTAGTCACAGCACCTGAATCAATTAAAGCCGTGAGCTCTTGGCAAGGGTTGTCTTGCTCTAGCCTGACTGTGATGAATGGTCTCCTGTCCACTATGCTAGGGTGTGTACTTGACTTTGCTTGACACATGGCCATGGGGTATCTGGGTGATGTTTCTAGATGGTTATAATGTTCTCTCCCTAGTCCTTGTCTTCTTAACTTCATGCACTTAATGCGTTCTATAGCTTCTGTCTGAGCTTCAGCTCATATTCTATTTTCTTCCTCCTTACGCTTCTTTGCCAACGTGAGTCGTCTAAGCATATTCTCCGTAAGAGGTTCCTAATATAACTTGACTCTACAACCACTAATGTAATTAGGCATTATGTCTCCTTCTAAGGTGGCTAATTGTACTGCTCTACTTGTTGAGAGTCTGTTAATGATCATAGGTCCATAACCTCGCTTTTCTAACTTCCGTGCGTGCTGTTTCAGTGTATATACTAGAACTAAATCTCCTTCTTTGAAGCCTTTATCTTTCACATGTGCATCAAAATATGCTTTCTGTCGCTTCTTAGCTGCGTATATTCCTGCTGCTTCTTTCAGCCTGGTTTCTCCTAATCTTTCTAAGTCCATTATTCTTGCTGATAGTTCATGGCCGGTCCACTGATGTTCTTGTGCAACCTTAAGGGTCGGTATCAAGAAGTCCAAAGGAAGCACAACATTCTGACCAAAAACCATCTGAAAGGGAGTTGCATTCAGTATGGTCTTGTAGGCCACTCAATATGCCCAAACAGCGTGGTGTAACTGTTTGTCCCAATCTGAACGTTTGTTGTTCACGAGTTTCGTCAGTACGTTACAAAGGATCTTGTTAGTGCTTTCAGCCTGATCATTGGCCTGAGGATGATATGGTGCGGATTTCTTATGAATCACTATAAAATCCTATAACAAATATTCAATGACTTGATTTAGAAAGTGAGTTCCTCGATCGCTCACTAACTCTATAGGCAATCCATATCTTTTAAAGACATTTTCAAATAAGAATTTTGTAGTCGTGTGTGCATCATTCTTTTTCGTGGCTTTTGCCTCTACCCATTTGGTAAGATAATCTGTCGCAACAATAATGTATTCAGCATGTGTACCTTTTGCAGGGGGGTTAATGGGTCCTACAAAGTCTATACCCCACTTAGAAAATGCACGTCCTCCCATCATGGGTTTCAATGGCATTTCATCTCTGCGAGAAGGAAACTGAGTTCTTTGGCACACGTCACATCTCTTTACATAGGTATGTGCATCCATGTGAAGAGTGGGCCACCATAATCCTGCAACGAGGATGGCTTTGATTATCCTATCGGGTCCAAAATGACCTCCTGCAACACCTTGGTGTGCAGTCTCTAGTACGCCCAAATAATCGCTTTCATGAACACATTGTCTTAAGTATCCATCTCATCCTCGTTTGTATAGATTATCGCCGATAAGTGAATAGTCTTGAGCGTCCTGCTCTAGACTGCGTTGTCACGCTAAAGTCATTCCTTGAGGGAATGTTTTCGTCCTCAAGTATGTCACTAAAGGTTCACTCCAGTCTGGTGTGAGAGACATGTGATATAGTGTAGCATGTTCTACAGGTGGTCTTTCACAACAAACAAGACATTCTTTACACAACTTGTAGACATCTGCTTCCATCGAAGGCCAATAGACTCCTAATCTATGCAGAGTCTGCAATGTACGATGTTTCGAATGATGTTGCCTTAATGCACCTACATGTGCTAATTGCAACCAATTCGCATGTTCCGATTCATCTACACAACAAGCAAGAATCTTTTGATTATCCTATTTATATATACTTCCTGCTATGATTTGATATCTCTGAGACTTGGTGATCACTCCTTCCTTGATCCTTATCCTAGGATTTTTAGGTCCATACGTGAGAATAGGGACTATCGGCTTAGCCCATTCTGGTACTATCTCAAAGTTAAACAAATATGCATCTGGTAATTCGTCCGCTATTCCTTGAGGAGCTTCTCCTGAGGTTAATCTTGAGAGGTGGCCAGCCTTAAGATGTGTCTTTTCTTTCCTGACTACTACTTCAAAGTCGTACTCCATGAGTAATAGAAACCAACGTATTAATCGTTCCATGTTACATGGTTTGTTGACTAAGTACAATAGGGCTTGATGATCTGTAAAGAACTTGAACTTGTTTGCCAAAAAATAATGCCTGAATTTCTTTACCGCGTAGATCATCCCTAATCCTTCTCGTTCTGTAGTGGTGTAATTTCTTTTTGCTGTGTTCAACTGTCTGCTCGCGTAAGCTATTGGAAGATCTATATTTCCTTCATTCATGGGTTGTGCTAACACACATCCTATGGCATAGTTGGATGCATCCACATGTACATGGAATGGCTTGCTCCAATCCGGGGTTGTCAATATAGGTGCTGAGCACAAACGTCATTTGAGTTCATTGAATGAATTCTCACATTCGTCTGTCCATTCAAAATTGGTCAAAAGAGAGTACAGAGGCTTGGCTATGATTGCATACATGTGTATGAATCGTCTATAACAACCGCAATGACCCATAAAAGCCTGTACCTCTTTCACGTTAGTTGGTCTATGTAGCTCAATGATGAGTAGCACCTCCTTTAATGTCAATCTGGGAAGACGTGAGGATGGTATGATGACCTCGAGCAAGTGAAGGCACAAGTGCGTGAGTGAGAAGCACACCAACATGCACACACATGTGCACACACACGCGCATACACGGTAAGACAAAGAGAAAGACAATGGAGTTCTTTTAGATTACTTCCAAAATGCTCATACAAGTTCAAATCTATTACAATCTAACCCCAAAAATGAGCTCTCTAGCTCTATTTATAGTTTTTCACTAGCTTTTGGCCCTGTCCTGACCTAGTGTCCGACCTAGTTAAAAATTAGTTCTAGGGCCTATTTGGAGGCTCAAACGAAGTCTAAAAATTATGAAAATTGGTACGATACTACTTCTAATACTCCTCAAGCTCGAGGACTCCTCGGCTTGCACAAATTGGAGTTACAAAAAGATGAAATGGTATTTACAATGATTTGTAGTGATGAGAATCACTGTTACGAAGATATTGTTTTTGGAAAAATTTGAATGGCCTACTTGCCAGATCTTCGTTGACTGCTTAGTCTGCTTGTGCCTTCTCTCCGCTCTGGCTCCCTTCTTTGGCTTCCTTGTCTTGTGATTCCTTCAGTGCCTTGACTGCTGCTGCCAACACCCCCCCCCTCTCTCGCGTCTGTCATCTCTGACAGACCCTTGTCTAGCTGAGCGTTGGATATAGTATTGAACCACATCGGAAGCAAGGTGGTGTTCTTCTAGTCGCAGTCCCCGTGCTAGGTCTGTTAACAATGCATCCCAATTCACTAGACCTGGGATGTCTGGATGTGGCACCCGCAATTGATCTGAGTGGATAGTCCTCTCCACAGTGAATAGGTGGAGGATATGTGAGGGCTTGGGTACAAATATTTCTGAGTGATATTCCCAGAACCCTGTGATGAACATTTCCTTGAAGGTCTGCTTGAAGCATGCTGGGAGGTATTTTATTCTTGCGTGCCAGGCATATACTACCTTTATTGAGGGGGTAGTGCTCATGTCATATACCAGGTCTAGGTTGCCGGCAGTGAATCCTACTCTTGAGAAGTGGGGGTCTTTGATGTTCTTGAATGTTCTGAATGTGATTAGCATTAATTCGAAGATCTTCATGCACATCTGTGCCATCACATCAGGGGTGTTCCGTAGTCGAATGCTCCAGTGACGGATTGTAGAAATCATGTAAGCAACAGTGGGAGGTCCTTTGTGGAGGTGCTAGATAGACATAATTTAACCACTTTGCACAACCTTTGACGTTCTTTACAGCAATGGTAAATTTGAGCCAGGTGCGTCTGCGCAAGACTGGAACATAACAGGGGTTGTACTTGATAAATAGTGCTAGTCCAAGTACGAACCATCTCGGGATAGGTCTCCAGAAGACGGATCCTCCAGGTGGGTTGATGAATGGATCCTTTTTTAGCACTCTCAGGGATATCATCGGGGCCAAATTGTGTGGCAAAGGTTGGAGCCTTGCCACATTGTCATTGAATCTCTGTGTTGTAATCTGCCAGGAGTACACAATAAGGAACATACTGATCATCGTTGGTGCCTATCCATCTGTGATGAGACATACTTCCAAAATATTCTGACTTTATGATAGTGTCTTCCAATTTAGCCATTGACTGGATTTGGACTGCTACTCAATCTTCATGGGTTTTAGCTGTCTTTTCGAGTGTCTGAAGCCATTTGGGTACTTCGACTTCCAAGGTGTCCATTCCTTTTGAGGTTTGCTGACCTCCTAGCATCGGCATAGGAACATATGGTTCCTCATATGATTCATCCACCTCAATGGGTACCAATTCTTCTGGCTCTGGTTCTATGACTGGAGAGGGTTGTCTTTCATATTCCAGTAACTTCTTCTGCAATTCTGGGACCTGCTCCGTTAATGCATTTACCTCCTCTAAAGTCGAGGTTGACTGTATGAACTTCGGTTGTTCTTCTTGTTCCCTAATCTAGCTGCGTAGTGTGTCTCGTTCCCTTTCCAAATCAACATGGGCTTCCAACAGATCAGCATAACTTTCTAGGATTATCTTCATTGTATCTGAGGGAACTACTTTGAACTGCTCTAGGTCGATCTCGTGGGGGGAGCCTTCCATTGCGGCTTCGAGGTTTTCTTCGTTTTGCTTCTGCAGACGCTTGTTTTCTTCCAGGGCAGTAGCCATGTGTTTTCTGAGTAGAGTCAAATTATGCCGCACTCGTAGATTATCTGTTTGGTAGACTTCGAGTAAAGCTTTGAGTTGTTTGACACCAGGCAATTGTGATGGTTGGGGTGCCTCCAGGAGGGTTTGATGGGCCTGCTCGAGTGTGGTATAGCGTTGATTGAGGTCAGCCTTTTCATCTTCTATGGTTATAAGTCGTCTTTGCAGTTGTTGGTGATTCGTAGTCAGTTGACTATGACAGTCTTCGAGAGCCTGATACTCACTCTCAAGTTGATACACACACTGATGTAACATTGAGAACATATTATTTACATTAAAGAATGCAGGGAAAGGGGAAGATGCAGGGGGAATGGGAAAGGGAAAGGGAGTTGTGAATGAGGTTGAAACAAGTGGTGAGGTGGGTGGAGGGCGTATGGGAGATTGAGGTTGCGTGGGGGGAGGGAGCGGTGTTGTGGCTGGTGATGTTTCCAGGGTGTCAACTGTGTGTGTGACCGTGTAGATGGGGACAGTGGGTGGGGTGGATGTGATGTTTGTGAAGAGTCTTGTGAAAGTGGGCATGGTAACTCCTCCGAATTGGATGCCAGGAGAGAGGAATTCCCATGACATATGTGGTAATGGCAGAAATAGGGGTGGTAGTCCCATGTGGTGAGGTGAGTTGTGTAGTGAGAGGTGAGGTGTGTGGTGAGAGTGGTTCCACCTGATGTTCTTCTATTTGTGTGTTATCTCCTGGTTCTGATACATTGATGTGAATTTTGCTTGCCGGATCGCATGGGGAGGGTAGGCACTCGTTTCTCAAATCGATGAATATAAGCCATGTCTGCATGAACGGCTTCATCTAAGCCTACCGCGTCTGCGTGCAGGTTCATTGATTCAATAAACATGTCATCCACACCTTCCTCCGCTAACATTTGGCTCATGAGCACCTTTCCTGTTTTGAGCGACAGTTTGTGTTGTTCTTGGACTCGCTTCATGGTTTCATACAATCTTTTTATTCGGGCCAAGTAGGCTGGGGCACTTGCTAGTTCTGAAAGTTTGTTATATTCTTGATCATACTCCTCGTTTGCCTCTTCTTCTTCTGTCTCTTCTTCATCCTCTTCTACTTCTACTACTTCCGGTTGGGTCGGGGCTGAAGTTGTAGTAGTGGGTTGTGGTCCTTGGGTCTGTTCTGCTTCTGTTTCCAGGTTAGACTCATTTATCATGCGGACAATTTCTTCATCTGTCAAATCGGCTAGGGTGTAGCCTTGTGGGAACTCCAAGTCTGATGGAATCGGAGGGAACACCAGATTGGGTGGAGGACCCGCCGTTGACAGCCGTCTTTCGAATTCTTGGGCCTTGGACCATACTAGTGCTCTTTGAATAGGCACATCGTACACTAAGCACATGTAAATTATTTTTGTCAAAGCACAGCACCCATGAAGCACATTCTTCTGTTTCTTATTCCATCGTTGATGGGCTAGATGGATTTGATCGATGATCCAATGTGGCAGATTGATGGTGAGATTCTCTGTCTCTGCCAAGTACAAGCTGAACCATATCTTTTTAGGTGGCATTGTGAAGCGTTCTTGGGTGGGGAAAGCGAAGTGTTGCATGATCGTTCGTAGGTGGAGAGCGATGGTTGGTGTCATTGCTACCATGTCCTTCAATTTATTGAGATCCTTGTGTTTCATCCTGCTTGGAATCATTGTTTCTTTCTGAGTGGGAATATGCATACCTTGCATCTTCAATGCTTCTCGTACTAGGTTGAGGGTCAGTTTGAATCTTTTGAGTTCGTGGCCTAGCATCAGTGAAGGTAGCACAAAAGTACTATCGCCTCCTTTGGCCCTGCTAGGGGTGATGGTACTGATAAAATAGGAGCAGCATAGGAAATCTGGCTTAGGTAAATGTGCCCTGAAATAGCCATCCAAGCCCGCTTTGGTCCATACTGATCACATTACCTCTGCATTCTGATACTGCTCAAATTCGTGGGTAAAGAAATGATATCGTCCCCATTTGCCATTAAACTCAAGTTCTACCTCCCAAAAGTAGGTGCCGTCTCCCAATGGCCCTGCGACATCACTAAACCAATGTGCATGTTTCCCCACTTGAGAAGTGTGCCCCTGAGCTGGATCCTGAATAGGAAGCACATGCAAAGCTCTAAGTTCTTGAGGTCTCTCAGTGAGTTGTGATTCCAGAAGGAGGGTTTCAATGTCCACAATCTGGGCGCTAGACCCTGCCTGGGAGCTGGTGCCTTCGGTTTCTACCATGTTACAGCTTGCTTGCTAGTTCTGTGAGAACATTATAAAGGAAAATGTAGAACAATTTTTGTCCCCATTACAACCTTAAAATGAGGTGAATGATGAGTTAGTCGATTAGTGAGTGCTCCATGTTTGTTTGTGTTGTTAGTCCTATGAGCTAAGTGAAAAGATGCAGTGTGAGAATGATGAAGTTAGTTGGTGGAGATGAATGTACAAATAGGATCGGGGGGTTTATTACAAGCTTTGGGCTGCCAAACACAGTGAGTGACTTTAGGTTTTGGTTTTGATTTTGTGGAAACTCTGGAGAGCTCTATAAGAGTGTCCACTTGGAAACGAGGCTTTTTAGGAACCCATTTACAAGTGATTTTGCTCGTGTTCATGGGCAAATATGTATTTGTGTGTATCAAATAAAAGGGGGCTTCGGCGGTTCGAGTGAGTGATCCATGTCGTGTATGGAGTGATTTGTGTGTAGCTACTTGAGCCCGCAAGCAAGCCTTAGGCGCCCAAATTTGTCTGGATTGTGGGTCAACCTTCATCGACTTCTTGGGTACCCAGATAGATTTTACTTTTACAGAAGACTTCTTCGAGGACTTCTTATTAGTATCTGGTTGTTGATCACTAATAGGAAGTTGAGCTAGTTGTTGTGGCTTGACCGTAATAGAATGCTTGCCTCTCCGCACCCACACTTGTTTCGAGGGCTGAGACATCTTGCTTCGCGAGTTCTTTTGGCTTCCATTATAGGTCATCTGCTTCCTCTGTTTTTGATCCACCTTTGGTTGCCGCCTCTCGATGGCCTTTGGAAAAGAAGGGAGTTCCATCGTATCCTTGCCGTCTTTGTTGAGATAATCATCCCTCTGCATCACATAGTTTTGGACAAGAATAGCATGGTCATCTTCATGTGTACTCCTAGAAGGACCAGGAGCTTGTGCCTTTCCTATTTCCTTGAGTGCACCATTGTCTAATTCAACTGTAATTCGACTCTGATCTACCCATACCTGAAGAAGTCCACTTCTTAGGTTTAGGTTGACTGCATGATCGTAGATCCAGTCTTGACCCAAGACAAGAGGTTCAGTGAGATCCTCATCTTGACACACTAGTACGTTAACTATCAGTAAAATGTCTTGAATGTAGAGGGGAAGTTCCACCTCGCCCATGCAAGGGGTTTCCACGCCTCCCAACCCTATGAGGTATGCTTCCACAGGATTGACATTTAAGTTCAATTCTCGACAGTAAGAGAGTTTAACAGCACTAGTGGCTGCACCTGAGTCAATCAAGGCTCTTACAGTCCTTGCACTCGTTCCTTGTCCTAACCCTAAGGTCACAAAAGGACGTCGGTCAATTATTCTATGAGAGCTACTACCTAAAACTTCACACATAGCCATATGATATTCTGGGCGCACGTAGTCATCTGTCCTATGCAGACCTCTACCCTATCTTCTCAACTTCATTCTTCGGATGCGTTCCAACGCTTCTGCCTGAGCTTCTTCTCGAATTCGTTGTTCTTCTTCCTTACGTTTCTTGGCACTGTTGAGTCTATTTAGCATCTCTTCAGTCAGGGGTTCTTGATATAACTTGACTCTGCATCCGCTTATGTAATTGGGGAGAATATCACCTTCCAAAGTGGCTAGTTGTACTGCTCCACTAGTTGAAATCCTATTGATGATCATAGGTCCATAACCACGTTTTTCTAGCTTTCTCGCATGTTGTTTTCGGGTATAAACCAAAACTAAATCTCCGGCCTTCAATTCTTTATCCTTCACATGGGCATCAAAGTACGCCTTCTACCTTTTCTTAGCTGCATATATTCCTGCTGCAGCTCTTAGTCTTGTTTCACCTAATCGTTCAAGGTCAAAAATTCTCGAAGAGAGTTCATGAACCGTCCACTCATGCTCTTGTGCTACTCTCAATGTGGGAATCAAGAAGTCTAGAGGTAGCACTGCATTTTGGCCAAATACCAGCTGAAAGGGTGTGGCTTGGAGTACCGTTTTATAGGCAACTCTGTATGCCCAAACAACATGGTGTAGCTTTTTGTCCCAATCAGAGCGTTTATTATTCACCAATTTAGTCAACAATTGCATAGAATCTTATTTGTGCTTTCTGCTTGCCCATTTGCTTGTGGATGGTAGGGGGCAGACTTCTTGTGTATAACCAAGAACTCTTGGAGAAGATTTTCAATAACTTCATTCAAGAAGTGAGTCCCCCTATCACTGACTAGCTCTATAGGTAGCCCGTATCTTGTGAACACATTCTCAAATAAGAACTTAGCCGTCGTTTGAGCATCGTTCTTCATGGTAGCTTTCACTTCTACCCACTTATTTAGATAGTCGGTGGCCACAATGATATATTCAGCATGGGAACCCTTAGCAGGGGGATTAATAGGACCAACAAAGTCTATTCCCCACTTAGAGAATGCACGTCCACCCATCATCGGTTTCAAAGGCATCTCATCTTTGCGTATAGGATACTGAGTTCGCTGACAGACATCGCACCGTTTCACATAGGTATGTGCATCCATGTGAAGGGTAGGCCACCACAACCTTGTGAAGAGAGATGGTGGATGCAATCCAAAGATGCGTAGGTGCTGCTGCAACCAGCTTCACACCAGCCAACTGAGACTTTAGAGTTGATTAGTAGACCCTTTGAGCTTCTAAACTCCACCAAAATATCAGCCAAGTACTTTGGAACATGTATCCCAAAAGTTTAAGTGAAGACAGACAAGTTGCAAAATGACTAGCTCCCAAAACTTGCTATTTTTGGACATACACCTGCTGGAAAAATTGAACAGTGCTCTCAACCTGGTAGGAATTTGAAAACTTCCTTTTGGGTATAGCAAATAGACTTAGCAAGCTTCCCAGTCCAAGTTAAAACACTTCAAATGATGGACTGAGCACTGAGAACAAATTTTTACAAAGTCTGGAATATGCCCGCCATTCTCGGGGCTCTGCAGAGATAGACCAGTGAGTAGTAAATTGCATATATCTTCAGAACTATTAATCCAATGACCATGAAAATTTATAACTGGAAAGTAGACAGTATGAGCTATCCAACGCACGTTAAATCACTGAAAAAGGTTAAGTAGAACTCGCGATATGACCTTCTGAAGGTACTGCTCTGAGTGAGTATAGCAGAGAACAAAACAGAGAAGTAAATGATGATAAATGTATAGATTCACATATGATTACAACCACATTGGCAATGAATCTTTGCACAATGGGAGTAGAATGATAGAGATATGGAGTAAGATCTTCAATCTCTACAAAATGACATGAAGTGGTCACGTAAAAGGCTTGCTTATCGCCTCTTCCTTCTTGCTCCTTTTATAGCTATTCTTGGAGGGAGTTTTGAATTTGAATTCGAATGGCTCCACCTAAAAGTGATCCCCAAAGTTAGGAGATATTCCCTCAGCTAAGAAATTCATGGTTTTAGGTAGTTAGAGCCACAAAATTGCTTTTACATCATGGATGAGGTAAGCCATCCTTTTCCTTTTTCTTTTCTCAATTACAAGAGATAAAAATGTACTCTTTTACAAGAGATGTTCACATGACTACACATGTGACTTACAAATGAGGATAATATCAAGCATATCAAGCATGTAGGCTTGGGTAAAATGCACCAACAGCTCCCCCTCAAGCCTAACATGCTTGGCCTCCAAATAAGTCTTCAATTGTCCTTGATTTCCTGCAAGCCAATCATCAATTTGAATCTACTTAACTTTGTACCATCAAGAGCTTTAGTCAACATGTCTGCACATTGCATATCTGTAGAGACATAGGATAGTTGAATATCCTTGCTCATTAGCTTCTCCCTTACATAATGGTAGTGGACTTCAATATGCTTGGTTCTAGCATGGTATACCGAATTAGCTGCAAGATGTAGTGAGCTTGTGTCGTCACCAAAAATGTGAGGTGTTGAAGAATGAAGTCCAAGATCTGTGTACAAAGACTTTAACCACATGATTTCTTGAGTTGCATTAGCCAAACCTCTATATTCGGCTTTAGTAGAAGATAATGCCATGGTTGGTTGCTTCTTCGATGACCAAGAAATGATTTTTGAACCAGCAAATGATATATAACCGGATGTGCTTCTCTATCATCTCTAGATCCGGCCCAATCTGCATCTGAGTAGACCTTTAGCTTAATATCTGAAGTAAATGAATAAAACAAACCTTCATTCATAGTCCCATTTAGGTACTTGAGGACTCTCTTGGCCGCTTCCATATGTGATCTTCTCGGCTTATTCATAAACTAACTCAATAAGCTAACACTATAGCATATATCCACCCTTGTGAGTGTTGCATAGTTCAAACTTCCAACCAAGCTTTGATAGCTTGTGATGTCTTCAATTGGCTCTCCTTCATAAGCACTAAGCTTATGATTTTGCTCCATAGGTGTACCTGCACACTTGGTATTTTCCATCTTGAACTTGACGAGCATGTCATGGACATACTTCCTTTGTGTGATGTATATACCTGAATCTATGTAGATCAACTCTAATCCAAGAAAATAAGTGAGTGGTCCGAGGTCACTTATTTTGAACTCCTCCTTCATTTGACTCTTTACCTGTTTGATTCCTTCAAGATCATTGCCTGTGATAATAATATCATCAACATACACACATAAATAGATAACTTCAAATCCATTCCTCTTTATGAACAAAGAGGTATCCGCCTTGCTAGCTTTGAATCCTTGGTCCTGCAAATAAGTCACCAATCTGAAATTCCAAGCTCTTGGAGCTTGTTTCAATCCATACAAAGCTTTCTTTAGTTTGCATACATAGTTAGGATGATGTGCATCCTCATATCTAGGAGGTTGTGCCATATACACTTCCTCAGAAATCCATCCATTCAAGAAAGCATTTTTTACATCAAGTTGATAGAGATTCCAATTTCTAGATGCAGCAAGACTTATGAGAACCCTAATTGTAGGCATTTTTGCAACAGGAGAGAAAGTCTCCTCATAATCAATACCATGGGTTTGAGCAAACCCTTTAGCAACTAACCTTGCTTTGTGTCTATTTATACTTCCATCTGGATTCCTCTTGATTTTGTATATCCATCGAGATCCGATTACCTTCATAGATGGCTTGTTAGGTACAAGCTCCCAAGTGTCATTCTCCTTCAAGGCTTCCATTTCTTCATCCATTGCATCTCTCCAAGCTTTCTTGCTTTGTGCTTCTTTGAATGTGGTAGGTTCTTCATTGGTTGAATCCTTTGCAATGTAGATTGAGTGCTTGGTGACCAAACAAATATCATAACCAAACCTCTCTGGTATCTTCTTCTCCCTTGAAGACCTTCTAAGTGGTTGATGTGAGCTCTCGGGTCCATATGTAGCATCCTGCATCTTTGTTTTACCTTTGTTCTTCCATAGCTTTATTCTTTCCAAGTCTTCTAGGTCAATCTCCGAATCACTTTCTTCAATCTGCTTTGGCTCCTTTGGTTGAAGTGATGGAAAATCTTCATCCAAGTCATAAGGAAGCTTCACTTTCTTGTCATCATCAAACCATGATTTGTTTTCATCAAAAATTACATCTCTACTCACAGAAAATCCTTTATTGGTTGGATTGTACAATCTATATCCTTTTTGGTTTTGATCATAACCAATGAATACACACTTCTCTGCCTTGGGATCCAATTTCACTCTTACTTGAGAAGGAATGTGAGCATAGGCTAAGCATCCAAAGATTTTACAATGCTGTAGACTAGGTCTTCTTCCATTCCACACTTCATATGGAGTGGTTCCATCTAGTGACTTAGATGGAAGTCTATTTATGAGATATGTGGCTGTAGACACAGCCTCTGCCCATAGGTAGTTTGGCAATCCCTTTTCGTTGAGCATGGACCTTGCAGCTTCGACAATAGCTCTGTTCCTCCTCTCTACTAGACCATTGAGTTCGGGTGTATACCTTGTAGTGAATTCCCTTTTAATGCCTCTTTCATGCAAGAAGGCATCAAATTCAGAAGAGAAGTATTCTCCTCCACCATCTGATCTGAGTCGTTTCAAAGTCCTACCTGTTTGGTTTTCAACAAGAGCAATATACTTCTTAAAGCAATTAAACACTTCATCCTTGTGCTTCATGAAAAACAGAATAGTCCACCTGCTACAATCATCTATGAAAGACACATAATATCTTGAGCCTGATATAGATGGCTCCTTACTTGGACCCCACACATCCGTGTGCACTAGATCCAAAGGATTTTGATACATATATCCTTTCTTATTGAAAGGTTGTCTATGAGCCTTGCTGAGTTGACAAGCTTCACACTTATAAATCATGTGTTGCCTTGTGATATTAGGCAAACCAAGTACACTTTGGTCCCTGAAAATTTGTTTGAGTGTCCTCTCACCAATGTGAGCAAGCCTTTTGTGCCATATCTCCAACTCTGTAAGAGTTTGAGATCCATATCTAAACAAAGCTATGTATCTTCCACTTCAAAAGTGAAAAGCCTTCCTGTCTTTTCTCCTTTCGCAATCCTTCTAAAGCCTTGCCTTGGGTCTTCAACATATGCTCCAAATCGATTCAATCTAACCTGCAATCCTTTTTCAACAATCTGTCCAACACTTATTAAATTTTTGGTAATTGTAGGGACATACAAGACTTTGCTTAAGAGGTTCATATTCCCATCTGATGTCTTCACATTACCTATCTTCTCCACTGAGTGCCTTGTGTCATCTCCTGTCTGCACTTCATGCTTGTTATGAGGATCTTCCAAATCAGAAAGTAAAGCCACATTTCCTGCTACATGGTTTGAGCATCCCGAATCAATGTAAAATATGTGATCATCATCTTACCCTTCTTCGCTGATAGATTCATAATCAATAATGAATCTTCTTGACTTTGGTCCTCTGCATAGTTATTGTAATCTCTTCTTCCTCTATGGCCACTTTGATAGTTGTTGTTGTTGTAATTGTTGTTGTAGTAGTTGTTGTTGTTGTAGCCTCCATTGTATCTGCCTCTATTTGATCCATAGCCACCTCTATTGAATCCTCTTCCTCTTGAGTTCCTCGGGTTCCTGAAACATTCTTCCGTAGTATGATTAGATAAGCCACATATATTGCAAGGTTGAGATGATTGGAATCACCCCCTGCCTTGCTTTCCACTTCTGCCTCTTCCTCTAGCTCTTCCTCTACCTGCAAAGTTTGCTTGGAAAGAGCTACCTTCATCTTCATTCTTCCTATTCTTTGACTTGTCCTTGACCTTAGCTTTATCAGAATATAAGGCAAAAGTTTGATTACCTCTTGAGGACTCACCACCTTTGCTAATCTTTGCTTCATGAGTGAAGAGTTGGCCCATGAGTGTGTTGAGGTCGGGTACATGCATATCCATGTATAAATCCATGGCTGTTGTGAATGACTCCCACTTGTCGTCGGCTTTGATTCCATTTATGATTTGTCTAATGATTTGCTCCTCTTCAATTACCTCTCCAATGCTTCCAAGTTGGTCGGAAATCTCCTTCATCTTTGTGACATAATCAGTCACATTTTGCTTCGGGCTTTTCTTCATTGTTGTGAACTCCATCCACAATTGGTTCTTCCTTGCTCGAGTGTTGGAAGAGAAGAAAGAAGCAAGTGCATTCCAGGTCTCTCTTGATGTCTTGCATCCCTTGACATGAGGTAAAAGAAAATCAGAGATTGAGTTTAGAATATAGGACCTTGCAAGTGCATCCTTCGAACACCAATTTGAAAGTCCTTCCACTTCTTCATGTGATGGTTGCCCTTTGTTCCTCATGGTTGCTCCGAATATGAATCCATATAGATTCCTCCCTTGAAGGTAAGCCTCCATCCTTAGAGACCATGGCGGGTAGTTGTTTCGATCCAATTTGTCAATTGTTGATGGAAATCCATCTCCCATGTTGCTTGACTATGCTCTGATACCACTGTGAAGAGAGATGGTGGATGCAATCCAAAGATGAGTAGGTGCTGCTACAACCAGCTTCACACCAGCCAACCGAGACTTCAGAGTTGATTAGTAGACCCTTTGAGCTTCATAAATCCACCAAAATATCAGCCAAGTACTTTGGAACATGTATCACAAAAGTTTAAGTGAAGACAGACAAGTTGCGAAATGACTAGCTCCCAAAACTTGCTATTTTTGGACATACACCTGCTCGAAAAAATAAACAGTGCTCTCAACCTGGTAGGAATTTGAAAAATTCCTTTTGGGTATAGAAAATAGACTTAGCAAGATTCCCAGTCCAAGTAAAAACACTTCAAATGATGGACTGAGCACTGAGAACAAATTTTTACAAAGTCTAGAACATGCCCGCCATTCTCGGGGCTCTGCAGAGATAGACCAGTGAGTAGTAAATTGCAGATAGCTTCAAAACTATTAATCCAATGACCATGAAAATTTAGAGCTAAAAAGTAGACAGTATGAGATATTCAACGCACATTAAATCACTGAAAAAGGTTCAGTAGAACGCGAGCTATGACCTTCTGAAGGTATTGCTCTGAGTGAGTATAGCAGAGAACAAAACAGAGAAGTAAATGATGATAAATGTATAGATTCACATATGATTACAACCACATTGGCAATGAATCTTTGCACAATGGGATTAGAATGATAGAGCTATGGAGTAAGCTCTTCAATCTCTACAAAATGACATGAAGTGGGTAGGTACAAGGCTTGCTTATTGCCTCTTCCTTCTTGCTCCTTTTATAGCTATTCTTGGAGGGAGTTTTGAATTCGAATTCAAATGGCTCCACCTAAAAGTGATCCCCAAAGTTAGGAGATATTCCCTCAGCTCAAAAATTCGTGGTTTTAGGTAGTTAGAGCCACGAAATTGCTTTTACATCATGGATGAGGTAAGCCATCCTTTTCCTTTTTTTTTTTCAATTACAAGAGATAAAAATGTACTCTTTTACAAGAGGTGTTCACATGACTACACATGTGACTTACAAATCAGGATAATATCAAGCATATCAAGCATGTAGGCTTGGGTAAAATGCACCAACAAACCCTGCAAATAGGATTGCTCTAATCACCCGATCTGGCCCAAAATGTCCTCCTGCTACACCCTGGTGAGCAGTTTCCAAGATCTTTAAATATTCATTCTCATGGACACAGAGTCTGAGGTAACCATCTTTACCATGCTTGTATAGATTATCACCAATGAGTGAGTAATCTAGGGCTTCTTGTTCTAGACTTCTCTGTCTGGCTAATGTCATATCTTGTGGGAATGTTTTCGTCCTCAAGAAGGCTACTAGTGGTTCACTCCAATCTGGCACTATGGATACTTGATAAAGAGTGGCATGCTCCACGGGTGGCTTAGTGCAACAGATCGGGCATTCTTTGCACAATTTATGGACATCAGCTTCCACAGTCGGCCAATGGACTCCGAGTCTCCTTAGGGTCTGTAGGGTTCGTTGCTTTGAGTGGTGTTGCTCTAATGCACCTACATGTGCTAGTTGCAACCATTTAGCGTACTCATCCTCTTCCACACAACAAGGTAGGATCCCTTGATCTGTATGTTTGTACATACTTCCTGCCATGATCTGGTATTTTTGGGCCTTTACTATCTCCCTATCTTGAGTGTTTACTACTGGATGTTTAGGCCCGTATGTCAATACTGGCGCTAATGTCTTAGCCCATTGAGGTACAACTTCCAAATTAAATAAGTAAGCATCAGGAAGGTCATCTGACACTCCTTGTGGGGCCTCTCCAGATGTGAGCCTAGAGAGATGGTCTGCTCTCAAGTGAGTCTTCCCTTTCCTCACCACAACCTCAAAGTCGTATTCCATCAGTAAGAGAAACCATCTTACTAATCTACCTGTATTGCATGGCTTGTTTACCAAGTACAACAGTGCTTGATGATCAGTAAAAAATTTAAACTTATTTGCAAGCAAATAGTGTCTAAACTTTTTAACTGCATATACCATGCCTAATCCCTCTCTCTCAATAGTGGTATAATTCCACTCAACTGCATTCAACTGTCTACTAGCATAGGCAATTGGAAGATCCATATTACCTTCGCCCGTAGGTTGTGCAAGCACACATCCAATAGCATAATTGGATGCATCCACATGAACATGGAAGGGCTTATTCCAATCTGGTGTGGTCAAGATTGGTGCTGAACACAATCTTTTTTTGAGATCGCTGAAAGAGTTTTCACGTTCATCAATCCACTCAAAGTTGGTCAAAAGTCCGTACAGTGGCTTGGCAATGATGGGGTACATGTGTATAAAGCGTCGGTAATAGCCACAATGCCCCCATGAAAGCTTGTACTTCCTTGACATTCTTTGGCCTAGGCAACTCTGCTATGGCTCTTACTTTCTCTTCATCAATGGATATGCCATTCTTTGACACTATGTGTCTTAGAATCTTGCCTTGCCTGACCATGAAAAAACACTTTTCTGGGTTCAAGCAGACTTGATATTCTCTACATTTGTCAAAGATTTGCCTGAGTTTGGGTATATGTGTCTGTCTAATGTTGGAATGAGCACAAAGATCATCAACATAGACCTCTAAATTCTTCCTCAAGAACTCTTTAAACACGTGACACATCAATCTTTGGAAAGTTGCAGGAGCATTGGTAAGCCCAAATGGCATTACTCTAAAGGCAAATATGCCCCACTCTCTGGCAAAAGCTGTCTTATGCTGATCTTCTGGAGCTATGGCTACTTGATTGTAGCCTGAAAATCCATCAAGGAAGCTGTATACTTCCTTGCCTGCTACCCTTTCTAATAGATGCTCGGTAATTGGAAGTGGATAGTTATCTCGAATTGTGGCTGCATTAACCTTTTTCAAGTTAATGCATACACGTAGCTTTCCATTCTTCTTGGGCACCACTACAATGGGGGATACCCACTCAGTGTGCTCAATTTCATAGATGAATCCAGCGTCTACCAGTCTATCTATCTCCTCTTTGATCTTAGCAGCATAATTATCGTTATATGTGTATGGCTTTTGCTTAGACGGTTTCGCGTCTGAGGTCATGGGAATTGTGTGTGAGCATATGTCTGGGTCAACACCCTTCAAGTCCTTGTAACTCCAAGCAAATACATCTCTGTATTCTCGTAGCAAGGCTATCAATTCGTGCTCTTCTTCTTCCGTCAGGTCATGTCCTATGTAAGTGCACCTTTCTTCTCCTTCTTCTATGGCTACAACAATTTTCTTGGTGGTTTCCTTGTTATCATAGGCCTCTCCTGACTGAGCTTCACGTTTAGGCATTCTCACCATAACTCTCTTATCATCTATTTCGTACTTTTTGAAATTGTCAAGGACCTCAAACAAAGATTCTTCCTCTTCTGGTGTGACTTCTCTCTTCTTTCTTTTCTTTCCTTCATCCTTAGGGGTCAATTGTGTGGTTAACCTTATGTCATTGGTGAGCTCTCCATGTCTCTGGGGTTGAAATTCTACTTCATTGAAGTATTCTTCATCTGATGCGAAAGGTGGGTCCATAATGATTGACTCTAGATCGGAGTCACTTGCATCCTCAAATGCATCAGCGCTAGGTTCACACTCTTCTAAAACTGCATCTCCCATGATTGTCTCTATGGAGAAAACTAAAATATCATAGCCATCCTCGTCACAGTGTGGTGTCCATTGTTCCTCATTGATGGCTACATCCATTGTTGCTAGGATTTTTGCCCAGCCGTGAGGCTCAAATTCTTCGTCAGGAAATACTACCGGTGCATAGGCTGGGTCTTGAATTGATCTATGGGTTTCCTTTGCACCTATCTCTCTGGCTTTTTCTCTCTTCTCTTCTTCCACTGCCACTTTACACATCCATAAGTGAGTGTCTTCATGCATCCATGAGGGTCCTGATCCTGTGGAGTGCACAGACTCCATGTCATCCTTGGCTCTATGGATGGGATTCCATTGAATAGGTGGTACATCTCTATGAGAGTAATCCTTGAGATTGACTTTGGTCGTAGCACCTAAGTGTTGCAAATACAAGGAATTGGTTCCCCAATCCTGGACTACTTGCAATTGTCGCATAAATGGTCTTCCCAAAATCATCTCATAGGCATGGTTCTTGCTGAAATCACATATGACAAAAGTATGCTCAAACTCAACACCGCATGTAGTGAGAGTTATTCCTTCCAGCAAGCCTAAGGGTCTTTCTATGTGACCATCAGCCATCTGCAATTTCATCCTCGTGGGCCTGAGTGCTGGCTTGCCCCAATGTTTCCATAGAGAAGTAGTAGCAATAGCAACTCCTGCACCTGAGTCTAGAATTGCCTTAGTTGTGTACCCCTGATGGGTAATGGGAAGATAGGTGTTTCCTTCTTCACCTTCACTCATATCTCCTATCTTGTCTAGAGGAATTTCTGGCACTGTTCTATGAGAACCTACCTGGGAACGGGGTTTCACTACTTCTGGCACTTGGTTCGCTACATGTTTCCATAACCCTGGCCTAACTTTGAGTAGCTCTTCTAGAGTGAGATTGCACTGCACTTTAGTGTTTTTCACTACCTCCGTATTCCTAGGTATGACTGAGTCTTCGTTTCTTACCATGACCGTGGGTGCTCTCATACAAGTAGACTTGGCTTCCCATGGGCCTATGAAATGGGGTAATTCCTGTAGGGAGTTAGATTCGAAGTCTAACCTCTCTTGACTTTGTGCACTCTCCTGCTCTCCTTAAATGGAAGGAATATCTTGTGGGAATTGCTCATGCGCATCATCCACAAGGTCAATGGGAGGAGGGACTTCACTTTCTTTAGCCCATTTGTCTTCTTGAATCTCTCGTAGGAATTCTGGTGTGTACCTATTCATAGAAGAGGAGGTGTCTGGTTCAGTGGAATTGGGCACAAAAGCTTCCTATGGGGAAAGGCTTTTTCTTTTACTTGCCTCATCTCTTCCTTGGTTTTTTTCTTCCTTGGCAGATCTGGAAATTATGCTCTCTAACTTCTCTAGTAGTCCATCCAAGTGTAATTGTGTCTTAGCTGAGCCAGAGTAGTTGAAGAGGCAACTGGCTTCAAACATGGTCTGAGCCAACGCGACCATTTTGGCGCAAAGCTTGGTTCTTTCTATCTCTAGGTCAGCTCTAGGGTAGCACTTGTCATGATCCGTCACATTTCGTCCTTCTTGGATTCTGGCCTGATATGCCTTAAGCATCATGTCTATGTCTTTAGGAGTGGGGTCAGCTAATACTGATCCTACTCTAGGGGGTGGTGGGATGGTCTCAGGTAGGTGGACAGATGGTGGGTTAGATAGTGATGGAAATGAGGGTGGTGGTGGTATGTGAGAGTTTGTTTGAGAGGTGAGTTCAACAATTTTGGCTTTTGTTTCTCTTATGCTTTCTTCTAAGTCGCTCATCTTTTTAGACCATTGTCTTTTCATTCTCTCTCAACTATCCCTCCAGGCTCTCGACCGTTTCTTGGCTATGCTCTCAGTTTCACTAACCTCTGCACTCTTCTCTTGACCTACTCATGGGTTCTGTTGCAAAGCCTGGGCTCTAGTGATCACTTGCACTGGTGAAGTGGAAGTGACACTTCCTGTTGAGTCTACAACTAACCCAATAACGTTAATTGGAGTTATTTTTGGCATATTATTGGGATTCTTTGGGCAATCTCGTAAGAGATGTTCCTTTCCGCAATCTTGACAAAAGCCATGTATTGTTACTAACTGTGGTTGTGTAGATGTAGGCATTGGGCAATCACGAATGAGGTGATGTCCTTGACATCTATAGCATGGTCCCCTAGGGAGTGGGGGTCTTACCTGCCTAGGTTGAGGTATAGTGTTGGGATTTGTGTACATGATATTTGCATACTCTGGATCCCAACTAGGTTCACTCGGTTTTTCACTATAGTAGGATTCACCATGTTCAGGAGACTGCATATAGTAAGCCTGTGGACTATCTATGTGAGTGGAATCAAAACTATGATCACTCGGGTCACTTTCTGAAAGCAACGGAGTCACTGGGACTATGGCTCTATTCAAATTTTCCTAAGCAGCTGCATACTTTACAGGAATCACATTAGCTGGGGTTGGAGGTTGGTGAGCTAACACACGTTGAGGCCTTTGTTGGTTTTGGTAGGGTTGTTGATAGGATTGTTGTGGTCTACCATATTGCTGTGGAGGGTACTGGTTCTGGTATCTTCCCTGTTGTGGATAGGGCTGAGGGTAGCTTGGGGTTGAGCCATGATGGGACATACGTTAGCCATATGGTCACCACCGCAAGTATAGCACCTCTTTACTGGGGCAAACCTTGGGATTTGTTTGCTAGTGACACCTAGTTTTTGAGCTACTTTCTCCACGAGTTCCTCAATAGATGTGGATTGCGTGGAAGAGAGCCTAGAAGAACTATCTGAATCTCTGTAGATTTTTGAAAGCTCCAACTCCTCCCCTAGGTTATCCTCGATATCAATGCACATGCATACACACTCCTCTATAGTCCTAGGGTCCTTCAAGTACACATATGATCGTAGTTTGGTACTGATCAATCCATCCAGGAATAAAGCCACTTGCTTGGCTGGAGTGGGTAACTCAGGGATAGGACATCTCTCTAGATATTGCCTAAACCTTCTTCCTGCAGGCCTAACTGTCTCTTGGGGGGTCTGCTTGAAGCTATGTATCAATGAGGAAGTATTATGCCTTATCCCACTCTTAGAGAATTCAGTGATAAAAGCCTCTAAGAGTTGGTCTATGCTCCTGAACTGTCTCTCATTCAATGGTTGAAACCACGTAAGGGCTGTGTTCCTAAGGGTTAGACCAAAGGCATTATATTGCATGAATAGGTCCTCAACTTGTTCAGCTCTGAAGACTTCCCTAAACTCAGCCACATGATCATATGGTTCTCCTGTGCCATTGAAGTAGTTCTTCATGGACTTAACCAGCTGTGTAGGTCTCAAGGTTCTGGTGTGTTCCCTAGGCCTTGGCAGAGGGAAATCATCAGCATTCCTTTGGTTCCTTGGGGCTCTAAGTCCCTCAGGATCTGCTCTATTTGTTTCCGTTCTCATTCTTTCTCTTCCCACTGGGTTGGCAAAGCTTACCTCAGGTCTATCTCTATGTCTGTCTCTTTGAGCTCCATGAGCTTGAGATGTTCCAGCTCCTGGGTGACCAAAGGACACATTCGACCTTGGTTGGGGGAAAATAAATTCCCCTTTCCAAGTGTAAGTGTGCCTATCATGTTTTGTAACCACAAAGGTCCTCTCTGAAGCGTGATCTAAGTAGGTCACTCTACCTGGGCTATCAGGATCTTTGAACTCATATATCATGATTGTTCCTACCTCATTTGGCTGATCAGATTTATACCTCCAAAAGGCTTCATCAGTCTCTCGGTTCAGGAGCAGATCTATGCTCTTATTGTCTTGGGGAATCCACTCTGGTGTGTTAATCCTAGTGAGAACAGATTTGCCTCGGGGGGTTCTAGGTTCTACACCCATGTTTCCTTGCTCCAGGTCACCCAAGTCCGTTTCTGGGATCACATTCCCAAATTCATCTGTCCTATCTAGATGACTGGTGACTACATATATGGTTCCTTCCTTGTCTAGGTATGCTCCGTTTTCAAACTTGACAGCTGGGTGCTCTAGTCCAATGGATTGGTCAGGGTTTTTAATATGGACCACAGATCTTCCTAGGCCGTCCTCATAGATGCAAGCACCTAATCGGTTGGTCCTAAGGTATTCGAGTTGTGTCTTATAAGGGCCTTCTACCCTATGTAAATATGGCACTCCTGAACTTCCTGTAGGTCTCTCCATACCGTGGGACATCTCAGACTCGCTAGTCTCAGAGCTAGGGTAGTACGAATGATGGCTCAACTGCTGGGCCCAAGACCTAGCAGTATGATTGACACTAGCCTCTGAAGATCTAAGACTTTGTCTATCTCTCCCTAGGTGTCGTCCTGATCTAAGGTTCATAAGCCCAATTGAATAATCCCAAATTTTCCCAAGTACAATTTTCGTTGCTGAGTTCTTTTGTATTAGTCACTTGTTCTTTTTTAATTGCCCTTAGGGTGTCACTTCTTGTCCAATTAATCTTCATCGCAAGGAACACTTAAGTTTTATCGTACTTTGAGTGTGGTCGCTCGATTTAAATTCTTTTCCCTTAGGTTGTTTCGCAATTGTAATCTCCTAACACTTGCACTTGAGTGATTAGAGTTCTTGGACTTGGTCGCTCTTAATGTATCCCTAATTGATCAAAACCTCTATCTGTACTTAGCCTAAGCTAGGGATTGACAGAGGGTGTTGAGAATTTCCAACCTTGAGTTTCTGTCCTTGTGTGCCCAGGAAGCATGTTCCGAAGCTTGCACTTACTCTTGCTTCGAGTACCCTTCGATGCTCTCAAAGAACCTGAAAAAGTCCCAAAGTTAACTCAAGACTTAAATTAGATTGACAGACAGATCACTTTCATGCATGTAATTCACTAACCAAATTGCATTTTGCCTTTATGAAAAACAATCCGAAGGAACCCTCAGTTTTTCCTACCTCGGGATATGATCAACTTCAAATTACCCTATCTAATAATCCTGATATTAATTTTTACCGTAACCAGTGGAAATTTTGGTTGTACTCCCCACGAGCTTTCCAACAAAACAAAAATCACAGCAATCGGATTTCGTATGAGAAAATTATGCCGATTCAGGGATTTGGGGCTAAAACAGGATTTAAAACAGGTTAACAGGCAGACAAGACTTCTCGAAATGCTTTGGGTATCGGCCTCACAATGCTCTACTAACCCTTAAAAGCTCCCCACAAATTGCCAAAAATTAGACCACTATTTTTGCCCTAAAAAAATTGGCCGAATTTGCCCGTCAATCGCGATCGAAAGCTCTGTCAATCGCGATTGATATGTCAGTCGCGATCGACGTGTCGGTCGCGATTGACTAGTCTGTCGTGGCTGTCAGTCCCAATTGATGGGTCGATCGCGATTGATGGCTCGATCGCGATTGACACGTGGCGCGTGGTGATTCAGTCGGTCGTGATCAGTCGATCGTTGACTCTGTCAGTCGCGATTGACAGGTCAGTCGGGGCTGTCAGTCGCGATTGACATGTCGATCGCAATTGACAGGTCGGTCGGCAAGTGTCCGTTGTGGTTTGTCGATCGCGATTGACAGATCGATCGCGATTGACAAAAAACTGAGGAATTTTAAAATTTCAAGCACACATTTAGGATGCCCTAGGCCTACACATCATGGTTATACACTTTGTTTTGCAAAATAGTCAACTTTTCTGTCGGTCGCGATTGACAGAGGTCAACGCCTCGAGACCTGCACAGTCAAAATTTTTTACCTGCTGAAGCTGGTGCAGCTGCTGGGGATGCTGGTTCCTGCAGAAAATCTCAAAAAACACAGAAAAGCACAAGCACACAAACGCTCTCTCGCTCTCTCTCACAAGTGAAATGAGGGAAATGGTATGGGTGGGGTGATATGACCAAAAACTGAATTTTTTTACGATGATGGAGATGGATGTGGGAGATGGTGAGGATGATGATGGTGATGAGAAAAACAAAAGAAAATAGATAAAAGTGAAGAAATTACCTATGACTCCAACACCTCAACTCTACGTCTTACCATCACAAGCTCGTCCTCAAAGCTCGTTCCCGGGCAACGACGCCAAAATTTGGTGTAGCTCAATGATGAGTAGCACCTCCTTTAATGTCAATCCGGGAAGACGTGAGGATGGTATGATGACCTCGAGCAAGTGAAGGCACAAGTGCGTGAGTGAGAAGCACACCAACATGCACACACATACACACACACGCGCACACACGGTAAGAAAAAGAGAAAGACAATGGAGTTCTTTTAGATTACTTCCAAAATGCTCATACAAGTTCAAATCTATTACAATCTAACCCCAAAAATGAGCTCTCTATCTCTATTTATAGTTTTTCACTAGCTTTTGGCCCTGTCCAGACCTAGTGTCCGGCCTAGTTAAAAATTAGGTTCTAGGGCCTATTTGGAGGCTCAAACGAAGTCTAACAATTATGAAAATTGGTACGATGCTACTTCTAATACTCTTCAAGCTCAAGGACTCCTCGGCTTGCACAAATTGGAGTTACAAAAAGATGAAATGGTATTTACAATGATTTGTAGTGATGAGAATCACAGTTACGAAGATATTGTTTTTGGAAAAATTTGAATGGCCTACTTGCCAGATCTTCGTTGACTGCTTAGTCTGCTTGTGCCTTCTCTCCGCTCTGGCTCCATTCTTTGGCTTCCTTGTCTTGTGAGTCCTTTAGTGCCTTGACTGCTGCTGCCAACAGTCCAGGTAGATCTACAATCACCTTCACCTTTTCTTCATCTGTTGAAATTCCATTCTTTGACACAATGTGTCCTAAAATTTTTCCTTGTCTGACCATGAAAACGCATTTTTCTAGGTTCAAACAAACCTGATATTCTCGACATTTGTCAAATACTTGTCTTAACTCTGGGATATGCGTCTGTCTTACATTTGAATGTGCACATAAGTCATCGACATAAACTTCCAAATTCTTGCGTAAGAATTCCTTGAAAACATGATACATTAGTCGCTGGAAAGTAGCGGGTGCATTTGTTAAGCCAAATGGCATCACACGAAATGCAAATATGCCCCATTTTGTGGCAAAAGCCGTCTTGTGTTGATCTTCTGGAGCAATGGCTACTTGATTATAGCCTGAGAAACCATCAAGGAAGCTGTAAACTTCCTTGCCCGCAACTCTTTCCAATAAGTGTTCTGTGATAGGAAGAGGATAATTGTCTCAAATTGTGGCGGCATTAACTTTTTTAAGGTTAATACACACACGCAATTTTCCATTCTTCTTGGGCACAACCACAATGGGGGATACCCATTCGGTATGCTCAATTTCGTAAATAAATCCTGCTTCTATCAAACAATCTATTTCTTATTTAATCTTCACAGCATAGTTATCATTGTACGTGTACGGTTTCTGTTTCGTAGGTTTTGCATCTGGAGTCATAGGGATTCTATGAGAACATATATCCGGGTCTACTCCTTTCAAATCTTTGTAACTCCATGCGAACACATCTCTATATTCTCGCAATAGGGCCACTAATTCTTCTTCTTCATTCGTCAAATCATGCCCTATGTATGTACATTTCTCTTCTTCTTCTTCTATGGCAACTATTATTTTCTTGGTTTTCTCTCGATTATCATATACTTCTCCAATGTCAGCTTTTCTGTTAGGCATTTGTACCATGATTCGTCTGTCTTCTATTTCATATTTCTTGAAGTTCTCCGGAACTTTAAACAAGGATTCTTCTTTCTTCTGACATGGTTTCTTTCTTCTTTCTTTTCTTACCTTCACTCTTGACAGTCACTTGTGTGGCTATTCTCACATCATTCATAATTTCTTCGTGTGTCTGAGGGTAAGTTTCTACTTTGTAAAAATATTCTTCTTCTGATGCAAAGGGTGGGTCCATAATAATTGATTCTAAATCGAAATCACTCCCATCCTCAAATGCATCAGTGCTAGGTTCACATTCTTCAATAATCGAGTCACACATGATTGGCTCTATCGTGAAAACTGAAATGTCATAGCCATCCTCATCGCAATGGGGTGTCCATTGTTCTTCATTGATGGCTACGTCCATGGTTGCTAGGATTTCTGCCCAACCATGGGGTTTGGATTCTTCATCTAGAAATACTACTGGTGCGTAAGCTGGGTCTTGAAGAGTTCGTGGATGTTGTTCTGCACCTAAGGCCCTTGCTTCTAACCGTTCTTCCTCTTGTTTGGCCACTTTACACATCCATAAATGAGTGTCCTCGTGTAACCATGAGGGGTCTGATTCTAATGAGTGTACCAATTCCGTTTCTACTTGTGTTTAATGGATGGTGTTCCATTGTATTGGGGGTACGTCTCGATGTGAATAGTCTTTAAGATTGACTTTAGTAGTCATTCCTAAATGTTGCAAGTACAAAGAATTAGTTCCCCAATCTTGTACGATTTGTAATTGATGCATGAATGGTCGTCCTAAAGATCATCTCATAAGCGTGATTTTTCGCAAAGTCACAAATGGCAAAGGTATGCTCAAATTCTACACCACAAGTGGTGAGAGATATGCCTTCTAGTAAGCCTAATGGTTTTTCTATGTGTCCGTCAGCCATTTGTAGCTTCATCCTGGTGGGTCTTAATACTGGCTTACCCCAATGTTTCCATAAAGTGGTGGTAGCTATGGCTACTCCGGCTCCTGAATCTAAGATGGCTTTCGTGGTGTAGCCCTGATGGGTTATTGGAAGATAAGTGTTACCTTCCTCTCCTTCGCTTACATCTCCGATCTTTTCTACTGGTATTTCTGGTACCTTCTTGTGTGTTCCTATCTATGAGGGAGTAGTAGCAAGCTCAGGGAATTGATTTGCCACGTGTTTCCACAGTTCTGGCTTAACCTTCAACAATTCCTCAAGCATGAGGTGACACTGAACTTTAGTGTTCTTGACCACTTCCGTGTTTCTAGGGATCACTGATTCTTCATTCCTCACTATTATCGTGGGTGCTCTCATGCTAATAGACTTATCTTCCCAAGGTCCTGTGAACTGAGGTAATTCTTGCAAAGAATTGGATTCAAAACCTGTGTGTTCACTCAGTTGTTCTTCCTCTACATCATCATAAATAGAGGGGATATCTTGGGGAAATTGCTCCTGCAAGTCATCTATTTCTTGAATAAGAGGATTGGTTCCTTGTTCTTTCTCCACTTCTCTTCTTGGATTTCTCTCAAAAATTTATGTGAGTACCTATGTATGGAAGATAGGTTGTCTTGACTTTCTGTATTGGGTACTTGAGACAGGGATCGTGCATTCTTTTCCTGTGTCTCTGAGGCAGTAGGGTTCCTGTACTGATTCTTTTTCTCCTTGCTATCAATCAAATATTCTAGCCTCTCTATTAGTCCTTGAAAGTGTAATTCTGGTTTTGCCATGTTATTCCAATTTAGATATCTAGAGGCTTCAAACATTGCTTGCGCTAGCTCTACCATCTTCATGCAAAGTTTAGTTCTCTCAATTTCTAAGTCTGCTCGAGGGTAGTTTTTACTCATTTCCGCTATCTGGGGTCCTTCCTTTATTCTAGCCTGATACACGCGAAACATCATGTCTAGGTTTTCTGGTATGGGTTCCGTTAAAACTGATCCTGATTTCTGAGCTGGGTTCTCTTGATTCAATTCCTGTGAAGTCAACTCTAGGATTTTGGCTCTAGATTCCTTGAGACTTCCTTCCAACTTAGTTATCCTTTTACTCCATTTTCTCTTAATTCTTTCTCTGGAATCTTTCCAAGATTTTGCCTTTTTACAGCTAGATTCTCCAACTTCACTAGTTTCGGCTATTTTCTCCTGATTAAGTTGTTGGTTCTGTAAGAGAGCCTAGGCTCTTGTTATAGCTTGGATAGGCACATATGTAGGGTTTGATCCATCTGCATTGTGCACAATACCTATCACGTTGATCGGTGTTACATTTGACACATTAGCAGGGTTCTTAGGGCAATCTTTGATGATATGCTCTTTACCACAATCGGCACAAAAGCCTTGTATGTTATAGTACTGTGACTGTCCCGCTATCGGAGGATGTGGACAATATTTTATGAAATGATCTCCTTGGCACCTAAAGCATGGTCCTCTAGGGCCCTGTGGTCTTTTTTGTCTTAATTGGGGCCGCGGATTCGGGTTTGTGTACATCACATTAGCATAGTCGAGCTCCCAACTCGGTTCCACTGATGGACTATCATATTGATATGTCTCTACGTGTTCTGGTGACTCTTTGTAATACGCGGGTGGACTATCTACATGAGTAGAGTCAAAACTATTAGAGTTTGGATCACTGTCAGTAATTAGGGGTGAAACGGGAACTAAAGCTCTATTGAGGTTCTCTTCTGCAGCAACATATTTCACTGAGATGACATTAGCTGGTGGGGGTGGCTATTGAGCTAAAACAGGTTGGGGTCTCTGTTGCACCTGATAAGGGTAGTTCTGAGGAGGCCTATAGTAATAAGGCTGAGCATTGTATTGGCCTTGATACCTACCTGGCTGTTGGTATGCTTGCGGGTAGTTTTGTCTCACTACCTGTTTGTTGTATGGGCAGTCCTGAGCCGTATGATTTGTGTATCTTCTCTCAATTGTATAGTATTGGCCACTAGGGTTGGCTTGTGTTTGTGTTGCATTGGGACACACATTTGCCATATGATCGCCACCACAGGTGTAACAACGCTTGTTTGTTGTTAACCTGGGCATATGTTTGCTGGAAACTCCTAGTTTATGGGCCACTTTTTCTGCTAGGTCTTCTATCGAGCTAGATAGTTTTGTGGATGCTAGAGATGAAAAGTTTGAGTCCTTATAGACCTTTGAGAGTTCCAACTCATCTCCTAAGTTGTCCTCAATGTCTATGCATATTCTTACACACTGCTCTAGCGTTCTGGGTTCCTTCAAGTATACATAGGAGCGTAGTTTAGAGCTCAACAAGCCGTCTAGAAATAATGACACTTGTTTGGCTTGTGAGGGTAGCTCTTGCATAGGACATCTTTCAATATATTGTCTAAACCTACGTCCTGCAAGTCTAACTGTTTCCTGAGGGGTCTGTTTGAAACTATAAATCAATGATGATGTGTCATGTCTGATTCCACTTTTAGAGAATTCAGTGATGAATGACTCTAAAAAGTGATGAATATCCCTAAATTGCCTTTGTTGCAATGGTTGGAACCAAGTTAAAGCTGTATTCTTTAACGTTAGTCCAAAAGCATTGTATTGCGTGAACATGTCTTCTACTTGCTCGGCTCGTAGCACTTGCTTAAATTCCGCAACATGGTCGTAGGGATCTCCTGTCCCATCAAAATAATTTTTCATGGACTTCACTAACTGAGTGGGTCTTAATATTCTTGCATGTTCACGTGGTCTCGGTAGAGGAAAATCATCTCTACCACCTGACATTCTCTGTCTTTCCACTCTATCGGTGTCTATGGTGGTTCTATCTCTTCCTATGGGATGATTGAAGCTTACTTCCGGTCTTTCACTCTTCTTGTCTCTTTGATTAACGTGGGCTGAGGATGTTCTTGCCCCTTGTTAGCTCGTGTTTACGTTTGCTCGTGATGGAGGGAATACCATCTCGCCTCTCCATGTGTATGTGTTTCTAGCGTGGTCTGGTACTACAAATACTCTTTCTGAAGTTTCATCCAGGTATACAACCTTTCCAGGTGTATCCGGGTCCTTAAATTTGTAGATTACAATGGAGCCTACCTCACTTGGTTGTTACGTTCTATATCTCCAAAATGCTTCGTCAGTTTCTTTATTCACAAACAACTCTATGCTTCTGTTGTCCTGAGGGATCCACTCTGGGATTAGTACTCTTGTCAGTACAGATTTCCCTCTAGGTGTCCTAGGTTCTTCTAATGGTTCTTTTTCTTGGGCATTCGCTTCCGCCTCTAACTGAATTACGCCAAACTCATTGGTATTGTTTGTCTGAGTACTTAAGATGTACATCGTTCCTTCTTTGTCTATGTAAGCGTCTCTCTCGAATTTCACCACTCGACATTCCAATCCAATGGGTTGATCAGGGTTGTGCATTTGCACCACTTGTCTTCGCAAACCATCCTCATAGATGCAAGCACCTAAGCGGTTGGTTCGGAGAGATTCTAATTTAGTCCTATAGGGTCCTTCAGGTCTTTCCAAATATGCTACATTTGACCCTCCTTCTGGTCTTTCTGTGCTAAATGCCATTTCTGATTCACTCGTGTCTGAGCTCTCGTAGGGGTAATTACTATTCAATTGTTGAGCCCACGATCATGTAGTAGCGCCTACACTTGCTTCTGATGATCTAAGGCTTCGTCGGTCAGACTTACCTATATGTTTGCCTGATCTAAGGTTCATGAATTTACTTCCTTGCACACTCAATACACGCTCAGATCGTCAATGGTTCTTTGTTCTTTCTTTCTTGATTCTTTTTAAATGTCTTTAAGTTCTTGTCTTGTCTTACTATAAGCGTCAGGAATCGACTTTCCGTTATATTTTTGAGGTCTCGTTCCGTCAGACTTAAGTTCTTTTCTTTAGGTTTTCGTATCACACACCTCTGTCTTTAGTCTTAGACTTGATAAATTAATGTCTTGAACTTGATCGTTCCTATCTTAGTTAATCCACAAAGCTACCGTTTAGCCTAAGCTAAGAATTGACTAAGGGGGTTGAGTAATCTTCCAACCTCAAGTCAGCTTTTCTGGTTGCTCTGATGCCCAAGAAGCCGCGCTTCCCAAGCCCTGTGTCCTTCATTGCCTTGCTTTGATTGCCCTTGCTTGACCTTGCTAGACCTGCCAAAATTCAATGTTTAGACCAATTCACAATGGATGATCAAGCACCTGAATATATACACCTTTTAAGTTCCTTTCCCTTTTGCCCAAAATTTTTATGCTGCCCCCTGGCTTTCTAGTCCCAACTATGTCAACCTCAAATTAGCTTATCTAAAAATCAACGTAGTCTTTATGAAAAAACCAGTTGAGGTCACGTAGTAGTCATAAAGAGCTTTCTAACGAGCTATAAAACTCGAAAAATGGACTTCGGATGAAAAAGATATGACCGTTCAGGCCCTGGGGGGTAAAAACTGACAAACAGGTTTTTCTCCAACTATGAGCTCACGGGTCTCCTATGAGTCTAATCACCGAAAAACTTGCCAAAAATAGCCCCACAATTGGTAAAAAAATCAAACCCTAAAATTTGCGTTAGGGGTGGACAATCGCGATGGTCTGAGATAATCGCGATGGTCTAGGACCGTCGCGATGGTCTGGGACCGTCACGATGGTCCAGGTGAACCGTCGCAATGGTGTGGCACAATCGCGATGGTCCGAAGGAGCAAACAATCGCGATGGTCAGAAAGTGGATGATCGCGATGGCCCGAAAATGAACCATCGTGATGGCATCAGTCAACGGTCAACGTGAACCGTCGCGATGGTCCGAAACCGTCGCGATGGTCACAGATCCGATGGTGTGAGCCAATCGCGATGGTGCAAATGTCAAGGTGTCGCGATGGTCTGAGGGTGTCATCGCGATGGTCCGAGGGAGCGAACTGTCGCGATGGTCTAGCTTGCCACATGGCAGCGTCGGCATGTTGGCATGAGCCAATCGCGATGGCGTGGGGTCGACGGGATCGTCGCGATGGTCCAAATGAACCATCGGGATGGCTCAAGTGAGCCATCGCGATGGTGCGAGACCGTCGCGATGGTCCAGCTGAGCCGTCGCGATGGCGTGAGCCAATCGCGATGGTGTGACACAATCGTGATGGTCTAAGCCAATCGCGATGGTCCACCAAAGTATGAATTTTGCAAATGCATTTGTGGATGCGTGTATGCGCGTGTGTTGCCTACCTCGTAGTGAACTCGCTTACCAAAAATTCCGAAGTTGGTAGACCATCGCAATGGTCTGACACCTACAGCAGATCTCTGACAGAAAGTGAAATTTTACCTTTTTGTAGCCTTCCTGATGCTCTGGAGTACTGTACCTGCAAGAAAACTCAAAAACACAGTAGCACATGCAAGCACAAAAGCTCTATCTCTCTCTCTTGCACATGCACAAATGAGGGGAAATGAGGAGAATGGGTGGATATGGTGAATTTTTTGATTTTTTTTGGAGATGAAGATGATGGTGCGGTGATGAAGATGGAGTGTGGGGGAGGTGAAAAACACTAAAAACTAAGTAAAAACAACAACAAAAACTGAAATTTTTACCTTCCAATGCCACTTCTTGCTATACTCTTACCATCACACATTCGTCCTAGACTCGATCCCCGGCAACGGCGCCAAATTTGGTGTTGTTCTAGCACAATGGTGAGAACCATGTTAAGAAGCTCCACCTCCTTAATGTCAATCCGCGGAAGAGGTAGGAGTGATATGAAGATCGTGAATGTGAGATGAAGTGAGAGTGAAGGTGAGAAGCATAGAGATGCACACACACATACACACACACTACGAAGAGACAAGCAAAACACAATGGAAGGTGAGAAATCAACTCTATTACTCAAGAACACTCTTACAAACTCAAAATAGCTCTAAGCTCTTCTCTACTCAAACAAGCTAACCCCAAAAATGAGCTCTCTAGCTCTTTTTATAGATTCTAGACTAGTTTTGATCGGTTTCACATCTAGTGACCGGCATAGTTAAAAAATAGATCCTATGCGCTATTTGAGAGGGTAAACGGTTTCTAAAAATAACCAAAATTGGTACGCTCATTCTACCTAAGCTCCTCAAGCTCGAGGACTCCTCGGCTTGCACAAAATGGAACTATAAATTACAAAAAGGGTTTTTTCTATGTTACATATGTTGCAATAGTGATGAAAATCACTGTTGGAGGTTTTGAAGAATATTTATAAAACATAAATCTTTAAAAAATTGATTGGACTGGCTCCCTGCTCTGGCTACTGCCAACACCTTTCCCCTACCTAGACTAAGACAGCATCCTAAACTTTTGAGACCCGCACAACTAGTGAAAAAATCCATGAAAAATTACTTTGATGGTACATGTGATCCATATGAGCATGTAGTGAAATTCGAGCAAGTAATGAGAGTTGAGCAAGTTGAGGATCTATTCACCTAAAACAATGCTTTTGGGTTAATCTTGAAGAATACCACCCTAATGTGATTTCAACCCTTGTGTCAATGATAATTAAGGGATATCAATCAATTGCTTGGATCATTCAGCATGGAGTTCTCCAAGAGTGGAATAAGACACAATACTTCATCATTAATACATAGCTTTAAGTAGACACCCAAGGAAATGATTAGATTAGTAGGATGTAGGTCTAGATAGTACATTGAGAGATGTCCTTTCTTAGAGCTATCTACTCAAGCTTAACAAGTTTTCATGTCTCCAAATGTCTTGTTGACTGCAAATTTACGATCATACATCTATCTTAAGGATCCATGAACCATAGAACAATGTGTGAAAAAGTGCATAGATATTGAGGATAATTTGGGTTGTTAGTTAAAGCTCTCTAAAGTCTATAAAGACTTAGATTGTTCAACTAAATTCATATCCAAGCCCTCTTCCTCCATAAAGGTTAGGAGTGTCGAGTAGACAAACCCCTACAATGGTTTTCATGAAACATTGTTATGCTTGTGGAGGAGACATGGAAAATGCATGTCCTTTACAAGATCAAAACCCAAGGAACCTAAATGCCTAATATTGCACAATGAGAGAAAATACACAAACCATACTACCCAAAGATTGTCCATGATAACAAGGAGATAGTTAGGCAAACCTACCAATAGCCTAACCTACAGTTAGGTAGGTATCAAAGCGAGTACCACCAAAAGCCTTACTATAGGCCACCACACAACTATCTGCCACCCTATCAAGCATAATGGAGACCACAACTCATGCTAGGATGGCAACCCACACCCCAGCCCCTAGGTGCTAGGATAATGTCAATAGGGCATTAGTGCCAACATCTCCATTGATCTCTAAAATTATCCTAATACTCAACGCTTAGGTTCGATGCATGGAGATAGCCCCTAGGACCATTACATGGAATCCCTAGAGCATACTAAAGTTTACCCATACAAGGCACCCATAATGGAACCTACTTGGGAGCCTAATTATTCTAATGTGATGTACACAAATCCTAAGCCTAGACCCCAAATGAGATAGATGAGACCACAGGTCCCTAAAAGAACCTGTTTTGTATGCCAATGAGATCACTTTGTAAGATAATGTCCCCATCCTCCACCTGTAGGACAACCACACTATCTCACCATTAAAGGATATTGTTCAAAGATCTTAGAGTTAACATCGACAAGAATCATAGAAATTCCCTCTTTACCAAACTGACTATCAATCTTAACAAAACCCATCTTGGAAGAGTTGGATATGATGTTAAAGCTTATCAAGATAGATTGAGAGATGGGCCCAACACTATAGAGCTAAACAAATTCTATCCAAGGGTAGATCTAGTATTAAAAAGGACCAAGATTTTCATGAAAAGGTTGAATAGTTGATGGGGCAATCCATCTTTAAGACTAATTAGGATGAAGTTACAAATGGAAGACGAACATATAGAGAAGCCTTTGGGATTACTAGAAGGCATTGCTCTCACTACTTGCCATGTAGAGTTTGAACACACCTTTTCCATCTATGAGATTGGAAAGAACCATTCCTATGAGATGATTTTGGGAAGACTATTCATGAGAAAATTGCAAATAGTGCAAGCTTGGGGAACCAATTCCTTGTACTTATAGCACTTAGGGTAACTACCAAGGTCAATCTCAAGAATTTTTCACATAGAGATGTACCTCCATTGCAATGGAATACCATCAATAAAATGCCAGAAGCAATAGAGTCAATGCAATCCATAGGATGAGACCCCTCATGGATGCATGAGGACACAGATTTATGGATGTGTAAAGTTGTAGTGGAAGAAGGAAAGAGACTAGAAGCTCGAAACATAGGTGCTACACAAAACCCTAAATTAGTATAAGAATCAACGTACATGCCTATGATATTCAGAAATGAAGAGTTTGAACCTCAAAGATGGGATGAGATATAAGCCACAATGGACATACAGGTGAATAAGGGAGAATGGAAACCCCATTGTGACAAAGATAGCTATGATATCTCCATCATCATGGTGGACCCACTTATGTTTGAACCTTTCATAGAGGAATGTGACCCTAGTACAAACGTATTAGTAGAGGTAAGTGATGAGGACTCATAATCCATCATTGTAGATCCCTTTGGCTCTTCTAAATAATACTAATTATACTTGGTCAAAGACAAAACTCATGAGCAGGGAGAGCATAAGCATGAAGGAACGTTAGCTAAGTCGGAAGCAATAGAGAGTGAGACAAAAAAGAGAAGAAGAAAGCTCCCAAACAAGAAAAACAAGAATCACTATTTGAAGAGTTGAAAAATTTTAAGAAGTATAGAGTAGAAGATAAAAAAAATTATGCTAAGAATGCCTAAATGAGAAGCTCTCAAGGAGTCCTCGAGCTTGAGGAGCACTAGAAATAGCTACATACCAATTTTCATAACTTTTAGACTTTGTTTGAGCCCTCAAATAAGCCTTGAGACCTAATTTTTAACTAGGCCAAACACTAGGTCTGGAGAGGGCCAAAGCTAGTAAAAAACTATAAAAAGAGCTAGAGAGGTTATTTTTCAGGTTAGCTTGTTAAATTTTGGAGCTATTGTAAGAGACTTTTTGAGTAATAAAAAGAACTCCATTGTTCCTCTTTTTGTTCTTTCCTTGTGTGCACGTGTGTGTATGTGTGTCCATGCTTGTGTGCTTCTCAGTCATGCACTTGTGCCTTCACCTGCTCATAGTCATCATACTAGTCCTCACGTCTCCACGGATTGACAATTATGAGGTGTATCTCCTCACTTTGGTACTTGCCATTGTGCTAAAGTGACACCAAATTTTGTGCCGTTGTCGGGGAGAGCTTCAAGGATGAGTGTGGGATGGTAAGATGTAGAGTTGTGACATTTGAGTTGTAGGTAATTTCTTTACTTTTCCTGATTTTCTCTTTCTTACTTCATCACCATGATCACCATCATCATCCTCACCATCTCCCACCTCCATCTCCACCTTCACAAAATTTTCAGTTTTTCGGTCATATCACCTTCACCACCTCATTCCCCTCATTTCACTCATGAGAGAGAATGAGAGAGAGCTTGCGTGTGATCTATTTTTGTGTGTTTCTGAGCATTTCTTATAGGTTTTGGATGTATCATCATCTTCAATAGCTTATGTAGGTAGGAAAAATGTCTACAAAGGTCTTGAGGCATTGAGCTCTATCAATCGTGATTGACAAAAAAAATGACTTTTTGGTAAAACTAACTGCACAAACATAATCTAGGGACCTTGCACATTACAAATCCACAAGAATTTCCAAAAATTTGGCATTTTCTATGTCCATCACGATTGACAGCATCAATCACAATTGAGCCTGTCCATCACGATGGATAGCCTATCCATCACGATTGACAGAACCCGATGGACACCTCTATCCATTAGGACTGACGGTATCCATTACGATGGACACCCCAACCAATCTCCAATCTAGAATAAACGGTTCTAAAATCTTCTTATTATCAAAACTTATCTCATAAACGGCTAATTACCATGTCATAAACGCAATACATGCCCTACTTTGTATTGTTACATGACTATAATGTAGAGATTAAGAGGCATACGAGCTAACCTTCACCACTCAGTTCGAGCCAGATGAGTTATCGGAAGATGCATGAAGAGGCTCAATCTTTCAACCTACTTGGCATGAGTAACTACTAATGGACTACCCTGAAATGATGTAGACATGGGCCACCATGCCACTCTATATTAAATATAACCCATGTTATTGTCCAATGGTCCATCGCAGGTCCTGGGAAGCCTTTGCCATCAAAGTCCACAACAACAAAGGGTGCTCTGATTGGATTAATTATCCATATTTAGCTCCACCCAGAGGGCCACCCATGGTAGCCTACAAGATCTCGACCATACGACACTAGTTTGCTCACTTAAAGAATGTATCGGACATTGCAACAAAGATGTGCATGAAGATCTTTGAGCTCATGATGGTGGTATTTATAACCTTTTGAAAGATTCAAGCTCCATACATTTCGGCCCCCGGATTTTTTGAAGGCAACCGAGATTTGGTATATAAAATGAGCCAAACCTCCTCCATCAACACAATATATGCATGGCATGCATGAATCAATTATCTAGCAGCTTGCTACAAGCAAACTTTTGAAGAAAATTTCTTTATCGCGTTCTGTGAATATCATTATGAAATTTTCATTCCTAGACCAACACATTTATTAGATCTCTTTGCGGTGGAACAAGCCATACATACAGACCAGTTACGCTTGCCACATCCGGAAATTCAAGATCCAATTCATTGGGATGAAATGATGACTGACTTGGCAAGAGGACTACACATTCAAAGAACATCACCTTGCCATTGATGTCATTGAGTATTACATCAAGCACTCTCGACAACAAGGGTCTGTCAAGGATGATAGACCTGAGAGGGGGGGTGTTGGTAGAAGCAAGAGCAGTCAAGGCCTTACATGACAAGGAAGCCACCAAAGGGAGTTAGAACAAAGGGAGAGCCAAGCAGGACTAAGCAGGCAAAGTAGTCAATGTAGATCTAGCATGTAGGCCACCTAATCTTTCATGAAGAAAATATTTCCCAAACAATGATTTTAGTCACTTAACACTATTGTAAATACCATTTTAATTATTCCTACTCTACTTTGTGCAAGACAAGGAGTCCGCAAGCTTGAGGAGTATTAGAAGTAGCTACATACCAATTTTCATAATTTTTAGACTTCATTTGAGCCCTCAAATAAGCCCTGGAACCTTTTTTTTAACTAGGACAGACACTAGGTCTCGAGAGGACCAAAGCTAGTCAAAAAACTATAAAAAGAGCTAGAGAGCTCATTTTTTAGGTTACCTTGTTAAAGTTTGGAGCTATTGTAAGAGACTTTTTGAGTAATAGAAATAACTCCATTGTTCCTCTCTTTGTTCTTGCCTTGTGTGCACATGTGTGTGTGTATGTGTGTGCATGCTTGTTTGCTTCTCACTCAAGCACTTGTGCTTTCACCTGCTGATAGTCATCATACTAGTCCTCACGTCTCCACGGATTGACAATTATGAGGTGTATCTCCTCATGTTGGTACTTGCCATTGTGCTAAAGTGACACCAGTACTTGCCTTTTTTTGTTTGAGATGGTATCTTTTGGGTGTGATGATCTTCTCAGGTTTTTGACATATGCCTACTTGGATTTGGGACTTTTTGGGTATCCATTTCTAGATAGTGCTTGGTGTGATTTCATGTGTGGAGGTGTGGATTGCAAATGTGTGTCATGAAGTGTACGATGTGAATGATTATGAGTGGTGCTTCAGGCTTGTGAGCTTATGTGAAGTTACTTGAACATGTAAGTAGGTCTTGGGCACCCAGATTTGTTGTATATTGGGGTTAGCCTTCATCTACCACTTGGGGACCCAAATAGAAATGGTTCATTTTGGGAGATTCTTCGGACACTCTTTCTTTGTATTCCATGCCTGAGTAGTTGGTTTGGTACCTTGTTGAGGTACAGTCTCGCGAGCAGGGAGTTGTTCACCCTCGCGGATCCAAATCTGCTTCACCATTTTACTCATCTTGCTTTACTCTATCCTTTGACTATGAGCATGGATTGTTTGCTTCCTCTGCTTCTTGTGCTCCCTTGTCTACTTTGTTTCAATCACTTCTAGAAAAGAAGGGAGTTTCGTCAGATCCTTAACTTCTTTGTTGAGAACATCCTCCTTGTGCATCACAGAGTTTTGGACAAGAACAACATCTTTATCTTCATGTGTACTCCTAGAAGGACCAGGAGTTGGTCCCTTTCCTAATTCCTTGAGTGCATGATTTTCTAGCACAATTGTGATAGGAGTTTAATCTACCCAGACCTAAAGAAGTCCACTTCTTAGGTTTAGGTTGATTGCATGATCATAGATCAGGTCTTGACCCAAGACAAGAGGTTTAGTGAGATCCTCGTCTTGACACACCAACACTTTAATTGTCATGAGAACATCTTGAATGTAGATGGGAAGATCCACCTCGCCCATGCAAGGGGTTTCCACACCTCCCAATCCTGTGAGATATGATTCTATAGGATTGACTTTTAATTGCAATTCTTGACTGTAAGAACGTCTAACTGTGCTAGTGGTTGCATGTGAGTCAATCAAGGCTCTTACCATCCCTACACTCTTTCCTTGTCCTAACTCTAAGGTCACAAAAGGCCATTGGTCAACTATTCTAGGTGAACTTACACATGAGGCTTCACACATGGCCATGTGATATCTGGGAGCATCATGAGTATCTAACCTAAGCTCATCTCTACATTGTCTTCTCAATATCATCCTTCGGATGCATTCTAAAGCTTCTACTTGTGCTTCTTCTCGAATTTGATTTTCTTCTTCCTTATGTTTGTTTGCAGTAGTCAATTTAGTATCTCTTCTATGAGGGGTTCTTGATATAGTTTGACTCTACATCCACTGATGTAACTGGGTATGATACTACCTTCTAGAGTGGCTAATTGACACCACTAGTTGAGATCCTATTGATAATCATCGTTCCATAGCCTCACTTCTCCAACTTTTGTGCATGTTTCAATGTGTACACCAAAACTAAATCTCCCACTTTCAAGACTTCATCCTTCACATGGGCATCGACCTTTTGTCTTTTCTTGGCTGCATATATTCTTGCTGCCACTCTCAATCTTGTTTCACCTAAGCATTCCAAATCAAAGATTCTACACGAAAACTCATGGCCAGTCCATTGATGCTCTTGTGCTACTTTCAATGCGGGTATCAAGAAGTTAAAGGGTAGCATTGCATTTTGGCCAAATACCATCTGAAAGGGTGTGGCATTGAGTACCGTCTCATAGGCGACTCAATATGCCCAAACATCATGGTGTAGTTGTTTCCCCGATTAGAGTGTTTATTATTCACCAATTTTGTCAACACATTACAGAGAATCTTATTTTTGCTCTTAGCTTGTCCATTAGCTTATGGGTGATAAGGGGCAGACTTCTTATGTATGACCAAGAATTCTTGGAGAAGATTTTCAATGACTTCATTCAAGAAGTGCATACCTCTATCACTTACTAACTCGATTGGTAGCCCATATCTGGTGAACATATTCTCAAATAAGAACTTCGTTGTTGTGTGAGCATCGTTCTTCGTTGTGGCCTTCCCTGCAACCCACTTAGTCAGATAATCTGTGGCAAAAATGTTGGATTCAATGTGTGAACCCTTAGCTGGGGGATTAATAGGAACAACAAAGTATATTCCCCACTTAGAGAATGCATGTCCTCCCATCATGGGTTTTAGTGGCATCTCGTCTTTACGTATTGGGTACTGAGTTCACTCACAAATATCACATCGCTTCACATAGGTATGTGCATCCATGTGAAGGGTTGGCCACCAAAGACTTGTGAATATAATTTCTTTGATTACACGGTTTGGTCGAAAATGCCCTCCTGTCACACTTTGGTAAGTAGTCTCCAAGACCTTAAGATATTCACTTTCATGAACACACAATCTTAAGTACCCATCTTTACCATGCTTGTATAAGATATTGCCAATGAGTGCATAATCTAGTGCTTCTTGCTCTAAGCTCCTTCGTCTAGCCAATATCATTTCTTGAGGGAATGCTTTTGTCCTAAAAAAGGCTACTAAACATTCGCTCCAATCTAGTACTAAAGACACTTGATATAGAGTGGCATGTTCCATAGGTCGGTTAGTATTGCAAATTGGCCATTCCTTACACATCCTATGGACATCTACTTCCATTGTTGGCCAATATACCCCTAACCTTTGTAGAGTCTATAGGGTTTGATGTTTGGAGTGTTGTTGTAGTGCACCTACATGTGCTATCTGCAACCATTTTGCATGTTCATCTTCTTCTACACAACAAGCTAGTATTGGTGTGCTTATGCATACTGAGTGCCATGATGTGATATTTTTGGGACCTTACTACTTCTTTATCTTGGGCTCTTAGTATAGGATGTTTGGCTCCAAATTTTAGAATAGGCGATAGCTATCCCTAATAGTGGCTACGTTAACCTTCTTCAAATTAATGCGTACACATAACTTTCCATTCTTCTTGGGCACCACTACAATGGGGGAAACCCATTCGGTGTGCTCAATTTATAGATAAATTGAGCTTCTACCAATCAATCTATCTCCTCTTTGATCTTGGCAGCATAATTGTCGTTATATGTGTATGGCTTCTGCTTAGAGGGTTTGACATCTGAGCTCATGGGAATCGTATGTGATCATATGTTAGGATGTACTCCTTTTAAGTCCCTATAACTCCATGCAAACACATCTCTATATTCTCTTAGCAAGGCTATCAACTTTTGCTCCTCGTCCTCTGTCAAATCATGTCCTATGTATGTGCATCGTTCTTCACCTTCTTCTATGGTCACAACAATTTTCTTCATTGTCTCTTTGTTATCATAGGTCACTCCTATATATGCCTCTCGCTTAGTCATTCTAATCATGACTCTCCTGACCTCTATCTCATACTTCTTAAAGTTTTTAGGGATCTTAAACAAAGATTCTTCCTCTTCGGGTGAGGCTTCTCTCTTCTTTCTTTTCTTTCCTTCACTTTTGGTGGTTACCTGTGTGGCTAATCTCACATCATTCGTAAGTTCTCCTTGTCCTTGAGGACGCGTTTCTATTGCATATAGGTATTCTTCTTCTGACATCCAAAAAGGATCCATAATAATTGACTCTAAATCTCAGTCACCTTCTTGTTCAATTTCTATCGTGTTAGGCTCACATTCTGCGATAACCGATTCACACAAAATTGGTTCTATATTGAAAACCGAAATTTCATAGCCATCTTCATCAGAGTGTGCTGTCCATTGTTCTTCATTGATGGCCACATCCATTGTTGCTAGGATTTCTGCCCAACCATGAGGTTCAAACTCTTTATCTAGAAAAACTATAAGTGCATAAGCCATGTCTCAACATGATCTATGAGTTTCCTTAGCACCTACCTCTCTGGCACTTTCTCTTTTCTCTTCTTCTAGTGCCAATTTGCACATCCACAAGTGTGTGTCTTCATGCATCCATGAGGATCCTTACCCTATGGAATGCACTAACTCTGTATCATCCATGGCTCTATGCATGGGATTCCACTATATTGGGGGCACATCTCTATGAGAGTAGTCCTTAAGATTGACTTTAGTTCTAACACCTAAGTGTTGCAAATACAAGGAATTGGTTCCCCAATCCTTCACTACTTGCAACAACTACAAGAATGGTCTTCCCAAAATCATCTTGTAGGCTTGATTTTTCCTAAAGTCGCATAAAGAAAAAGTATGATCCAACTCTACACCACATGTAGTGAAAGTTATTCCTTCTAGCAATCCTAAAGGTCTGTCTATGTGACCATTGGCCATCTGTAATTTCATTCTTGTTGGCTTGAATGTTGATTTGCCCCAATGCTTCCATAGGGAAGTGGTAGCAATTGCAACTCTTGCACCTGAGTCCAAAATAGCCTTGGTTGTGTATCCTTGATGGGTGATGGGAAGATAGGTGTTTCCTTCTTCACCTTCACTCATGTCTCCTATCTTATCGAAGGGTATTTTTGGCATTGTTCGATGTGATCCTACCCGGGAATGAGATTTAGCTACTTATAGCACTCGATTGGCTATGTGTTTCCAGAATTCTGGCTTGAATTTGAGTAGCTTCTCTAAAGTGAGATTGCACTTCACTTTAGTATTCTTTACTACCTCAGTATTCCTAGGTATGACTAAGTCTTCCTTCCTTATCATGATAGTGTGCACTCTCATATAGGTAGACTTTGCTTCCCATGGGCCTGTGAAATGGGATAGTTCTTGTAAGGAGTTAGTCTCAAAGTCTAATCACTCCCTAGATTGGGTGTCATATTGAACTCTTTTTGGAAGTCGCCTCCGGCTCCACGTTCGCATGACAACAGTAGAAGCCTTTGCACACACAAAGATGTAATTGTTTGATCCTCCCAGCCGCCAAGCAGTAGCCCTTTCTTAATGAGACTCCTCTCTAAAAATAGAGTCTCTCTCTTTAATCGCTCTACCCATAGCATATCATGTGACATTTCCTTCCCGTTAAAAATATTTTCGTCTTGAAAATATAATGAAATGTCCGTAATGGTAGAAGAAAGTGCTCCGACTCCCTTGAACCCCATGTACTCTATGTACATGGTCATCTCTGTGTGTTGTTTCCTCGTATCCTTCCCCTTAAGAAGTCTCATATGAGATCATCTCAAAGGTGGGAAACCATCTGAGTGGTGCTTACTATCTCCCATATACACTCAACCTCCAAATTATCATTCCCACAACATATAACATCACTAAAATGACCTAAGTCCGTATGATGTATCTTCTATGGACTAATAGTATTAAAGGGAAGTGTAAGGTGCCAAGATTATAGGCTTGACCATATCATAATGGAAATAATAAACCATAGAATACTAGGAAATATAGAACAAAGTCCCATAACAAGTGACTCCAAACCCATCTAAGACTAAATGATAGATTGCCCTCATAACACTCCAAGTCTTCCCAACCTTGAGTGTGCTCACAAGTAATAGTTTCCTCTAAACTACCTTGTGACTATGCAATTCCATCATCTAGCTCATATATAAGAATTTCATGATAGTAAAATGCAATCTATACATTTCACTAACAAGAAGTCTTTGGTTTGTCACCCATTTCTGTTGGACTTAGTTCTATTGGAAGAGCATCTATTGGCACTAGTGCAAACTCAAAATATTCTCTTCCTCGTTGTTTGCCATATGAATGCACAAAGCATTCCCTTTGAGATTCAGATAATCCCTAAGCACCCATTCTCCTAATTGATGCTCACACATCATCCTCATGATGTAATGCCAACTAAGAGTTTGGTACCCTAATAGGTTAGATATATATCTATCTCCTATAAATCCTAAAGAGAAGAGTCATAACTCTACTCCTAGTCTAACTAATGTCAATAACTAGATCATCTCATCTAGTCAAAGACCATCACTGGAGTAACATAATGGCTCCTCTCTAGAGTCTCCATGTGAGACTCAATCTAACCATCATGATTAACTGATCTCCCTCTTGTCTTTGATAGAAGAGTGCCTCTTCTATCAAGACAGCCTAAAAGTGAGAAAGTGAAAATCTCTCTCTCTCTCTCTATCTATATATATATATATATATATATATATATATATATATATATATATATATATATATATATATATATGTATATATATATATATATATATATATATATATATATATATATATATATATATATATATATATATATACAGCAAGAAGAGCTCTAGTAGTGGAACCTATTCCACTTTCCCTTTCCGTTTGAAAGTTATTCTGTTGAATCCATTTACTCTGCTCATAACTGAGAACATGTACATAATTTCTCCATGTTTTCCTTCAAAACTAGTGGAGAAAGAGACTCCCATGTGAAGGAAAATTACATTAAAAAGTAGAGTAAATGAAATCCTTCTGAAATAAAGACTAAGAGATGTTTCCCAAACACCTCTTCTGCCTAAAGGAAAACATACTCTATTCTTGTATCTAAAGGAAAACATAAGAGATGTTTTCCTTTCCTTCTTTCTCTGTCAAAGAGTAGGAGCTAAAGTGAGACCACTGAACTAAAGTGAGATCTCTCATGGATCTCAAAGTTGATCCCCACTTTCTCCTTTCCTTAAAAGAGAAACTCATGAATTTATTTAGTCCTCTCTTCCATAAGTAATGCATAATCCCTCATTACACATATTCCTATGAAGATGGAGAACAGATCTCCCCTAACCAATAAAGGTGTATGTAGTGAAGAGTGGAGAAAATAAATTCCTAATAAGGGTCAAAGCCCTCTACTAAAATGGTCAGCAATGATGTGTCATGATACCGTAAACACATGTGTATCCATAATAAAGAACTATCTCTACCAACTATACTCTGTGCATGGATCTATACGATCCAATCAAACTGATGGAATTATCCTTCCTAAAAAAATTCAAAATGAGTATGTGATACCAATGGTGTCTACTAAGAGCTCTCCTCTTATCTAGTGAGACATGACGCCATGAATGATGAGTCCACCAAGGAAGTGTGGCATCTTGGTTAAGTGATAACCATTCATGTGGCGTGAGTTCAATCCCTCTGCAGTGCAATTGCATGGACAACCAACGGCTTTGATACCAGTGTCATATTGAAATCTTTTTGGAAGTCGCCTCCGGCTCCACGTTCGCGTGACAATAGTAGAAGCCTTTGCACACACAGAGATGTAATTGTTCGATCCTACCAGCCGCTGAGCAGCAACCCTTTCTTAATGAGACTCCTCTCTAAAAATAGAGGCTCTCTCTTTAATCGCTCTACCCATCGTATATCATGTGACACTAGGCCTCCTCTTGTTCTCCATAAATCGAAGGAATATCTTGTGGGAATTCATCATGCAAGTCATCCATAAGTTCAATGGGAGGAGGGTTTTCACTTTCTTTAGCCCATTTATCTTCTTGAATTTCTTGTAAAAATTCTTGTGAGTATTGGTTCAAAGAAGAAGAGGTGTCTAGCTCAGTGGAATTAGGAACATAAGCTTCCTTGGGATGAATGCTCATTCTTTCACTTGCCTTGTCCTTACCATGGGAGGTGGCTTCATTTCTAGATTTTGTAATTAAACTCTCCAATCTCTCTAACAATCCATCAAAATGCAATTGAGTCTTTGATGAACTAGAGTAACTGAAGAGGCAACTCGCTTCAAACATGGTTTGACCTATTCTACCATCTTAGCACAAAGCTTGGTTCATTCCATCTCTAGGTCAACTATGGGGTAACACTTTTCATGATCTATTACATTTGGCCCTTCTTGGATTCTAGCCTCATATGCTTTAAGCATCATGTCAAGATCTTCACAAGTGGGATCCACTAGGAATTATCCTACTCTCGGTGGTGGGTGGGTTACATATGGTGGATTAGAAGGTTGTGGCAAAGATGGTGATGGGGATGGTGGGGGAGTTGATGTGTGAGAGTGCAATTGAGATGTTAGTTCAATTATCTTGGCCTTTGTCTCTCTTAGACTTTTCTCAAGTTCCCTCATCTTCTTTGACCATTATCTTTTCATTCTCTCTCGGCTATCCTTGCAAGCTCTTTTCCTTTTATTATTCATACTCTCAGTATCACTAACCTATGAATTCTTCTCTTGAACTAAGCCTTGGTTCTGTTGTAAAGCTTGAGCTCGTGGTGACTATTGGCATTGGGGCAATGGAAGTAACACTTCTAGTAGAATCTATTACTAACCCAATCATGTTGCTAGGAGCGATCTTTGGCCCATTGTTTGGGTTCTAAGGACAATCTCAAAAGAGGTGCTCTTTCCCACAATCTTGACAAAAACCTTGAATTGTCGCGGACTGGGGCTACATAGATGGAGGTATGGGCAATTATGAATCAAGTGATCACCTTGGCATCTATAGCATGGTCCTCTAGGTGTTGGGAGTCTCATCTATCTAGGTTGGGGCATAGGGTTAGGATTTGCATACATGACATTAGCATAATTTGGCTCCCAACTAGGATCACTTGGGTCCTCATAATAGTATGTCTTGTTATGCTCAAATGACTGCATATAGTAAGGTGCAAACTATCGATATTAGTCGAGTCAAAACTGTGATCACTCAAGTCACTTTGTGTAATCAATGGTAAGACTTGCACTAAGGCTCTATTCAATTTTTCCTTAGTGGCTGCATGCTTCACTAGAATCACATTGGCTAGAGTTGGAGGTTGTTGGAGTAACACTGGCTGAGGCCTTTGTTGAGCCTGATAGGGTGGTTGGTAGGGTGGTTGTGGCCTAGTGTATTGTTGTGCTAGGTACTAGTTCAGGTATCTTCCCTATTGTGGATATGGTTGTGGATAATTTTGTCTAATAGCCTGCTTGGTATAAGGGTGGTCTTGTGTAGTGTGGTTAGTGTACCTCCTTTCTATGGTGCAATATTGGTTGTTAGGGTTCACTTTGGGTTGAGCCATGATTGGACAGGCATTTGCTATATGGTCGCCTCCACATGTATAGCATCATTTCATTGGGGCAAATCTAGGTACCTGATTGCTAGAGACTCCTAATTTCTAAGTTACCTTCTCTACAAGTTCCTCAATAGATGTGGATTGTTTGGAGGCGAGGCTAGTAGAGCTATCTGACTCCTTATAGATTTTAGAAAACTCCAATTCCTCCCCTAGATTATCCTCAATGGCTATGCACATATGTACAAACTCTTCTATAGATCTTGGGTCCTTCAGGTACACATAAGATCTCAATTTGGTACTGTTGAGCCCATAAAAGTCATGTTGGTCAAAGTCAACTGCAGTCAAAGTCAAATGTAGTCAAAGTCAATTGGTCAAAGTCAAAAAGGTCAAGGTCAAAGTCAATAGGTGCAAAGTCAAAGTGCGTAAGTGCAGGTGTCAAAGTGCACAGGTAGTGCACAATGAATTGTCCACAAAGGGTAAATTGGAGAAAATGGGTTGCAGGTTGCAGAGGTATTTTCTCTAATTTCCCTAAGGTTCAAAGTGTGTTTTAAAGTGTTTTGGAAGGTTCAGGTGAACCCCCTCTTATGTGCAAAAGGGAAGACTTAAAAGGAAACATGAAGGTATGTGAAGCGGCAAAGTGTACGCACAGGTGAAAGAATGGCCCCCCATTAAAATTTTTGGTTTTAGTCTAAAGTCACTACAAGACAAAACAGTGAGTCGTTGGCTGCCACTTGTGAGGACAATCTTGGGACATCAAAGTGAGGACCAAGATACCATTGCAGTTAGTGATCGACACACTCACATGAAGGCAAGGGCCATTCTTGGACCAATCTTAGAGTAAGCAAGAGAGCATAGTCTAAGGAAGCAAGAGAGAGAAGTGAAAGAGTCACCAGTGCGACGACGCAGAGAAGTGGAAGTGAAGGAGTGCATAGGGAGTGCCTAAGGGATTGTGCAGAGAGTGCTAAGCTAGTCCCCCCAAGTATCTCAAGGTCCCATTGCAGTGGGTGTGTGCCGACAGAAGGTATTCACTCCTCCCCCTTTGTGGAAGCTTGGTGCAAGGTGTGCACAAGGATAAGCTTGAAGCAGGTGGAGGTCTGGTGCAGAGGAGCCGGCAGCAAGAAGACTTTGGGATATTTGGTATTTTGTGATTGGGCACTCTGTGGGATTGTGCACAGAGGTATTGGCTTGTCTTGTACTTCAAACCTTATAATTGTCTTACTGTAATCAATCGGCAGAAGCTTCCAGGTGTATTTTCTCTTCTTGTTTCTTCCCCTTTTCTCCTACAAACCCTCAAACTCCTTCTTGTCTAAGAATCCACCAACAAAATTTGGCATGCCCGGTGGGACTTCCAAGGAGATTTGAGCTTAGGAGAAACCAAGTGTCAAGCATAAAAGATATCAAGTGTCGACAGAACCACAGTGCTACTTCATCGAACAAAAGGTAAATATATTCTTATCAAGTGTTTTACATTCAGTGGGCTATGAGCTGCTCATGACCGCAACCCGGTCCCAAGTATTGAGGGTCACCTGCAAGCAGACAAGGAGGAAGGTTGTTAGAAGGTCCCCCAGTCCTCTATCTTCCACATCATCAGTCAAGGGCATGGCGGGTCAGGTAGACTTGGAAACTTTACTCTCTAGATTAAATATAAAGTTTCCTTCTTTCAAAGGCCTAGCTCAGGAGGATCCAGATGAACACATTAGAAGGTCTTTAGCACTATGTAAGACTAGAGGCCTAATGGGTAGGGAGGATGCTTTTTTGATTCTCTTCCCTGCCACATTAGAGGGATTAGCTGATAAGTGGTTCAGCCAGTTTGCTGAAAACCATTTTACCACTTGGGATGTGATGAAAGATGCTTTTAAAAATCAGTTCCAGCATGGCAACACCGCGGAGATTATCATAGAAGAGCTAGAAAATTTAAGATTAGGTCTAGGAGAAAAGTTCCCAGAGTTTGTGACTCGGGCCAAAGCACTAATGGCTAAATTGCCAGACCCACCCCACGATTTTTTTATCAAGAAATGGTTGGCTAAGCCCCTACCAGTGGCCACCCAATGCAAAATAAAGGAGTTAGTGCTACCTACAGCCTCCATAGAGGAGTTCATCAACACAGCCACACGCTTGGAACAGATAAGGTACCAGTATGGAGCCACCTCTTCCCAACCAACATATGGTACAGAAATGGAGGATCCAGTGATACAGCTAAGGAAAGAGTTGGAGGGCTTAAAGAGAAATAAGCCCTACAAAGAGGAAGAGAATGCTGTTGCTCAGTTGAGAAGAGAGATTGAAGCACTAAAGCTCCAAAAGGAGGAGGAGGCCCAGGCAGAGGAATTGGCTCAGCTGCGACAGGAGTTGCAGGAGCTCAAAGGAGGTGGCATCAAGAGTGGACTTTGGTGTTCCATGTGCAGCAAGCAAGGTCACATAGTAAGTGAATGTCCTCTGTTAAATGTGACTTGTCAATTATGCAGGAAGGTTGGCCATGAGGCCCATGAATGCCAATCAAGAGGAATGCCTGCAACGACATACTGGACACAAGGAGGACCTCCAACACCAGCAAATGTGATGGCTGCTGCACCAAATCAAGGTAACAACTATAATCCTAGACAGAGGAATAACTTTGGAAATGGGCCTAGGAGGCCAATCATTTGTTTCAGATGTGGAGAATGTGGGCATTATCAAAGTAGGTGCACCCTACCAGAAAATGCCCCTCCCTACAGGAACTGCCCTGATGCAAGAGACCATTATACAAATTGTTGTCCTAAGAATCAAGCCTCTTCCTCCGGATCCCACATTCAAATGATTTCTGTGCACAAGGAAGAAGTGTGTGATCCAATCAACGAACCATCTCCATCTACCAGGGTGGTGCAATTAGAAGAAATAACATCTTTGACTGTGCAGACAAGAAGCAAGGGAAAGGCTAAAGTTGACATAGGACAAGAATCAAAGATTAAGGAAGGGAATCAAAATAGAGAAACATCTGAAGATAAAGTCACCACAGGTGCAGATACAAGTCAAAAAGGAGATCAAATATGCACCAGTGATGCCATTGGGCATGCCTTCAATAGGGCTCATGAGGAGCTTGATAAGTCAACTGGAGTCCAAGCTCTCAAGGAATCAGAGGCTTCAAAACTACTCAAGTCCATGAAGAAGGAGGTTAGTATTTTTGAATTAATAAAGATGGATGGGAAATTCATATCAGAGTTATTGCAGATAATTGATGAGGCTTCTACCACAAGTTTGGTGGCAAAGGCCACTATTTTACATAAGGGAAAACGTGTAGGGGAAGCACCCCTTACAGATTATAAAAGTCCTCGGCTGACAGTATCTATCAAAGGTCATGAATTTCAAGGAGTTATTGTGGATGGTGGTTCCGGCATTAACTTGATGCCTGAACACACAATGAAAAGGATTGGACTCCATCCTTCAAGGCCTGCAAATTTCACTGTTACTTTGGCAGATCAGAGCAAAGTAAGGCCCTTGGGAGTGATCCCAAAAGTTCCACTTGAAGTACAAGGTAATCTATTCATTCTGGATTTTGTGGTTTTAAGATTGCCCCAGGTTGAAGGAGGATTTCCTCTCTTAATTGGACGACCATGGCTGAGGCATGCAGTGTCATTCATGATTGGGGCAAGGACACTATGTGGGTACAAAAGAAAGGGCAAGAGCTGACACAGATTCATTTAGAAGAGGGCCTAGATAATCAAGGAAACACTAGCATGATGCAAACAGTTGGCATTTGCATGGAAACAGAATCGGAGGATCAACCCCAAATAGATTTCGAGGAAGAAGAGGATATTCTAAATTGGCTCCAAGCAGGCAACTCTTCCTCTTGTTTTGGAATTTTTCTTAATAATTCTTGCACAACTAAAGGTTATGATGAAGATAAGGGAAAAGTCCAGGTTGATGGATTGGGAGAGCCCATCACAGACCACAGAAGGGGCAGGAAGACACCCCTCAAATACAACTTGGAGGAGGATATGACAACCACAGATAAAGAAGTTTCTAAAGCTAAAAGCAAGGTAAAAAGTTCTAGTGAAGAATGCTCTTTCCCAATTCAAGAAATCCCTGCATGATGGATGCAAGACAAGGAGGAACACATTGAAGTCCAAAATACACCTGCTTATGAAGCAATGCACGAAAAGCTAGTAGAAGAAGACAAGGAAGAAGATGCACACGAAGATAATATGGTAGCGAGAAATCATGTCCAAGAAATACAATAAGGCACTCAAGACAATAATCAGCCAGTTTTGGTGGCCACTTGGTTGTGGAGCCACCCATGGATCCTTGAAAAGGTAAAATCATTCTTGACCTAGTATATAGATGTCTTTTCTTGGCATTATAAAGACTTAGAAGGAGTGCCTGCAACTTATGGAGAGCACAGAATCCCTCTGGTTGATGGAGCCAAACCCATAAGAGGAAAGAGTTATAGACTTAATCCAAAATATGCTGAAGCTGTCTATGTGGAAATCCAAAAGATGGAGGATGCAGGAATCATCATTCTTGTTGAACACTCAGAGTGGCTCTCACCTATGGTTATAGTACCAAAGAAGAATACTAATAAAATCAGAATTTGTGTTGACTTTAGAGCACTCAACAAGGTGACCATTCCAGATGGTTTCCCTATGCCTTTTGCAGAACAGGTCATTGAAGAAGTGGCTGGGCATGCATTATATAGCTTTATGGATGGATTCAGTGGCTATAACCAAATATCAATACATCCAGAGGATCGTGAAAAGACTGCTTTTATCACTCCTTGGGGAACATATGTGTATGTAAAAATGCCATTTGGGCTCAGAAATGCTCCAGCCACCTTTAACAGAACGATCAATCTCATTTTTGGCCCCCTATTGCTGGAATCACTTAGAATCTTCATGGATGACTTCTCTTCGTTTTCAGGATCTCACAAGGAAACTCCTCTAGATTGTTTGGACCACCACTTGAGGCAGCTGCAGAATGTTTTCAAAAGATGCAGGGAGACTAAGTTAAAGCTCAATCCAAACAAATGTCATTTCCTTGTGACAGAAGGAACCCTCTTAGGACATGTGGTGTCGGCTAAAGGTATGGCCCCAGATCCTGACAAAATCATTTCTATATTAAATTTGCCTAAACCGAAATCCCCTAAAGAGATTCAGAGTTTCCTGGGGCATACTGGATACCATAGGTTTATAAAAATGTATGCAGAGATAGCCAGACCTCTGGCTAGACTTACAGGTAAGGAAGTACCTTTTAAATGGGAAGAAGAGGAGGAAAAAGCATATCAAACATTACGGTCAAGGTTAGTGTCTGCTCCTATTTTGGTCACACCTGAGTGGTCAAAAATATTTCATATACATGTCGATGCCAGTGCCTATGCAGTGGGGGCAGTTTTGACCCAACCCAGTGAAGAATTTAAAGTGGACAGGCCAATTCAATATGCCAGTAGAATCTTGACTAAGGCTGAAAGGAATTACAGTACTACAGAAAGGGAAGCCCTAGCAATGGTCTTTGCTGTCCAAAAATTCCATCATTACTTACTGGGGGTAAAATTTATTATTATAACAGATCACCAACCACTAAAATACCTACTCAACAAACCACAAGCCACTGGTAGAATATGGAGGTGGTTATTGTTGTTCCAAGAGTTTGATTTTTCTGTAGTCCATAAACCAGGTAAAGAAAATGTTATGGTGGATCACCTATCCAGAATAAATATGATGAATCAAACTAGTGGAATCAATGATGACTTTCCAGATGCTCATCTGTTTGCTGTACAAGCTCAAGGTTGGTATTACGACATCAAAAATTTCATTAAAACTGGGTTGTATCTAGAAAAGGCTAGTGCTGCACAAAAGAAGAGACTGCTAATCAAGAGTAGACCATATACCTTCATTGAAGATAAATTGTATAGACAGGGCAAGGATGACCGGTTCAGGAAGTGTTTGGAAGAAGAAGAAGTGAGGGAAGTCCTTCACTCTGCACATGAAGGAACAGGTGGTGGGCACCTTCGAGGACATATTATGAGTCAGAGGATATTGGATGCTGGTCTATGGTGGCCTACACTATTTAGGGATGCAGATGAATGGGGAAAGGCATGTGACATTTGCCAGAGGTGTGGACCTAAGCCAACAAAGCAGAGACATAACCCCTTGTGTTGGCTTAGACATAACCCCTTGGTTGTTTCCACTTCCTGGCAACCATTTGAGAAGTGGGGGCTAGATTTTGTAGGGCCCATCTACCCTCCCGCTTTTCCAAAAAGAGAAAAATATCTCTTGATAGCTACAGATTATGCAACAAAGTGGGCTGAAGCTATTGCCTCCCCAATTGCACTGCCCTAACTGTTGCCGATTTCATTTATAGTAGCATCATTTGCAGGTTTGGATGCCCATTTGAAATTTGTACAGATCAAGGTACACATTTTATCAATAAGGTCCTGCAAGAAATTTTTAACAGGTATAGAATTCTACATAGGACTTCTTGTGCTTACTATCCAAGAGCCAATGGACAGCCTGAGTCGACAAATAAGGTTTTAATCTCAATGTTAAGAAAGGAGTGTATGTTGCAGCCCACTTCATGGGGCATTGCTTATCAAGGTACACTGTGGGCATACAGGTTAGCCTACAAAGAGGCCACAGGATATTCTCCATTCCAGCTAGTTTATGGCATATCGCCCATTGAGCCATTTGAATTTTTACATGGTTCACCTAAGATTGCATTCATGCAGGGCAGCAAGGATTGTGAGGTCTCTCAGAGGCTCGGAGCACTACATAAAGTGGAGGAGATTCGTCTATGTAGCTCAGTGATGAGTAGCACCTCCTTTAATGTCAATCTGGGAAGACGTGAGGATGGTATGAAGACCTCGAGCAAGTGGCGGCACAAGTGAGTGAGTGAGAAGCACACAAACATGCACACACATACACACACACGCGCACACACGGCAAGACAAAGAGTGAGAAGCAATGGAGTTCTTAGATTACTTTCAAAAAGCTCTTACAAGTTCGTTTCAATTACAATCTAACCTCAAAAATGAGCTCTCTAGCTCCTTTTATAGTTTTTTACTAGCTTTGGCCCTGTTCAGACCTAGTGTCCGGCCTAGTTAAAAATTAGGTTCTAGGGCTTATTAGAGGGCTCAAACGAGATCTAAAAAATATGAAAATTGGCAGGTAGATACTTCTAAAGCTCCTCAAGCTCAAAGACTCCTTGGCTTGCACAAAATGGAGCTACAAAAATACGAAATGATATTTACAATGGTTTTTAGTGATGGAAATCACTATTTGTGTAGGGGTTTTCTCTATTGATTTGTCATACATACCTTTGAGCTCCCTACTTGCTCTTTCTTCTTGTGTGTCAACTCCTTGATGTCTGAAAAATTTAGGTGGCCTACTTGCCAGATCTTCTTTGACTGCCATGTCTGCTTGTGCTGTCCCTTCGCTCTGACTCTCTTCGTCTTGTGGCTCCTTCGGTTCCCTGACTGCTGCCAACACCCCCCCCACTCTCGCGTCTGTCGCCCCTAACAGACCCTTGTCTAGAGGATTTTTGAACATAATATTGGACGACATCGGAGGCTAGGTGGTGTTCTTCGAGTCGTAAGCCGCGTGCTAGATCTGTGAGCAAATCATCCCAATTCAGAGGTCCGGGAACATCCGGATGAGGCACCCTCAATTGTTCTGAGTGAATAGTTCTCTCCACAGCAAATAATTGGAGGAGATGTGATGGTCTGGGTATAAAGATTTCGGAGTTATATTCCCAGAATCCTGTGATGAACATCTCCTCAAATGTCTGTTTAAAGCAGGCTGGGAGGTACTTGATTCTGGCGTGCCAAGCATATATTACTTCAATTGATGGGATGGTACTCATATCGTACACTAGATCCTGGTTTCCTGTCACAAAGCCTGCTCCTGAGAAGTGGGGGTCCTTAATGTTCTTAAACGTCCTGAAAGTGATCAGCATTAATTCGAATATTTTCATACACATCTAGGCCATCACATCGGGATTATTGCGTAGCCGAATGCTCCAGTGACAGATTGTAGAAATCATGTAGTTCACCGTGGGGGGTCCTCGTGGAGGTGCTAGATAAACGTAATTCAACCATTTTGCGCAGGCTTTGATGTCTCTGACGGCAATAGTGAATTCAGGCCAGGTGCATCGTCGAAGAACTGGAATGTAACAAGGATTATATTTAATAAACAACGGCATATTATTCCAGGTTCGGACCATTTCAGGATATGTTTCCAAAAGCCTAATTCTCCAGGTGGGTTGATGGATGGACCCACGCTTAGCACTTTCCGGTATATCATCTGGACCAAATTGTGTAGCAAATGTGGGAGGCTTGCCGCATCGTCGTTGAATCTCGGCGTTGTAATCGGCCAAAAGTATGCAGTATGGCACATATTGGTCATTATTGGTGCCGATCCATCTATGATGAGACATGCTTCTGAAATATTCTGACTTTATGACAGTTTCTTCTAGGTTCGCTAGTGATTGGATCTGAATGGACACCCGTTCTTCGTGGGTGTTCGCTGTCCTTTCCAGAGTCTAAAGTCACTCGGGTGCTTCCACTTCCAAGGTGTCTAGTCCCTCTGAGGTTCGTTGCCCTCCTAGCATCGACATAGGAATATACGGTTCTTCGTACGAATCATCTACCTCAATAGGGACCAACTCTTCTGGCTCTGGTTCTACTACTGGAGAGGGCTGTCTCTCGTATGTCAGTAACCTCTTTTGTAATTCTGCCACCTGCTCAGTTAATGCCTTTACTTCGTCTGAGGTAGAGGTTGATGGGACACTCTTCGGTTGTTCTTCCTGTTCCTTAAGTCTGCTCAGTAGTGTGTCACGTTCTATTTCCAAGTCATCATGAGCTTCCAGAAGATCTGCATAGCTTTCCAAAATGGTTTTCATCGTCTCCAAGGGAACTGCTTTGAACTGCTCTGGATCTATCTCGTGGGGAGAGCCTTCCATTGCCGCTTCCAGATTCTCTTCATTTTGTTTCTGCAGTCTCTTGTTCTCTTCAAGTGCTATGGCCATATGTTTCCTGAGTAGCGCCAAGTTACGTCTGACTCGTAGGTTATCGGCCTGGTATACTTTGAGCAAGGCTTCTAATTGTTTGATGCCTGATTCTTTCGATGGTTGGGGTGCCTCTAGTAGTGTTTGGTGAGCCTGCTCAAGCGTTGTATAGCATTGATTTACATCTGCATTTTCCTCTTCAAGAATTTTAAATTGCCTTTGTAAGTTCTGGTGATTTGTTGTCAGTTATTGATAACGGCCGTCCAGAGCTCTGTACTCATTCTGAAGCTGATATACACATTGATTTAATGCAAGAAATATACTATTTACATTAAATGATGCAGGGAGGGGTGAAGATGCAGGGGGAATGGGGGCGGGAAGGGGAGTTCTGAATGATGTGGATGCAAGTGGAGATGTGGGTGGAGGGGGTATGGGAGATGGAGGTGGCATGGGGGGAGGGAGCGGTGCAGTGGCAGGAGATGTTTCCATAGTGTCAAATGTTTGAGTGACCGTGTAGATGGGGATCGTGGGTGGGGTGGATGTGACGTTAGTGAAGAGAGTGGTGAAAGTGGGCATGGTGACTCCCCCGAATTGGATTCCCGGAGAGAGTGGAATTCCCATGACGATTGTGGTCGTAGTGGACGTGGTAGTGATAGTGTCATGTGGTGGAGTGAGTTGTGTAGCGAGAGGTGGGGAGGGTGGTGACAGTGGTGCTTCCTCATGTTCGTCTGCTTGCGTTGTATCTCCTGGTGCTGATACGTTGATATGAATTTGTTTCCCGGACCTCATGGGACGGGCGGGAACACTTTTCTCAAATCGGTGAATGTAGGCCATTGCCTCATGAATGGCCTCATCCAATCCTACTGCATCGGCGTGTAGGTTTATGGACTCGATGAACATGTCATCCACGCCTTCCTCTGCCAGCAATTGGTTCATGAGTTTCTTGCCTGCTTCCAGTGACATTTTATGTTGTTCTTGAACTAGCTGCATGGTTCGATATAGTCTTTTTATTTGAGCCGAATACGCGGGGGCACTTGCTAACTCTGAAAGTTCGTCATACTCTTGTTCCTCGTAGGCTTCTTCCTCTTGTTCAGTCTCTTGTTCATCGACGTCGACTTCTACAACTTGCGGTCGGGTGGGGGCTGATGTTGTTGTATGGGGTTGTGGTTCCTGAGCTCGCTCTGTTTCCGTCTCGAGATTAGAGTCGTAGATTAGTCTAGCCACTTCTTCATCAGTGAGATCATTGAGAGTAAAGCCCTGTGGAAATTCCAAATCTGATGGGACGGGTGGAAACACCAGATTGGGTCCCTCTGTACTTGGTCTTGGTAGCCGGATGGTGAATGGTCTAATGCGTCGTGTCTGGGGAGAGGTAATTTCTGGTGTAGTGGTGGCTGCCCTTGGTTGAGCGCAGGGTAATTGGACTCCCCCTCTCATCTTCTTTGATGGAGGACCTGCCGCTGATAGCCTTCTCTGGAATTCCTGGGCCTGGGACCATACGAGTGCCCGCTGAATAGGCACGTCATAGGCTAGACATCGATAGATTATCTTGGTTAGAGCACAACATCCGTGAAGCACATTTTTCTGCTTCTTGTTCTACCGTTGATGGGCTAGGTGAATCTGATCTATGATCCAATGTGGTACGTTGATAGGGAGGCTTTCTGTTTCTGCCAAATACAAGCTAAACCATATCTTCTTTGGGGGCATGGTGAATCTTTCCTGGGCGGGGAAAGCAAAATGCTGCATGACGGTCCATAGGTGAAGAGCGATGGTCGGTGTCATTGCTACCATATCCTTCAGCTTATTGAGATCTTTATGTTTCATTCTGCCTGGAACCATTGTTTCCTTTTCAGTAGGAATGTGCATACCATACATGCCCAATGCTTCTCGTACCAGATTGAGGGTCAGTTTGAATCTTTTAAGTTCGTGGCCCGGCAACAGTGAGGGTAACACAAAGGTGCTGTCGCCTCCCTTGGCCCTGCTCGGAGTGATGGTACTGATAAGATAAGAACAACGTAAGAAATCCGGCTTTGGTAAGTGGGCCCTGAAATAACTGTCCAAGCCCGCTTTGGTCCATACTGAACGCATTACTTCGGCATTCTGATAGCTCTCAAATTCACGCGTGAAAAAATGGTAGCGTCCCCATTTACCATTAAACTCCAATTCAGCTTCCCAAAAATAGGTTCCATCACCCAATGGTCCTGCAACATCACTGAACCAATGAGCGTGTTTGCCCACCTGAGAGGTGTGTCCCTGAGGAGGATCCTGAACTGGGAGCACATGCACAGCTTGAAGTTCTTGCGGTCTTTCGGTGAGATGTGGTTTGAGGAGGAGTGTTTCTATATCCACAATCTATGCGCTGGATCCGGCGTGAGAACTGGAACCTCCAGCATCTGCCATGGCCCTACTTGCTTGTTGGTTCTGTGAGAATATAGAACCAGGTGTTAACATCGTAATGGACAGAATAAACCCGTTGTTGTCCCCGTTGCCATTTTAATGTGAGGTAGATGATGAGTCAGTGGTCAGTAAGTGTACGATGACAATGTGTGTAGTTAATGCCTGGATAGTCCTAGGAGCTAGATGGAAAGATGCACTGTCTGACTAATGCAGTTAGTAGGTGGAGATGAATTCACAGATTGGGGTCGGGGGGTTTATTACAAGTCTTAGGTTGCCAAACACCATGGATGGCTTTTGGTCTTGGTTTTGTGGGGGTTCGGGAGGGTTGCATGAGTAATTCTACTGGGAGTTGTTGTGTCATTGGGACCCATTTACGAGTGAGTCTGTGCGTGCTTCTAGGCGGCAGTGTGTTCGAGTGTATCAGACAAGAGTGGGTGGCGGCTGCTTGAGCGAGTGAACTATGTCGTGTAAGATGTGAATTGTGTGGGACTAGTTGAGCCTGCAAGCAAGCCTTGGGCACCCAAATTTGTCTTGATTGTGGGTCGGCCGTCATCGACTTCTTGGGTACCCAAATGGATTTCACTTTCTCAACAGAGGTTTTAGGAGTCCTCTTATTAGCATCAATTCGTTGATTACTAATAGGAAGTTGAGACCGTTGTTGCGACTTAGTTACTGTTGGCAGCTCGTCTTTCCGCACCCACATTTTTTTCATCGGCTGAGTTGTTCTGCTTCGCGCGTTCTTTTGGTCTCTCGCTTGGAGAGTCTTCAGTGATTGATCTGCCCTTAGTTGCTGCCTCCTTCTGGCCTTTGGAAAAGAAGGGAGTTCCATTGTGGTTCTGACTCCTTTTTTGATATCTTCATTCTTCTGCATCACATAGCCTTGGACAAGAACAGCATGGTCAACTTCATGTGCACCCCTGGAGGGACCAGGAGTCCGTGTCTTTTCTAGTTCCTTGAGTGCTCCATTATTTAACTCAATTGTAATTCTAGTTTGATTCACCCATACCTGAAGAAGTCCACTTCTTAGGTTTAAGTTGACTGTTTGGTCATAGATCCAGTCTTGACCCAAGACAAGGGGTTCCGTGAGGTCCTCATCTTGACATACTAGTGCTTTAACTGTCATTGCCTCATCATGAATATAGAGGGGAAGTTCCACCTCGCCCATGCAAGGGGTTTCCACGCCTCCCAATCCTATGAGATATGCTTCCACAGGATTGACAGTTAATTGCAACTCTTGACAGTAAGACAATTTCACAGCACTAGTGGCTGCACCTGAGTCAATCAAGGCTCTTACAGTCCTTGCACTCTTTCCTTGTCCTATATCTAAGGTTATGAAAGGGCGTCGATCAGTTATCCTATGTGAGCTAACACCTGAAACTTCACACATAGCCATGTCATATCTTTGATCTGCATATGCATCTTGCCTAGGGTGTTCTCTACCTTGTCTTCTTAATTTCATTCTCCATATGCGCTCTAGGGCTTCTGCTTGAGCTTCTTCTCGAATTCGCTTTTCTTCCTCTTTGCGTTTCTTAGCAGTATTGAGTCGACTTAGCATTTCCTCTGTGAGAGGTTCCTGATACAACTTGACTCTGCATCCGCTGATATAACTTGGGAGAACATCGCCTTCTAATATGGCTAGTTGCACTGCTCCGCTTGTTGAGATTCTGTTAATGATCATGGGTCCATAGCCTCTTTTCTCCAGTTTCCTCGCATGTTGCTTCAATGTGTAGACTAAAACTAAGTCGCCTGCCTTTAAACCTTTATCCTTAACGTGGGCATCAAAGTATGCCTTCTGTTGTTTCTTTGCTGCATATATCCCTGCAGCTGCTCTCAGTCTTGTTTCTCCTAATCATTCAAGGTCAAAAAGTCTAGAGGAGAGTTCATGACCCGTCCATTCGTGCTCTTGTGCTACTTTCAATGTAGGTATTAAGAAGTCTAAAGGTAGCACGGCGTTTTGGCCAAATACCATCTGAAAGGGGGTGGCTTGGAGTACCATTTTGTAGGCGACTCGGTATGCCCAAACAGCATGGTGTAGCTGTTTGTCCCAATCAGAGCGTTTAGTGTTCACTAATTTTGTCAGTACATTGCATAAGATCTTGTTGGTGCTTTCAGCCTGGCCATTTGCTTGAGGGTGATAGGGGGCAGACTTCTTATGTATTACCAAGAATTCTTGGAGCAGATTTTCAATCACTCCATTCAAGAAGTGAGTGCCTCTATCACTAACTAGCTCTATAGGTAGCCCATATCTAGTGAACACATTCTCAAATAAAAACTTAGCTGTTGTTTGAGCATCGTTCTTCGTTGTGGCTTTTACCTCTACCCACTTTGTTAGATAGTCTGTCGCAACAATGATATATTCTGCATGGGAACCCTTAGCTGGGGGATTAATAGGACCTACGAAGTCTATTCCCCACTTAGAGAATGCACGTCCACCCATCATAGGTTTCAGTGGCATCTCATCTTTACGTATAGGATACTGAGTTCTCTGACAGACATCACATTGTTTCACATAGGTATGTGCATCCATGTGAAGGGTCGGCCACTAGAAGCCCGCGAATAGTATTGCCTTGATCACCCGATCTGGTCCAAAGTGTCCTCCTGCTACACCTTGGTGAGCAGTTTCCAAGATCTTAAGATATTCACTTTCATGAACACATAGCCTCAGGTAACCATCTTTACCACGCTTGTATAGATTATCACCAATGAGTGAGTAATCCTGGGCTTCTTGTTCTAAAATCCTTTTCCTAGCCAGAATCATGTCTGTAGGGAATGTTTTCGTCCTCAGGAAGGATACTAGTGGTTCACTCCAATCTGGCACTATGGACACTTGATAAAGAGTGGCATGTTCCACAGGTGGTTTAGTGCAACAGATTGGGCATTCCTTGCACAACCTTTGGACATCAGCTTCCATAGTTGGCCAATGTACTCCGAGTCTCCTTAGTGTCTGTAAGGTTCGTTGCTTTGAGTAGTGTTGCTCTAATGCACCTACATGTGCTAATTGCAACCACTTCGCATACTCGTCCTCTTCTACACAACAAGCCAAGATTCCTTGATCCGTGTGCTTGTACATGCTTCCTGCCATGATGTGGTACTTTTGGGCTTTCACAATCTCTCTATTCTGTGTGTTTACTACTGGATGGTTAGGCCCGTATATCAATACTGGTACCAATGGCTTAGCCCACTGCGGCACCACTTCCAAATTAAACAAGTAAGCGTCAGGAAGGTCATCTGATACTCCTTGTGGGGCTTCTCCAGATGTGAGCCTAGAGAGATGATCTGCTCTCAAATGAGTCCTCCCTTTTCTCACCACTACCTCAAAGTCATATTCCATGGCTTGCATGGCTTGTTCACGAGATATAACAGTGCTTGGTGATCAGTAAAAATTTTAAACTTATTTGCAAGCAAATAGTGTCTAAATTTCTTGACTGCATATACCATGCCTAAGCCTTCTCTCTCAGTGGTGGTGTAACTTCGTTCAGCTGCATTCAGTTGTCGACTAGCATAGGCAATTGGAAGATCCATATTACCTTCACCAGTAGGTTGAGCAAGCACACATCCAATGGCATAATTGGATGCATCCACATGAACATGGAAAGGCTTATTCCAATCTGGCGTGGTCAAGATTGGTGCTGAACATAACCTTCGTTTAAGCTCCTGGAAGGAATTCTCACATTCATCAGTCCATTCAAAGTTAGTCAAGAGTCCATACATGGGCTTTGCAATGACAGCATACATGTGAATGAACCAGCGGTAGTAACCACAATGTCCCATGAAAGCTTGTACTTCCTTGACATTCCTTGGCCTAGGTAGCTCTGCTATGGCTCTCACTTTCTCTTCGTCAGTAGATATGCCATTCTTCGACACTATGTGCCCTAGAATCTTGCCTTGCCTGACCATGAAAACACATTTTTCTGGGTTTAGGCAGACTTGATATTCTCTACATTTGTCAAAGATTTGTTTGAGTTCAGCAATATGGGTTTGTCTAATGTTGGAATGAGCACAAAGATCATCAACATAGACTTCTAAGTTCTTCCTCAGGAACTCCTTAAATACATGGCACATTAGTCTCTGGAAGGTAGCTGGTGCATTGGTAAGCCCAAATGGCATTACACGAAAGGCAAATATACCCCACTCTGTGGCAAAAGCTGTCTTATGCTGATCTTCTGGAGCTATGGCTACTTGATTGTAGCTCGAAAATCCATCGAGGAAGCTGTACACTTCCTTGCCTGCTACTCTTTCTAAGAGATGTTCTGTGATGGGAAGCGGATAGTTATCTCGAATTGTGGCTGCATTGACCTTCTTCAAGTTAATGCATACACACAGCTTGCCATTCTTCTTGGGCACCACTACGATGGGGGATACCCACTCAGTGTGCTCAATTTCATAGATAAATCCAGCTTCGACCAGTCTATCTATCTCCTCTTTGATCTTAGCAGCGTAATTATCATTATATGTATAGGGCTTTTGCTTAGAGGGTTTAGCATCTGAGGTCATGGGGATAGTGTGTGAGCATATATCAGGGTCAACACCTTTCAAATCCTTGTAACTCCAAGCGAATACATCTCTGTATTCTTTTAGCAAGGCTATTAACGCATGCTCTTCTTCCTCTGTTAGGTCATGGCCTATGTACGTGCATCTCTCCTCTCCTTCTTCTAGGGCCACTACTATTTTCTTGGTGGTTTCTTTGTTATCATAGGCCTCTCCTACTTGTGCCTCTCGTTTAGGCATTCTTATCATGACTCTCCTGTCGTCTATCTCATACTTCTTAAAATTTTCCGGGACCTCAAACAAAGATTCTTCCTCTTCTGGTGAGCCTTCTCTCTTCTTTCGTTTCTTTCCTTCTTCCTTCGGGGTCACATGTGTGGCTAATCTTACATCATTTGTAAGCTCTCCATGCCTCTGGGGTTGAAATTCTACTTCATGGAAGTATTCTTCATCTGATGCAAAAGGTGGGTCCATAATGATTGACTCTAGATCGGAGTCACTTGCATCCTCAAATGCATCAGGGCTAGGTTCGCATTCTTCTAGAACTGCCTCTCCCATGATTGGCTCTATGGAAAAGACTGAAATGTCATAGCCATCCTCATCACAGTGAGGTGTCCATTGTTCCTCATTGATGGCTACATCCATGGTTGCTAGAATTTCTGCCCAGCCGTGGGGTTCAAATTCCTCATCAGGAAAGACTACAGGTGCATAAGCTGGGTCTTGAATTGATCTATGGTTTTCTTTTGCACCTACCTCTCTGGCTTTCTCTCTCTTCTCTTCTTCTACTGCTACCTTACACATCCATAAGTGGGTGTCTTCATGCATCCACGAGGATCCGGATTCTATGGAATGCACAGACTCAGTCTCATCCTTGGCTCTATGGATGGGATTCCATTGAATAGGTGGTACATCTCTATGAGAGTAATCCTTAAGATTGACTTTGGTCGTAACACCTAAGTGCTGCAGGTACAAGGAGTTGGTTCCCTAGTCCTGTACCACTTGCAATTGTCGCATAAATGGTCTTCCCAAAATCATCTCATAGGCATGATTTTTGCTGAAGTCACATATAGCAAATGTATGCTCAAACTCGACACCACAAGTGGGGAGAGTTATTCCTTCTAGCAATCCTAAGGGTCTCTCAATATGACCATCGGCCATCTGCAATTTCATTCTCGTTGGCCTGAGTGCAGGTTTGCCCCAACGCTTCCATAGGGAAGTGGTGGCAATTGCAACTCCTGCGCCTGAGTCCAAAATTGCCTTGGTGGTGTACTCCTGGTAGGTAATGGGAAGATAGGTGTTCCCTTCTTCACCTTCACACATATCTCCTATCTTATCCAAGGGTATTTCTGGCACTGTCCTTTGGGATCCTACCTGGGAACGAGGTTTTGCTATCTCTGGTACTTGTTTGGCGACATGTTTCCATAATTCAGGTCTAACCTTGAGTAGCTCTTCTAACTTGAGATTGCACTGCACTTTAGTGTTCTTCACTACCTCTGTGTTCCTAGGTATGACCGAATCTTCGTTTCTTACCATGACTGTGGGTGCTCTCATACAAGTGGACTTTGCTTCCCAGGGGCCTGTGAAATGGGGTAGTTCTTGTAAAGAATTAGACTCGAAGTCTAATCTTTCCTGAGATTGGGTACTCTCCTGCTCTCCATAAATGGATGGGATGTCTTGTGGGAATTGATCATGTGCATCATCCACCAGTTCAATGGGAGGAGGGACTTCACTTTCTTTAGCCCATTTGTCTTCTTGAATCTCGCGTAGGAATTCTGGTGTGAACCGATTCATAGAAGATGATGTGTCTGGCTCCGTAGAGTTAGGCACATAGGCTTCCTGAGCAGGAATGCTTACTCTTTCACTTGCCTTGTCCTTGTGTTGAGAGGCTGGTTCCTTTTCTGATTGTGCAATCAGCTTCTCTATTCTTTCTAGGGAGGGGGGGTTGTCTGGTTCAGTGGAATTGGGCACATAAGCTTTCGGTGGGGGATGGGTCATGTTTTTGCTTGCGTTATCTCTTTCTTGATTTTTTTCTTCCTTGGCCGATCTTGCAATTATGCCCTCTAACTTCTCTAGAAGTCCATCCAAGTGTAATTGCGTCTTGACTGAGCCCGAGTAATTGAAAAGGCGACTGGCTTCAAACATAGTCTGAGCCAATGCGACCATTTTCGCGCAAAGCTTGGTTCTTTCTATCTCTAGGTCTGCTCTAGGGTAACACTTGTCATGATCCGTGACATTTGGCCCTTCTTGGATTCTGGCCTGATATGCTTTAAGCATCATGTCTATGTCTTCAGGAGTGGGATCAGCTAATACTGATCCTACTCTAGGGGGTGGTGGAATCGTATGAGGTGGATTGGAAGGTGGCGGGTCGGATGGCGATGGGAATGGTGGTGGTGGGGTAGTGTGAGAGGGAGTTTGAGATGTGAGTTCAGTTATCCTGGCTTTGGTTTCTCTTATGCTTTCCTCAAGTTCACTCATCTTTTTAGCCCATTGTCTTTTCATTCTTTCCCGACTATCTTTCCACGCTCTAGTCCTTTTCTTTGTCATGCTCTCGGTTTCACTAGCCTCTGGGTTCTTATCCTGGTTTACCCCTTGGTTCTGTTGCAATGCCTGAGCTCTAGTCACTACCTGTACTGGTGCGGTGGATGTCACACTTCCTGTGGAGTCTACCACCAACCCAATAACGTTAATAGGAGTGATTTTTGGCATATTATTAGGATTCTTAGGGCAATCTCGTAAGAGATGCTCCTTTCCACATTCTTGGCAAAAGCCCTGGATCGTCACTGACTGGGGTTGTGTAAGTGGAGGTAAGGGACAATCACGAATGAGGTGATCTCCCTGACATTTGTAGCATGGTCCTCTAGGGAATGGGGGTCTTACCTGCTTAGGTTGAGGCCTAGGGTTGGGGTTTGCATACATGACGTTTGTGTAATCTGACTCCCAACTAGGTTCATTTGGCTCTTCACTATAGTAAGACTCAACATGCTCAGGAGACTGCATGTAGTAGGCCTGGGGGCTATCAACATGTGTAGAATCAAAGCTATGGTCACTCGGGTCACTTTCAAAAAGCAATGATGTTACGGGGACTATAGCTCTATTCAGGTTCTCTTCTGCAGCAGTATACTTTACCGGAATCACATTAGCTGGAGCTGGGGGTCGTTGTGCTAGCACAGGCTGAGGCCTTTGTTGGTTTTGGTAGGGTTGCTGATAAGGTTGTTGTGGCCTGCCATATGGCTGTGGAGGGTACGGGTTCTGGTATCTTCCCTGCGGTGGATAGGGTTGAGGGTAAGTTTGCCTAACTGTTTGCTTATTGTAGGGGCAATCTTGTGCGGTGTGATTGGTGTACCTCCGTTCTATGGTGCAGTACTGGCTACTAGGATTTACTTGGGGCTGAGCCATAATGGGACATACGTTCGCCATGTGGTCGCCACCACAAGTATAGCACCTTTTCACAGGGGCGAACCTTGGGATTTGTTTGCTAGTTACACCTAATTTCTGAGCTACTTTCTCTGCAAGTTCCTCGATTGAAGTGGATTGCGTGGAAGAGAGGTTAGAGGCACTATCCGAATCTTTGTATATCTTGGAAAGCTCTAACTCCTCCCCTAGGTTATCCTCAATGTCAATACACATGCGTACACACTCTTCCATGGTCCTAGGGTCCTTCAAGTACACATAAGATCTCAATTTAGTACTTAGCAATCCATCCAGGAATAAAGCCACTTGCTTAGCTGGTGTGGGTAGCTCCGAAACAGGGCATCTTTCTAAGTATTGTCTAAATCTTCTTCCTGCAAGTCTCACGGTTTCTTGAGGGGTTTGCTTGAAGCTGTGAATCAGCGAGGAGGTATTATGCCTTATGCCACTCTTAGGGAATTCAATAATGAAAGCCTCTAGGAAATGGTCTATGCTCCTGAACTGCCTCTCATTTAGTGGCTGAAACCATGTCAGGGCAGTGTTCCTAAGGGTCAGACCAAAGGCATTGTACTGCGTGAATAGATCCTCCACTTGTTCAGCTCTCAAGACTTGCCTAAACTCAGCCACATGATCGTATGGATCTCCAGTGCCATCGAAGTAGTTCTTCATGGACTTAACTAGCTGAGTCGGTCTCAAAGTCCTTGTGTGCTCTCTAGGTCGTGGCAGAGGGAACTCATCCGCATTTCTTTGATTCCTGTGAGCTCTAAGTATCTCAGGTTCTACTCTATTTGTTTCCGTCCTTGTTCTTTCTCTGCCCACTGGGTTGGCAATGCTCACCTCCGGCCTTTCTCTATGTCTGTCTCTTTGAGTTCCGTGAGCGTGGGAGGTTCCAGCTCCTGGGTGGCCAAAGGACACGTTCGATCTTGGTTGGGGGAAAACGAATTCACCCTTCCAAGTGTAAGCATGCCTATCATTTTCTGTCACCACAAAGATCCTCTCTGAAGCGTGATCTAAGTAGGTCACTCTGCCTGGGCTATCAGGCTCCTTAAACTCATAGATCATGATTGTTCCTATATCAGTTGGCTGATCAAGTTTATACCTCCAAAAGGCTTCGTCAGTTTCTCGATTGAGGAGCAAATCTATGCTCTTATTATCCTGGGGAATCCACTCTGGTGTTACAATCCTAGTGAGAACCGATTTGCCTCGAGGGGTTCTAAGTTCTGTACCCATGTTTCCTTGCTCTAGGTCCCCTAAGTCCGCTTCTGAGATCACATTTCCAAATTCGTCCGTCCTATCTGGGTGACTGGTGACTACGTATATGGTTCCTTCTTTGTCCAAGTATGCTCCGTTTTCAAACTTGACAGCTGGGCGCTCTAGTCCAATGGATTGATCAGGATTCTTAATCTGTACCACAGATCTTCCTAGGCCATCCTCATAGATGCTGGCACCTAATCGGTTGGTCCTAAGGTATCCCAACTGCGTTTTGTATGGGCCTTCTACCCTGTGCAAGTATGGCACTCCTGAACTTCCCGTAGGTCTGTCCATGCCTTGAGACATCTCTGATTCACTGGTATCAGAGCTAGGGTAATGCGAGTGGTGACTCAACTGCTGGGCCCAAGACCTCGCAGTATGATTGACACTAGCCTCTGAAGACCTAAGGCTTTGTCTATCTCTTACTAGGTGTCGTCCTGATCTAAGGTTCATATGCCTAACTGGTTAACCCAATTTGTCCCAGGTACAACCACGTTTCTGAGTTCTTTGTATCAATTACTTAATTCCCTTTTTATGTTGAATATCGTGTTTATACTCTTGTCTGATATCACGTTGTTAGGAATACTTGAGTTTAATTTCGCACTTTAGTTTGGTCATTTCACATTAGGTTCTTTTCCTTTAAGGTTGTCGTTCACACACACAGGTTATCTCTTGACTTGAACTTGATTTCTTAGATAGTCTTTGATTTATCTCGTGCCTATCGTTGCCTGGAATTACTTCTAACACTACCCGCACTTAGCCTAAACTAAGAATTGACAGAGGGTGTTGCGGGTTTTCCAACCTTGAGTTTCTTTCCTTGTGTTGTTGCCCTGGTGTGCCCAGGACGCGCGTTCCTAAGCCTGCACTTACTCTTGCTTTGCGTACCCTTCGATGCTCTCAAAGGACCTGTAAAAGGCCCACCGTTAGCTCAAGACTTAAATTCAAAAGACAGAACCAATCACTTTCATTCATGTAACACTTCACCAATTTGCACTATGACTTTTTTGGACACAACTCTAGAGATCCCTGAATTTTGTTCCCCCTGGGTATGGTCAACTTCAAAATACCCTATCTAATATTCCTGATCTTAATTTAACCGTAACCAGTCGATGTTTTTGTTGTACTCCCTGCGAGCTTTCCAACAAAACAAAAATCACGGCAAACGGATTTCGTATGAGAAAGTTATGCCAGTTCAGGGTTTTGGGGCTAAAACAGGATTAAACTAGGTTAACAGGCAAACAGGAATACTCGGGTTACTTGGGTCATGCCCTCGTAATGCGATACTACACCCTAGTGTTTGTCCCACACTTGGCCAAAATTTAGACCAATATTTTTGCCTTAAAAATTTGACCTAATTTGCCCTTCTAACGTGTTCGCAAAGTCTGTCGGTCACGATTGACAGGTCAGTCGCGATCGACGTGTCGATCGCGATTGACAGGTCCGTCGTGGCTGTCAGTCGCGATTGACTGGTTAGTCGCGATTGACACATGGCCGAAAATTCAGTCAATCGTGGTCAAAGGGTCGTTGACTCTGTCGATCGCGATTGATGGGTCGATCGCGATTGACAGGTCGGTCGCGAGGGTCTGTCCGTCGTGGTCAAACAGTCCTTGACTCTGTCAGTCGCGATCGATGGGTTGATCGTGATTGACAGGTCGGTCGCGAGGGTCTGTCCGTCGTGGTCAAACAGTCGTTGACTGTGTCGGTCGCGATTGACAGAGCCGTCGTGTGCTGTCAGTCGCAATTGATGAGTCAATCGCGATTGATGGCTCGATCGCAATTGACACGTGTCACGCGTATGGTCCATCGGTCGTGGTCAATCGGTCGTTGACTCTGTCGGTCGCGATTGACAGAGCCGTCGTGGGCTGTCAGTCGCGATTGACGTGTCGATTGCGATTGACAGGTCTGTCCGTCGTGGTTTGTCGATTGCGATTGACAGAGCGATCGCGATTGACAGAAATCTGAGGAGTTTCAAAATTCTAAGCACATTTTTGGGAAGCTCTAGGCCTGTAGATCATGGTTTTGCACTTTGTTTGGCAATTTGAGCATTTTTTCTGTCGGTCGCGATTGACAGAGGTCGGCGACACACAGACAGTTACTTCGAATTCCGTACCTGCGCAGAGTGCTGGGGACGATGATGTGGCCTGTACCTGCAATACAGCTCAAAAACATGCAAAAACAGCACACACAATTTCGCTCTCTCGCTCTCTCTCACAAGTGAAATGAGGGAAATGAGGTGGAGAAGGTGATATGATCAAAAAACTGAAATTTTTGCGATGATGGAAATGGAGGTGGATGATGGTGATGATGGTGGTAAGGTAAGAAAGAGAAAAATAGGAAAAGTAAAGAAATTACCTACAATGCCAACGTCTCCAATCTACGTCTTACCATCACACGCTCGTCCTCAAAGCTCGATCCCCGGCAACGGCGCCAAAATTTGGTGTAGCTCAGTGATGAGTAGCACCTCCTTTAATGTCAATCCGGGAAGACGTGAGGATGGTATGAAGACCTCGAGCAAGTGGCGGCACAAGTGAGTGAGTGAGAAGCACACAAACATGCACACACATACACACACACGCACACACACGGCAAGACAAAGAGTGAGAAGCAATGGAGTTCTTAGATTACTTTCAAAAAGCTCTTACAAGTTCGTTTCAATTACAATCTAACCTCAAAAATGAGCTCTCTAGCTCCTTTTATAGTTTTTGACTAGCTTTGGCCCTGTTCAGACCTAGTGTCCGGCCTAGTTAAAAATTAGGTTCCAGGGCTTATTAGAGGGCTCAAACGAGATCTAAAAAATATGAAAATTAGCAGGTAGATACTTCTAAAGCTCCTCAAGCTCAAAGACTCCTTGGCTTGCACAAAATGGAGCTACAAAAATACGAAATGATATTTACAATGGTTTTTAGTGATGGAAATCACTATTTGTGTAGGGGTTTTCTCTATTGATTTGTCATACATACCTTTGAGCTCCCTACTTGCTCTTTCTTCTTGTGTGTCAACTCCTTGATGTCTGAAAAATTTAGGTGGCCTACTTGCTAGATCTTCTTTGACTGCCATGTCTGCTTGTGCTGTCCCTTCGCTCTGACTCTCTTCGTCTTGTGGCTCCTTCGGTTCCCTGACTGCTGCCAACAGTCTACTAGCAACGAAACAATTGATAGAGACTCAGATAAAGAGGAAGGAGGCACACGATCGCCATCTGTGGAACAATAACATTGGAACAGGCATGTTAGTTCTTCTCCATAGACCTCATCTTAATACACAACTGAGAGGAAAATGGCTTCCACATTGGGAAGGACCTTATAGAGTCAAAACAATGCTGAATTGGGGTGCTGTGGAGTTAGAGACGCTGAAAGGAGAGGCCTTGCCACTCGTCAACATATCAAGGCTCAAGGCCTATCATCAACACACTTGAAGAAGTATGGATCACCTGGAACTGCAAAATCTGTCCAGGTTGTGCATAGCTTTCTCATCAAACTTTGCTCAGTTTTAGTAGTTTTCTTTATCATTTTCATTCTCGATACTGGGGTTTTTGAGCCACCTAGAAGGCATTTCACAATCTCTGCAAAAGTAAAACTTTTGGATAATTTTGGAAAATTTTCTAGCATTTTTTTAGCAATTTTTATTCCTTTCCAATGTCTTTTTCTTGCCAAATGGGAGGAATAAAGGAAGCTCTCTGTGGGTTTGAGTGAGAAAAGTGGCTTCAACCAGTAGGGAATTTTTCTTAGAATTTTTGCAGATTTTTTTTGGAATTTTTTGCCATTTTTTTGGTTTTTTAATGTATTTTTCAGTTTTTTTCATAATTAAAATTCAAAAAAATTAAAAAAAAAAAAGAGAGCCCCCAAGGCGTTTTTTCTGCACAAAAAAAAAAAAACCCACCGACCAAAAAACCCCCCCCGGCGTTTTTTTTGCCAAAAAAAAAACGAAAAAAAAGCCCCCCACCGACCAAAAACCCCGCCCTGGATTGTACTTCGGTTGGCCGTTCTTTACAAAAAAGGAGTCTTTTTCATGTTTTTTGGCACCTCTGGACTCAGTTTTTGGCTTTATTTTTCCAGATTCCCACATTTTCTCTGAGTTTTGGTCAAAACCCTCATTATTTGCACACATTTATCACATGTTTTTATTTAGCCACATTGTCCACATGGTCTATTCTCACCTTATCTTTCCTTATGTTTGATAATATTCCATCTGTGCCCTCCGTAGCCCTCCAGTTTGATCATTTTAGCCCCCCCAGGCCCTGATTCCCCGTCCACCCCTCCCTTTACCAATCTGCCCCGCCACATCCTTCTACCTCCCGGCCCCATCCGTCTTCATACCCTCAGCCCTCCCTTCCCATTCCATTCTACCCTCCCATTGCCCCTCTTTTGCTTTTCCATAACAAAATCCCACTTCTCGTTCTTTTCTGGTGCTTGTTCTGGTGGCTGTTCGCAGATGTTCTCTTCAAGTTGTTGCAGCTCTATTCTCATGGTGTCCTCTATGTTCAAAGTTTTGGCTGTAGCTCTCCGGGACGGAGAGCACATTAGGTGGTGGGCAACTGTTGAGCCCATAAAAGTCATGTTGGTCAAAGTCAACTGGTCAAAGTCAACAAGGTCAAGGTCAAAGTCAACAGGTGCAAAGTCAAAGTGCGTTAGTGCAGGTGTCAAAGTGCACAGGTAGTGCACAATGAATTGTCCACAAAGGGTAAATTGGAGAAAATGGGTTGCAGGTTGCAGAGGTATTTTCTCTAATTTCCCTAAGGTTCAAAGTGTGTTTTAAAGTGTTTTGGAAGGTTCAGGTGAACCCCCTCTTATGTGCAAAAGGGAAGACTTAAAAGGAAACATGAAGGTATGTGAAGCGGCAAAGTGTACGCACAGGTGAAAGAATGGCCCCCCATTAAAATTTTTGGTTTTAGTCTAAAGTCACTACAGGACAAAACAGTGAGTCGTTGGCTGCCACTTGTGAGGACAATCTTGGGACATCAAAGTGAGGACCAAGATACCATTGCAGTTAGTGATCGACACACTCACATGAAGGCAAGGGCCATTCTTGGACCAATCTTAGAGTAAGCAAGAGAGCATAGTCTAAGGAAGCAAGAGAGAGAAGTGAAAGAGTCACCACTGCGGCGACGCAGAGAAGTGGAAGTGAAGGAGTGCATAGGGAGTGCCTAAGGGATTGTGCAGAGAGTGCTAAGCTAGTCCCCCCAAGTATCTCAAGGTCCCATTGTAGTGAGTGCGTGCCGACAGAAGGTATTCACTCCTCCCCCTTTGTGGAAGCTTGGTGCAAGGTGTGCACAAGGATAAGCTTGAAGTAGGTGGAGGTCTGGTGCAGAGGAGCCGGCAGCAAGAAGACTTTGGGATATTTGGTATTTTGTGATTGGGCACTCTGTGGGATTGTGCACAGAGGTATTGGCTTGTCTTGTACTTCAAACCTTGTAATTGTCTTACTGTAATCAATCGGTAGAAGCTTCCAGGTGTATTTTCTCTTCTTGTTTCTTCCCCTTTTCTCCTACAAACCCTCAAACTCCTTCTTGTCTAAGAATCCACCAACAGGTACTTAACAATCCATCTAGGAACAAAGCCACTTGTTTGGCTGGTGTAGGTAGCTCTGGAATAGGGCATCTCTCTAGGTATTGCCTAAACCTTCTTCCTACAAATCTCACTTTGTCCTGAGGTGTTTGAAGGTACGTATCAATGAGGAAGTATTATGTTTGATGCCACTCTTAGAAAACTTAGTGATAAAGGCTTCAAGTAGTTGATCTATATTTGTGAATTGACATTGGTGAAGTGGTTGAAACCAAGTCAAGGTAGTGTTCTTGAGAGTTAGGCCAAAGGCATTGTATTGATTGAACAAGTCTTCAACTTGTTCAGCTCTAAAAACTTGCCTAAACTCTGCTACATGGTCATATGGGTCTCCTGTGCCATCGAAGCGATTCTTTATGGATTTGGCCAACTGTGTAGGCCTCAAGATCCTAGGATGCTCTCTAGTTCTTGACAAGGGAAATTCATGTGTGCCCCTCTGAGGTCTTTGGCCTCTATGCCTCTCATTACACATTCTACCAGTTTCTGCTTCGGTTCTTTCTCTTCCAAGTGTGAAGCTTGGGTTCCATGAGCTTGGGATGTTCTAGCTCCTTTGTAACCAAAAGAGACATTGGATCTTGGTTGGCAAAAAACAAATTCACCCTTCCGAGTGTAGGCATGCCTACCATGCTCCGATACCACAAACACTCTTTCTGAGGCATCATCTAACTAGACCACCTTTCTTGAGGTATTAGGATCTTTAAGTTCATATATGGTGATTGTCCCTACTTCATTAGGTTGGTCGGGTTTATATCTCCAAAATATCTCATCAATTTCTATGTTTAAGAGTAAGTCTATGATATCTACAAAATATCTCATCAATTTCTATGTTTAAGAGTAAGTCTATGCTCTTGTTATCTTAGGGAATCCACTCTAGAGTGATGACCCTAGTCAGGATTGATTTGCCTCTAGGGATCCTAGGCTCTCCTACTAGGTTTCCTTGTTCTAAGTCTTCAAGCTCACTTTTTGGAATCACAATTCCAAATTCATCAGTTCTATATGGTATGCTTGTGACTACATACATGGTTCCCTATTTATCAATATAGGAGCCTTCTTTGAACTTGACCACTAGGTGTTCAAGTCCTACTAGCTGATCTAGGTTTCTTAGTTGAATAATTGATCTCCATAGACCATCCTCATAGATGGGGCCACCTAATCAGTTGGTCCTTATGTACTCCAACTAAGTCTTGAATGGCCCCTTCTAGCTTCTCTAAGTATGCAAATCTAGAATTTCTAGTTGGTCTTTCCATGCTATAAGACATCTCTGAGTCACTAGTCTCTGAGCTGAACCTTAGGGGTAATCATAAAGTTGTTGGGCCCACAACCTAGTAGTATGGTTGACACTAGCCTCAGATGATCTAGTACTTTGTCGGTCTCTCCCCAGGTGTCTATCAGATCTCAAGTTCGTATGCCCTACTAATTAGCCCAATGACCCTTTTACAACTACGTTGTTGATTCCTTGATATCAATCACTTGTTCCTTTTAATTTCTTTAAGATGTATTTCTTTGTCCTTAGATATGCGTCATGATGATAACTTAGATTTAACATAATTGATGTTCTTCATCCAATCACATTAAGTTGTACCTTGACTACAATTAATCTACTCTTGAACTTGAGAGGTTAAAGGCTCTTGGAACTTGAGTGTTCCTATGGTTTCTCTAACCAATCAAGCCACTATTCACACTAAGCCTATGCTAGGAATTGACTTAGGGGGTTGAGAGATCTTCCAACCTCAAGTCACTCTCCTTTACTGCACTTGTATGCCCAGGAAATGTGTTCCCAAATTTGCACGCACTAGCACCTTGCTTTGGTATCTCCAAGAGCTCTTAATGATCTTGTAAAAGTTCCAAGTTTAGCTCAATCTTTCAACTTCAATTGACAGACAATTTGATTTAGACATAGTGTAAAGAACCTTTTTTCCCCTAGTGTTGCACAAAAAATTCTCTAGAGTTCAAATGGTTTCCTTATCCCACCCAAGGGACAACTTGAAAATACTATATCTAAAACTCAACATATGATTTTTACAAAACGAACTTCCCAACAAACTCAAAATCACTCCAAATGGATTTCGTATGAGAAAGTTATGTCTGTTCAAGGTTCAAGGGGTTAAAGTAGGAAGACAAAACTTCTTAGGATTTTGTTGTATTTTCCTAAGGTCTCTCCAATTGTATAGGTAAAAGGAGTTGCAAATATGCCCAAAATTAGCCTCAATTTTCACAAAATTAACACCTTAATTTTTGCCAAAAAATTTTATCTATCATGATAGACGGGTGTCTATCGCAATAGATCTACCTCTGGTGATAGATGGGTGTCTATCACGATAGAAGATCTCTATCATGTGTGGTTGTCTGTCGTGATAGACAAGTGTCTATCATGGGCTCTGTCTATCACGATAGACGAGTATCTATCACGATAGACGGGTCTCTATCATGGCTTCTATTTTTCACGATAGATGGTTGTCTATCATGATAGATGGGTATCTATTGTGGGCTCTATCTGTCGTGATAGATAGGTGTCTGTCGTGATAGATGATATCTATCATGGAATTTAGTCTATTGTCTAACATGGGGCTGTCTATCATGATAGATGAGTGTCTATCATGATAGACGACTATCTGTTCTCTATTGTGAGGTCTATCTATCATGATAGATGGGTGTTTGTTGTGATAGACGGGTGTCTATCATGATAGATGGATGTCTGTCATGATAGATGGGTGTCTATCGTGATAGATGGTTGTTTGTCATGATAGATGGGTGTCTATCATGATATATGGATGTCTCCCATGATAGATGAGAGTCTATCATGTTAGACGGTGTCTATCGTTTATTTATCATTGTTAGTTGTGAGGTCTCTATCGCGATAGACAGGTGTCTATCATGATAGACGAGATCTATCGTGGGGTCTGTGTGTCACGATAGACGGTGTTTGGCATGATAGACAAGTGTCTGTGGTGATAGACACACGTTTATCATCTATCATGAGGTCTGTCTATTGTGATAGATGGATGTTTGTTGCAATAGATGGGTGTCTATCACGATAGATGGTGTCTATTGTGATAGATGGTGTCTATTGCGATAGACAAAAAAGCACAAATTTTTGTGATCTTTCTAGTGATTTAGGATGCTTTGGTGGTGCTCTTTACCATGCAATACATGAAAACACAAAATACCAACTTTCTCTATCTGTCATGATAGACAGAGGTCGTCATCTCGGGACCTATACAGAGTTCTATCATACCTATGCAAGCTGCTGGAGATGATGATTCAGCCAAACCCTACAACAAAAGCTCAAAAACACACAAGAACAAAATGCACACAAGCTCTCTCTTGCTCTCTCTCATAAGTGAAATGAGGGAAATGAGGTGGGGATGGAGTATTAACAAAAAATTGAAACTACCAACATGTGTCACTGATACTTTTGAAGTATCATTTATCATGATAATTGTTTATCGTGTGTTAGGTATAGGCTAGTATTGTGTGTCATCCATACTTTCCAAGTATCCTTTATTGTGATATCACGTATCATGCCAAACTGTTTATCATGTATCATCGAGGACCAAGTATCGAGTATGGTGAATTACCAAGTATCATGTATCACTCTTCTTCCAAGTATCATATCATCCAAACTTGGAATCATGTATCACTAAGATCACAAGTATTATGTATAATGAAAAATAGAAACAATTAAGGAGGGAAATGCAAGTGAGAAATAGAAGACCCCTAGTAACTCTACCAAGATAGATAATAGAGAAGAATTGTCTACTCCTAGACAAAGATCTGTAGTGGTAAACATTTGGAGAGGGGATAAGATCCCTTAGGATGATTACTTGAATTACTTCTACTTATTAGCTCAAACTAACAAATTGTTGCAAGCCACTTCACCCACAAGAGTAGAAGGCATCAATTCTACAAGGATTTTTGAATCGCATGATCCTGAAGGCTCTTCTAGAGTCACCTATATGGATCACAATAAGAGAAGGTATTGGAAAGTAAGTGACATTGAGAGATCTAGACTACAATACTTGGGTTTGCGAGTATTCCCTCCTAGGGATGATGTAACCACTTCTCAAAACCCACATGGGGAACAACATAGTCAGGAAAATCCTTTCATAGGTCAATCAAGCCAACAAAGTATGCCAATGCAACCACATGTCCAATTCACCATGCCAGATACCAGCACCATGCCTCCCACTCATTCAAGAAGCAAGACAATGAACCAGCAACACTTTCCTCTAAGACCCCCACAAGGTAGAGGACCAGGGGTGCATCCTTTGATTCCAATTATGTCTAGATCTCATGATGTAGATAGAACGCTAAGACCTATTCAGGTAGCCGTGTATAAGGAATCACTGTGATGGTTTTGGAGACCTATATGACCACATAGCTGAATTTAAGCAAGTGTTGCATGTTAAGAAAGTAGAAGACTTTATTTTTTAAGTATGATTCTTTTGGTCTCATACTTACAAGCACTGCTTGGACTTGGTTTCAACCATTGGATCCCAATTGCTTCATGAATATAGAACAATTCTTAGAGGAATTCATTAGTGAATTCACCAAGAGGGGTATTAAAGATAACTCCTCTTCTGTGGTTCATAGTTTCAAATGGGTTCCTAATGAATGGGTGAGATTAGTAGCTAGATGGTTTAATCAATATGTTGACCAATGCTCTATTGTAGAGATGCACACTCAACAAAAAATGATCTCTCTTTTTTTGGATGGCTTAGTCAATGGGAATTTGATAACACTACTTTATGTGAAATGATTATAGGCATTGAGTGAATGTCTAAGGGAATGCATAGACTTGGAGGATAATCTTGTAGAAGCCTTGAAGATTCCACATACCCCTACCAAATAGAAAGATGGATCTAGTAATGCAACTATACAAACCAATCTGGTAGAATAATTGGAAGACTTAGTGGCCAAAAAACTAGGTGTCCAAGGACAAAAGAATTATCAAAACCCACCCATGAGAATGCCCATGCTAAGGGTGTTTATGCACTATGGAGGTGACCATCCATCTCATGCTTGTGCGAGAGGAGGACCTATTACCCCACAGCCATATCAACCTAATAGGCAACAAACACAAGGAACCAGTCTATACTATCATATTGAACAAATATACACTAATCATACCACTAAAAATTGTCCATATAACAGACAATCTAGGCCAATGCTACCACCATAGTACAAACAATATGGATACCCTCCAAGAGAGTAGGGAAGAGAGGCTTTGAGGTATGCTCCATATCAAGGACCACCCATGATTCTGAAAATATATGAGTATCACACATATAACCAATCTCAACAAGTGCTAGGACAATAGCCCCCACATCCACAAAATGTCGTACCTATCAAATATGTAGAACCTAAAGAAAAAGAGAGACCTATTATTGGCCTACAAGCAATGAGAATATAGAGCAATCAAGCATAATCTGGTAATAAGGCCTAATCAATTTTTCACATGAATCAAACATTACACCAAAATAATGATTATTATTACCACTTTCACTTTGCAAATAAAATTTTTGGAATGTTACACTCATTTTGTTCAAGCCAATGAGTCCTTGAGCTTGAGAAGTATGAGAAGCATCTTTGTACAAATCTTCATAATTTTTAGATCCTCTTTGAGCCCTCAAATAAGCCTTGGAACTTAATTTTCAACTAGGCCAGACACTAGGTGTGGACAGGGCCAAAACTACTCAAAAAACTATAAAAAGACCTAGAGAGCTTATTTTTGAGGTTAGCTTGTTAAATATTTGAGCTTTTGTAAGAGATTTCTTTTGTAATTGAAAGCACTCCATTGTTCCTCTCTTTGTTCTTGACTTGTGTGTGTGTGTGTGTGCATGTTAGTGTGCTCGTCACTCACACACTTGTGCCTTCACTTGCTCATGGTCATCATACAAGTTCTCACATCTCCACATATTGACATTTATGAGTTGGATATCCTCACGTTGGTGCTCACCATTGTGCTAGAGTGACACCAAAATTGGTGCCATTTTTAGGGAGAGAACTTCGAGGACAAGTGTGCACTGGTAAGATGTAGATTTGTGACATTAGAATCATAGGTAATTTCTTTACTTTTCCTTATTTTTCTTACTTAATTCATCACTATCATCATCATCATCCTCACCATCTCCCATCTCCATCTTCATCTTCATTGAATTTTTAGTTTTTTGGTCATATTCCCTTCCCCACTTCATTTCCCTCATTTCATTTGTGAGAGAGAGTGAGAGGGAGAGAGAGAGAGAGAGAGCTTGTGTGCATTCGTATAATAAAGTCCTTTTGGTTTGACGACCTAGTCTGTGCCACACACACAGAGATTCATAGTTCACTCCGCCCAACTGCCGAGCCATACGAGAACCTAATGTGCTCTATTGCATCCTCTCCCATAAGTCTCATATGAGAGTCATAATAATCTCTCTTCTTAGGTCCTCTACCAAGTGTGGCAATCTAATGATGCCACATGGCATTCTCCTCATAAAAGGAGATTCACTCCATTAACCATTGTGACATTCCCTTCCACTTAATAGCATTTTTGTCCTCGAAAATGTACATGAAATGTCCGTAATGGTAGAAGAAAAGTGCTCGAACTCCCCTGAACCCCATGTACTCTATATACATGGTCATCTCTATGTGCGTTGTTTCCCCATATCTTTCCCCTTAAGAAGTCTCATATGAGATCATCTCAAAGGTGGGAAACCGTCTGAGTGGTGCCTACTATCTCCCATATACATTCAACTTCTAAACTATCACTCCCATGACATATAGCATCACCAAAATGAGGTAAGACCATAAGATGTATCCTCTATGGAGTGATATTATAAAAAGCAAATGTAAAGTGCCAAGCTCATAAGCTTGACCATACCACAATGGAGATAATAAACCATATAATCCTCTAAAATATAGAACAAAGTCCCATAACAAGTGACTCCAAACCCGTCTAAGACTAAATGATAGATTGCCCTCATACTACTCCAGGTCTTCCTAACCTTGAGTGTAATCACAAGTTGTAGTTTTGTCTAAACTAGCTTGTGAACTATGCAATCCATCATCTAGCTCATACATAAGAATTTCTTGGTAGTAAAATGAAATCTCTAAATTCAACCATCGAAGAAATCTGTGGTTTGTTATCCTTTACCATTGGACTAAGTTCTATTGGAAGAGCATCTATTGGCACTAGTGCAAACTCTAATATTTCTCTTCCCTGTAGTTTGCCATATGAATGCAGAAAGCATTCTTTTTGAGATTCAGATAATCCCTAAGTACCCATCCTCCTAGCTGATGTTTACTCATTATACTTATGATGTAACACCGAGTAAAATTTTAGTACCCCAATAGGTTAGATATATCTCTATATCTCTTAGAAACCCTAAAGAGAAGAATCATAACTCTATTCCCAGTTTCGTGATGTCAAAAGCTAGATCATCTCATCTAGTCAGAGACCATCACTGAAAATAAATATTATTACTTCTCTCTAGAGTCCACATGTGAGACTCAATCTAACCATCATGATTAACTAATCTCCCTCTTCTCTTTGATAGAAGAGTGCGAAATGTCACAATGGTTAATGGAGTGAATCTCCTTTTATGAGGAGAATGCCATGTGGCATCATTAGATTGCCACACTTGGTAGAGGACCTAAGAAGAGAGATTATTATGACTCTCATATGAGACTTATGGGAGAGGATGCAATAGAGCACATTACATTCTCGTATGGCTCAGTGGTTGGGCAGAGTGAACTATGAATCTCTGTATGTGTGGCGCAGACTAGGTCGTTGAACCAAAAGGACTTTATTATAATTCGGTTTCTTGTTGTTTGTGAGATTTTGTTGTAGGTTTTGTCTATATCATCATCTCCAATAGCTTGCATAGGTAGGATAGCCCTCTTCACCACTAGCAAGATGATGACCTATGTCTATCACGACAGACAAAGAAAGTGGGTATTTCTTGTTTTCATGCATGGCACAATAAACTGCACCAGTAGACATCCCAAATCACTAGAAACATTACAAAAATTTGCATTTTTTTGGTCTATCGCAATAGACTAGACCCATGATAGACACCATCTATCGCACCAAACACTCGTCTATCATGAGAGATAGATCTAAGACATACAATAGACACCCCTCCATCATGATAGACACCCGTTATCCCGATAGACCAAACCCATGATAGACATCATCTATCGCGATAGACACCCATCTATCATGATAGACAGATGCTTTTACTTCATTCTCTTTTAAGGATAGGAGTGTACTCTCTATATGTTCAAGGCCTAGCTTCCTTTTGAGCTTACAAAAAATACATAGACACATCTATGATGAAGAGTTAAATGATGAAGGTGAATATGTGTCAAGCATCACAATTGGAGCTTTCGCAAGTTCTATAACTTTCAATACAATAGCTAAAAAGTTATTCAACGATCTACCTATTTAGCTAAATAGCTATCCAACTATCTATCTAGCTAAATAGTGATCTAGATATCAGCCTATCCATCTAAAAAGCTTCTTGTTAGCTAAGTAGTAATCTAGATATCCACCTATCCATCTAAATAGCTACCTAATAGCTAAATAGTTATCTCGCTATCTACCTATCAATCTAAACAGCTACCTAATAGCTTAATAGTTCTTTAACTATTTATATATGAAGCTAAATAGCTATCCAATAGCTAAAAAGTTATTCAATTATCTACCTTTCTAGCTAAATAGCTATCCAATAGCTAAATATTTATCTAGCTATCAACTTTGGAGCTAAATAGTTATCCAATAACTATAAAGTTATTCAACATCTACCTATCTAGCTAAATAGCTATCCAACTATCTATCTAGCTAAACAGTTATCCAACTATCTACCAATCTAGCTAAATAGCTTCTTGGTGGCTAAATTGTTATCTAGTTATCTACCCATGAAGTTAAATAGCTATCCAATAACTAAAAATTTATTGAGTTATTTACCTATCTAGCTAAATACCTATCCAAATATGTATCTATCTTAATTTTTATCTAGCTATACCTATTCCTCTCCTATTCGTAGTGGAAAGTGTAGAAGACCTTCTCAGGATCAAGACTTTTGCCAATAATTGAACCTTCAAATGGAAAGTCATACCAATTGACAAATGCAATGAACTTGAAACTTTGGTCACTCAAACTAGACACTTATAGCTCTCAAATGATCTATCAAACACTCAAGTTGGAGTATGTTTTGGGTCGGCATCTCTTTACCTCACGACATGCTACCTATCCACTCAATTAAGCTGAAAACGGGACTTCACTAAAAACTGAATAACTCATAAAGCATAAAGAATTTGAGAAGATAGAGAAATTATGCAAGATAAGCTTTCCAACGAATGTTTAAACTCTAAAATCGGATACATATATTGAGAGATATGACTCTCACAAGTAGACTACCCAGAAATTGGTATGCGGTTGGACATAGTCTATGAGAGTGAAGAGAACGAAATGAATCAAACCAAATGAACTAGCTACAAGGGGACTTCCATGCCTTCTTCCTCTATTCTTGAGTGTCCTCCCTTGCCTCTTTTATAGCCAAGTGACCAAAAAATCTCATGATGAATTTGAGAGCTCTTCTTCATAACTCTTCCACTACACTGAGTAGCCACTCCTCTTCTAGTTCAACTTTTTTGGATTTGATTCTCTTTTGATTGATTCTCTTTTGATCTCCACTACTTACTGAAGTAAATGCTTCCATTTTTTATTTTTTTATTTTCCTTCCATTTGAAGAAAATCCTTTTTGCAAAAATATATATGACCATTGTGGAAGCCATTTTCCTCATACTTGTGTGTGGATTTGAGGTCTATGGAGAAGAACTAACATGCTTGTTTGTAAGTTATTATTCCACAGATTCCAATCATGTGCCTCCTTGCTCTTCATTTGAGTCTCTAGCAATTGTTTTGCAGCATGTAGACATATCTCTTCCACTTTGTGCAATGCTCCAAGCATCTGAGATACATCACATTCTTTCTTTCCCTGCATGAATGCTAGTTTTGGTGACCCATGTAGAAATTCAAAGGGTCCAATAGGCAAAATCCCATAAACCAATTGGAATGGAGAGTATCCAATAGCTTCTTTGTAAGCTAATCTGTACGCCCATAGAGTACCTTGATAAACCATGCCCTAGGAAGTGGGTTGTAACATACATTCCTTCCTTAACATGGCAATTAATACCTTATTGGTGGATTTTGCCTATCCATTAGCTCTTGGATAATAGGCACAAGAGGTCCTATGTAGAATTTTGTACCTGTTAAAAAGTTCATGTAGGACCTTGTTCACAAAATGAGTACCTTGATCTGTACAAATTTCAAGGGGCATCCAAATCTGCAAATGATGTTACTATAAATGAGATCAGCAACAGTTTGAGCGGTGCAATCAGGGGAGGCAATAGCTTCAACCCACTTTGATGCATAATTAGTGGTGTTCAATAGATACTTTTCTCTCTTTGGAACTGATGCAGGGTAGATGGGCCCTACAAAATCTAGCCCCCACTTCTCAAATGGTTGCCAAGAAGTGGAAATAATCAAGGGGTTGTGCCTCTCGTTTGTTGGCTTGGGTCCACACCTCTAATAAACATCACATGCTTTTCCCCATTCCTCTACATCTTTGAATAATGTAGGCCACCATAAGCGAGCATCAAGGATTCTCTGACTCATAATGTGTCCTGGAAGGTGCCCACCACCTGTTCCTTCATGTGCATATTTAAGGACTTCCCTCACTTCTTCTTCTTCCATGCACTTTCTAAACCTGTTATCTTTTCCTTGTCTATATAATTTTCCCTCAATGAAGGTAAAAGGTCTGCTTTTGATTAGCAGCCTGTTTCTTTGCACAATGCTAGCCTTCTCTGGATACACTCTAGTATTAAGAAAATTCTCATCATACCAACCTTGTGCTTGTACGACGAAGAAATTAGCATCTAGAAAATCATCATTTATGCCAATTGCTTGATCCATCATGTTGATCCTAGATAGGTGGTCTGCCATGACACTTTCTTTACCTGGTCTATGGAGTATAGAAAAATCAAATTCCTGGAACTAAAGTAGCCACCTCCATATCCTCCCAGTCGCTTGTGGCTTGTTCAATAAATACGTGAGTGGTTGATCATCAGTGATGATAACAAATTTCACACCTAGCAAATAATGATGAAACTTTTGTACAACGAAAACCATTGCTAGGGCCTCCCTTTTTGTGGTGTTACAATTTTTCTCAGCCTTAGTCAAAATTCGACTCGCATACTGAATAGGTCTATCAAGTTTCTATTCTTTACTATGTTAAGCCAAAACTGCACCCACTTCATATGCATTGGCATCTACATGTACATGAAAAATTTTGACTAATCTGGTGTGATAAGAATTGGTGCAACCACCAATTTGGACCTTAATGTCTGATAAGCATTCTCTTCTTCTTATTTTTATTTAAAGGGTACTTCTTTACCTGTAAGTCTAGCCAGTGGCCTAGCTATCTCTGCATACATTTTGATACATCTTTTATGGTACCCAGTATGCCCCAAGAAGCTTTGAATCTCTTTAGAAGATTTGGGTTTAGGTAACTTTAGTATAGAAATAATTTTATCAAGGTCCGGAGCCATACCTTTAGCAGATACCACATGTCCCAAGAGGGTTTCTTCGGTCACGAGGAAATGACATTTATTTGGGTTCAGCTTTAGTATAGTCTCCCTGCATCTTTTAAAAACATTCTGTAGCTGTGTGAAGTGAGTATCCAAGTAATCTAAAGGAGTTTCCTTGTGAGATCCTGAAAATGAAGAAAATTCATCCATGAAAATTCTCAATGTTTCCAGCAATAAGGGTCCAAAAATGATTGACAGTCTTGTTAAAGGTGGTTGGAGCATTTTTTAGTACAAATGGCATTTTTACATACACATATGTGCCCCAGGGTGTGATAAAAGCAGTCCTTTCACGATCCTCTAGGTGGATGGATATTTGGTTATATCCACTAAAGCCATCCATAAAGCTATATATAGTGTTCAGCCACTTCTTCAATGACTTGCTTTGCAAAAGGCATGGGGAATCCATCTGGAATGGTTACCTTGTTGAGTGCTCTAAATTCAACGCAAATCTTGATTTTGTTGGTATTCTTCTTTGGTACTATAACCATTGGTGAAAGCCATTCTCAGTGCTCCACAAGAATGATGATTCTTGCATTCTCCATCTTCTGTATTTCCAAGTAAACAGTTTCAATATATTTTGGGTTAAGTCTATAACTGTTTCCTCTTACTATTTTAGCACCATCAACAAAAGGAATTTTGTGCTCTCCATAAGTGGCAGACACTCCTTCTAGGTCTTTATAATGCCACACAAAAACATCTGCATAGTGTGTCAAGAAAGATTTTACCTTGTCAAGCAGCTCGGGGTGGCTCCACAACCAAGTGGCCACCAAAACTGGATGATTATTTTCCTGAGTTCCTAATTGTACTTCTTTGATTGGGTTTCTATCTATCATGGTATCTACATGCTCATCTCCAAACCTGTTTTCCTCCAATAGCTTTTTCTGCATTGTTGCATAAGTAGGAGTGTTCTGGATCTCAATGTATTCCTCTTATCTTGCATCCATCTTGCAGGGATTTATTGAATTGTCAAAGAACATTCCTCACTAGTATGTTTTACCTTATCTTTAACTTCAAAAACTTCCTTCCCTATTGTTGTCGCATCCTTCTCGAAGTTATGCTTGAGGGGTGTCTTCCTCCCCCTTTTGTGGTCTGTGATGGGTTCTTCCAATCCATCAACCTGAACTTTATCCTCATTTTCATCATAACATTCATCTGTGCAAGAACTATTTAGAAAAACTCCAAAACAAGAGGAAGAGTTGCCTGCTTGCAGCCAATTGATAATTTCTTCTTCCTCCTCGGACTCTAATTGTGGTTGGTCCTCCATTTCTTGTTCCATGCAAATGCCAACTGATTGCATCATGCTAGTGTTCCCTTGATGATCTGGACCCTCCTCTAAATATATCTGTTTAAGTTCCTATCCCTTGTATTGTACCCACATAGTGTCTTTACCCTAGCCATGGACTTCCAATGAGGAGGGGAAATCCTCCCTCTACCTGGGGCAGTCTTAATACCACAAAATCCAAAATGAAGAGATTACCTTGTACTTCTAGTGGAACTTTTAGGATCACCCCCATTGGCCTTACTTTGCTTTGGTCTGCCAAAGTGACGGTGAAGTGGGCTAGTCTGGATGGGCATAGGCCAAGCTTCTCCGTGGTATGCTCAGGCATCAAATTTATGCCAGACCCATCATCCACAATGACTCCTTGTAGCTTTAATCCTTTAATTGTTGATGTCAGTCTAGGACTCTTATAGTCGGTGAGAGGTGCTTCTTGTACACCCTTCCCTTAGCCTAAGGTAGTAGTCTTGGCCACTAAGGTGGATGAGGAAGCCTGATCAATAATCTGCAGTACTTCAAACCTGGATTTTGCATCCATGTTTATCAACTCAAGAATACTAACCTCTGTTTTAATTGACTTGAATAATCTTGAAGCTACAGATTCGCTAAGATCAATTTTGATGTTTGATTTCTCAAGTTCCTTGTGGGCCCGACTTTATGCATTCCCAATGAAATCATTAGTCTTTGAAAAATCTTCTTTTTGTGTTACCTCTTCACATTTTGTTGAACTTCCTTTCTCTTGTTTTGCATCTTCATATATATCTAATTTGCTCTAATGTACCCTCTGGTCTTTGTGACTTCCAAAAGTATTTGATCCTTGGTTTGGTTCTTCTGGAATTTTCCCTTTTTTTTGTTTGCATGGCCATGGAGTCGATTTCTTCTAATTGTACCACTCTAGTGGATGGTGATTGTACAACATTGGATCCTTCTGCTGCTCCATGATTATTTATCGAGATCATCTGGAGATGGGGCCCAGATGTAGATGCTTTGTTTTGTAGGCAACAATTTGTATAATGATCCCTGTCATTTGGGCAATTCTTGCAAGGGGAGACATTTTCTGGCAGGGTGCATTTACTTTGATAGTGTCCACACTCTCCACACGTGAAACAGATAATTGATCTTCTAGGCCCATTTCCATAATTACCTCTCGGTCTTTGATTATAGTTGTTGCCTTGGCTAGGGCTGCCGCCATTACATTGGTTGAGAATTGAGCACCTCCTTGTGCCTAATAAGGTTGTGCATGCATCCCTCTTGACTAACATTCATGGGCCTCATGATCAGCTTTCCTACATAGCTGGCAACTTACACTTAACAATGGACATTCACATACCACATGACCCTTCTTGTTGCACATGGTACACCATAGCCCACTTTTGATGGCACCCCCCTTGAGTGCAACTCCTATCAAAGCTGAGCTAGCTCTTTTGCTTGGGCTTCCTCTTCCTTTTGTATCTTCAATGCTTCAATTTCCCTCCTCAACTCAGTCACATCACTCTCCTCCGCTTTATGGGGCTTATTCCTTTTTAAGCTCTCAAGCTATTTCCTTAGCTGAATTATTAGGTCTTCATGTTCTATAAGATATGATAAATTGGAAGAGCTTGCCCCATAGTGCTGCCTAATTTGTTCCAATCTTGTAGCCGTATTAATAAATTATTCTATTGTTGTTGTCGGTAAAACCAACTACTTTATTTTACATTGTGTTGATATGGGAAGTGGTTTAGCGAACCACTTCTTAATAAAAAAACATGGGGAGGGTTTGGCAGTTTGGTCATTAATGCCACAACTTTGGTAAAAAATTCTAGGAAGGTCTCCCCAAGACCTAATCATAAATTTTCTACTTCTTCAATAATGTTTTCAGTTGTGTTCCCTTGTTGGAACTATGTTCTAAATGCTTCCTTCATCAAGTCCCATGTGGTCAAATGGTTTTCGGTGAAATGACTAAACCATTTATTTGCTAGTCCTTTTAATGTTGTAGGGAAAAGAATAAAAAATGTGTCTTCTCTTCCCATCAGACCCCTTGTTTTACATAAGCCTAAGAATCTCCTGATGTGCTCGTCTGGGTCTTCTTGTGCTAGCCCTCTGAAGGATGGAAATTTGATATTCAATCTAGAAAGTAAAGTTTCCAAATCTACCTGGGCTGCCATATTCTTTACTGATGATGTTGATGACAATGGACTGGTTGATCTTCAAATAACCTTCCTTCTTGTTGCTTTGCAAGGGAACCTCAAGCTTTGAGAACGGGTTGCGGTCATGACCTTACTTCTTTATTTTTAACACTCCTCCTCAAGCTCACATGTGTGCTTGCACCTTCAGCCATATCCTACAAGTTGATTTCATCCTTGAACCTCTTTAGCTTAGAAGCATCTAAGGACTTTGTAAACATGTCTGCAAACTGGTCATTAGTTCCAATGAACTTTATATCCACATCCTTGCTCAAAACTTTTTCTCGAACATAAAAATAATGCACTGTGCCTACTTCCTGCATGAAACATTGGATTGTTTGTCAAGTGAATGCTTGAAATGTTGTCACCATAAATTGGAATGGTCTTCGAAAACCATGTGATAGGTTTGCTACCTATCATGAACATATAACCTGAAGTGGATCTTCTATCTTCCTTTGAAGCAGCTCAATCAACATCATGAAGCCCTTTCCTACAATTCTTCATCATATCTATAAAACAAAGCATGATTGACTGTGTGCTTCACATATCTTATCACTCGTTTGGCTAAATTTAAATGTTCACTTGTTGGAGCTTGCATAAATTGAGAAAGAACTCCAACAATATAACACAAATCTGGTCTTGTGATCGTAGCATAGATCAATGAACCTATAATACTCCTGTATGTAGTTACATCATGTAACTTCTCTCCATCATTTTTGTGTCCATATTTGTGTCCATAGGTTGAGTGAGTGGTTTTCATTCACTCATTCCAAATCTGAAAAGAACATCCAACAAGCTTTCTTTGCATCAAGTAGATGCCATCATTCCCATAGACTATCTCAATGCCTAAAAAATATTTCAGCTCACCAAGATATGAAATTTTAAACTCCTTATAGAGTTTTCTTTTTATCTCTTGTATTCCTACAACATTACTTCCTGTTATGATGAGATCATCAACATATATGCAAATATATACCTCCTTGCCTTCTTCTTTCTTCATGTAGAGAGAGGGATTTGCACTATTTGGACTATACCCACACCTTGTGAGGTACTCGACCAATCTTTGATTCTAAGCACATGGTGCTTGCTTCAGCCCATACAAAGCTTTCTTCAATCTACAAAAAAAATCAGGATGCTTTTTATCTTCAAATCCAATCGGTTGACTCATATATACCTCTTCTTGAAGTTCACCATTGAGAAAAGCATTTTTTATGTCAAGTTGATACAATGGCCATCTCCTTGCTGCACTCACTCCAATCAAGGTTGTAATTGTTCCTATCTTTGCAACCGGGCTGAAAGTCTCTTCATAGTCGATGCCGTGAGTTTGCTTGAATCCCTTTGCTACTAGTTTAGCTTTATGCCTAGCTAGAAACATTTCTCTTTATTTTAAACACCCATTTATTTGGAACAATCTTCATACCTTGAGCCTTTGGAACTAGCTCCCATGTGTGATTGTCCTTGAGAGCTTTTATCTCTTCTTGCATAGCTTGCTGCCATTCTTTTTGTGTACATGATTCTTCATATGCATCCGGTTCTTTGTCTTTGACCACTTGTGTCATATATGCAAAATGCTTTGCAATAAAACTATCATAGCTCAGCCTTTGAATTGGATACCTTGCTCTCAAAGACCTCCTTTCATTTCCTTTTGAATATTGCTTCTTCAACCGGTTCAGCTTTACCTTTGGTGTAATCACCTCTTCGTACTCTTCTTCACTTGCATTTGAATCACTATTTTGGGCAGCACTTTTAGCTTCAAATCTTTCATAACCTGATGTTGGTGATGACGAATGACTCCTTAGTCTCCTCTTCCATGTTGAGCTTTCTCCATGTGATGTAGAAGCTTCTGGACCTAACATTTGAGTGCTTGTTTTGTTGAAATTTTTCTTGGACAGCACCTCCATCATCTTCACAATCTTCTTCAAGAATCTTCTCTTTCCCTTTGTCTCTAAACCATGGTCTTAGCTCATCAAATACCACATCTTGTAAGACTCGTAGCTCCTTTGTCACTTGATTGTAGCACATGTATCCCTTTTGCTCCAATGAATATCCAATGAAAATACATTTTTCTGACTTTGCCTCCATCTTTGTCTTTAGTTCTTGAGGGATGTGAACATAACACACACATCCAAAAACTTTGAAATGTGTAAGGTCAGGTTTCTTACCGGAATAAACCTCCTCGGGAGTCAGATTATGCACTCCAGCCGTTATGCACTTGTTCATCAAATAAACAACTGTACTAGTTGCTTCAGCCCAATAGTTTAGTGGTACCTTCATCTTGTTGATCATGCATCTTGGAACTTCTGTGATATGCCTATTTTTCCTTTTAGCTATTCCATTTTGTTGAGGTGTGTACCTATATGTAAGTTGTCGCTTGATGCCATTTTCATAAAGAAAATATGAGAAATATTCTAATCCTCCATCGGACCTCAAGGTCTTTATGTAGCATCCTGTTTCCTTTTGTACCTGTGCTTTAAATCTCTTGAACATGGAGAACACATCTGATTTTTGTTTTATGTAAAACATCCATACTTTTCTTGAATGATAATCAATAAAAGTGACAAAATATATATTACCAGCCACTGATGGTTGTTGTGATGGTCCCCATACATCTGTGTGTATCAAGTCGAGGACATTCCTTGCCACCTAGTTGCTCTTCTTGAATGGTTGTCGAGTTTGCTTTCCTAGTTGGCATGCTTCACAAAACTCATGTAGTCCAACATCATTGAAGCTTGGACGACCTCTTATCACTTCATGGTTGCTCATGTCCTTGAGCTTGGGAATGTTGATATGTCCAAACCTTTTGTGCCACAGATCGATTTCAGCAATCCTCTTGTTTCCAAACTGAATATACATCACCTTTCCATGTGGTTGTTGAATGTCCAAAGTGAACATCCTACCTTCTTTCCTTCCTTGAGCAATGACCTTGAATCCTTCTTTTGGATTCTTTATAAAGCAACCTTTTTCATTGAAGATAACATGTTATCTTTTGTCTACCATTTGTCCTTCTGAAATCAAATTCTTTGCAATAGTAGGAATATGAAGAACATTAGCCAATACCTTCTTATCTCCAAGCTTGATATCTCCAACATGCTCAATTGCATATTGAGTTTCATCACCAGTCTCCACACATCCTTTTCCACTTGGAGCTTGTAGCTTTGTGAATAAATTTCCTTGGCATGTCATATGGTTGCTGCAACTTGAATCTATGAACCATTTTTTATCATCACTTCTCGAGTTGTTGTACTCATGCTTCATGGCAAGCATGGTTTGCTTGTCTCCTTCACTTGATGTACTCGCATAGTTATTTTGACTCCTTTGGTTGCCTCCATTCAGCCTTCCATTCTTTTTCCAACAATCATTTGCATAATGTCATAGTTTATCATAATGATAACATGTTATACCTTTATGAGGATTGTATGAACCTCGACCTCTTCCTCTATTTCTTCCTCAACCTCTTCCATGTGTGTTGTCATTTGAGTTGTCCTTGTTATCTTCCGAGTTGTGTTGGCCGGAATTTGTGTTGTTGTAGCTTCTTCCTCTTCCTCTCGAGCCTCCTCTTGAGTTCCTTCCTCTACCTCATCCTCCATATAACATTTGACTATGACTGTCCTTACCTTTGTTGCCTTCTCCTTCTTGAGCAACCTCTTCAGCCACAAGATTTGGTATAATCGCGTCGAATGTTGGTAGAGGACCTCTATAAAGAATGTTTCTGATGAGGGCCTTCCACTTTTCTTCACTCCTCAAGCCATTGAGGGCTGTTTGGACGATGTCTTCCTCTTCTATCTTCCATCCAACTGATGCTAGCTGATCTCGAAGCTCCTTGATCCTCAATGTATACTCACTAATGCTTTGGTTTGATCTTTTCTTCATGTTGTTGAGCTTGTTCTTGAGTTGCATCCTCCAAGACCTTCTTGAGTTAGCATACATCTTCTCCAATGCTTCTCAAACCTCCTTGGCTGTCTCTAAGCTTTGCACATGACCAATCATAGTGTTGGAAATAACTTGTGAGATGAGGAACATCACCCTTCGATTCCTCTCTTCTCAATCAGCAAATTTGTGTCGGAGTAATGTTGGGACCTTGAAGGTCCACCGGTTGTGGATCATCTCTAGTAACTAGACTCCATAAACCTTTACCTTTAAGGTAATTTGTCATTCTATACCTCCAAGAATGAAAATTTTCTTTGTCTAACTTCTCAACTTGTTGTCCTAAATCAACCATTGAAAACTTCCAAGATTGAAGTTTACCTCAAGTATATTGTGGCGCTCTTTCTTGATTTCATGAAGCTCCCCCTTGATTGGTAGCTTCTTCTTTACTTTACTCTAGTTCCAATACTTTGCCTCTTCAAGCTCCAATGCTCTGATACCAATTTTTGGAGAATTCCTCTCCTATTTGCAGCCGAAAGTGTAGAAGACCTTCTCAGGATCAAGACTTTTGCCAATAGCTAAACCTTCAAATGAAAAGTGGTACCAATTGCAAAATCCAATTACCTTGAAACTTTGGTCACTTCAACTAGACAGTCACAGATTTCAAATGAGCTATCAAACACTCAATTTTGAATAGTTTTGAGTTGGAAAATCTTTGCCTCAAAACAAGCTACCTGTCCACTCAGTTAAGTTGAAAACTGGACTTCACTAAAAACTGAATAACTCATAGAGCATAAATAATTTGAAAAAACTATTCTAGAAAGAAGGCACAATAGCGATAAGCTTTCCAAGGAATTTTTAAACTCTAAGATCGGATACATATATTGAGAGATATGACTCTCACAAGTAGACTACACAAAAATTGGTATGCAGCTGGACATAGTCTATGAGAGTGAAAAGAATGAAATGAATCAAACCAAATGAACTAGCTACAAGGGCACTTTCATGCCTTCTTCCTCTATTCTTGAGTGTCCTCCCTTGCCTCTTTTATAGCCAAGTGACCAAAAACTCTCATGATGAATTTGAGAGATCTTCTCCATAACTCTTCGTAGGTCATATACATAGTTGAAGGAATGTCTTTTACTCAAAGGAGATACATTGAGGATCTACTCCTTAAGTTAAAAATGGAGAACACTAAAACTACAAGTACACCTTTGGAGATAAAGCATAAACTTAGTGTCTATGAAGGCGGGAAAATTGAAGACATTAAAGAGTATCAAAGCTTGGTAGGTAGCTTGATATATGCTACTCATACATGGGTAGATATCTCATATAGGGGGTGCTAAGCCAATTCATGCACTCACCAAGAAGAACACACATGGATGTAGCTAAGAGATTACTTAGGTACCTAAAGGGAACATTCCACAATAGCTTCTCATTGGCTAAATTGTTATCCAGTTATCTACCCATGAAGTTAAATAGCTATCTAATAACTAAAACTTTATTGAGTTATTTACCTATCTAGCTAAATAGCTATCCAACTATCTAGGGTTATCTAGCTATACCTATCTAAACTCTACCCATCCATCAACTATCTAGCTCTTTCTTACTCTCTAACACTCTACACAAATCTAGCTAGTTTCATTGTATTAAGCAGATGGTTGTGGTCAATCAAGACAATTCCCAACAGTGGTGATGTTGCAAACAATATGGAACTTGGGATGAGTGAAAATGTTAGACGTACACCTTTTGCTAATGGTAAGAACTATGCACAATCTTGAACATCAAAAGAGAGAAACAATATCACATCCTTCCTCCAAATCCAATCTACAATGGACGTCAATGTAGATCCTTGTATAGTTGACCACATGCATGATGCAGAGTCCACACGCCTTGAATTTGATAGTGGTCTGGATTGAATGATTGAAAATTGTCTTCATCTAGTTAGCACCTCTTCTATTCATCTATCTTGCTCCAACTTTGTCGTTGATAAAGAGGTTCTTCTTTCTATCCACATGTTGTAGAGAGAAGTGAAGATAAGGAAGCAAAAGAAAGAAGTAAAGAAAAGAAAGCCCCAAAATTTTCAATAGATGGACCCATTTTCATTTCCCAAAATCCATTGTAAAACTATGAGAAGCCTTGTAATTTCTCTAGACGAGTGCTCTAGATACATGATCCCTGAAGAATGTAATATTACCCTTGTACAATAGTAGGAATTTAGGGATTTCTATAGAAACTACCGGACTCTTATGTGAAAGGACCAAATTTAGGGAACATGTATATAAGTCACTTGTGACTCTTTTTTAAAGCCTTTTCGCCATTGTGAAGAACTTAAAAAATTTGTTTGAATCATTCACACAGGGTAACACAACACCCATCGAGTATTGTGAATCCTGCTTAAGGAGGTTTTGGGATACGTTTCTAGGAAGGAGCACATAGAGGTAAGAAGGAGAGCACAAAGAATACACATACAAAACTTTTGTAAATCTGGACTACAAAAAGTCCAAATATAGTGATTGGTTGAGTTTGGTATTGTGATACTAAATTCTCATGTGTCGTGACACTTGGAAGGTACCATGTATCACTGATACCTTACTCCTAGTGTGTATCACAATGTACAATAATTTTGTATCACCTAATCTAGTATCATCACTCCAAGTATCATGTATCACTGATCTTGGATGTGTGTCATCGATCTTGGATGTGTGTCATCTATCATCTTATGGAGTAGTGTGTATCATTAATACTTTTGAAGTATCTTGTATCACGAAATTTTTTACCATGTGTCATGTATAGGCTAGTATCATGTGTCATTGGTACTTTCCAAGTATCATGCATTATGATATCGTGTATCATGCCGAATCCTATATCATGTATCTCACAATTAGAGCCTACACAAGCTCTAAATTTCAACACAATAGCTAAAAAGTTATTCAGTGATCTACCTATCAAGCTAAAAAGCTATCCAACTATGTATCTAGCTAAATAATTATCCATCTATCAACCTATCTAGCTAAATAGCTTCTTGTTAGCTAAGTAGTCATCTAGCTATTCACCTATCCATCTAAATAGCTACCTAATAGCTAAATAGGTATCCCATTATCTACCTATCTATCTAAACAACTACCTAATAGCTAAATAGTTATCTAGTTATCTACATATGAAGCTAAATAGCTATCCAAGAGCTTAAAAAAAATTTAGTTATCTACCTATCTAGCTAAATAGCTACACAATAGCTAAATATTTATCTAGATATCCACCTTTGAAGCTAAATAGCTATCAAATAACTAAAAAGTTATTGAACATCTACTTATCTAGCTAAATAGCTATCCAACTATTTATCTAGCTAAATAGTTATCCAACTATCTACCTATCTAGCTAAATATCTTCTTGTTGGCTAAATTGTTATCCAATTAGCTACCTATGAAGTTAAATAGCTATCAAATAGCTAAAAAGTTATTGATTTATTTACCTATCTAGCTAAATAGATATCCAACTATCTATCTAGCTAAATGGTTATCTAGCTATCCTATCTAAACTCCAGCCATCCATCAACTATCTATCTCTTTCTTAATCTTTAACCCTCTATCGAAACACTAATCTAGCTAGTTTCATTGTACTAAGCATCTGCTTGTACTCGCTCAAGACAATTCCCAACAACGGTGATGATGTAGACAATATGGATCTTGGGATAAGTGAAAATGTTTGACATACACCATTTGTTGAAAGTAATGTTGGAGTTTATTGATCTCCAAAGTACAGCTAGAAGTAGGTGAAACCCAACAAGACCTAGTTGACTTTTTCACAAACTTGTATGCATAGACCAATTTTCTTGCAGAGAAAATTTCTCTTTAGTCACTTGGAATTTTCCAAAACTGTTTCACACACATAAACTAGACTCTAAGAGCTTTCCAACAAGATATAGAACACCTCAAATGGATAAATACACAATGAGCTATGACCTCTGCAATATGCAGCTTTAATGGAGACCTTGAAACAGAGATGAACATGAGGACACACATCACTTGCAGAGACTACTGCTCTTAACTCACAACTCCAATGACTTTGAAACTTTCCAGAATACAAGTAGACTTAAAGAGCTTTCTAAAAAGCCAAAGAACACATGATTTGGATACATACACAAGGAGATATGACCTCTGCAAGTTTGAGGTTTAATGGAGACCTTCAGTAGGGATAAAAAACAGAGAACACACACTACTTGCAGAGAGTATTGCTCTCAGCTCACAAATCCAATGATTATGAAACTTTACAGGAAGAAAGTAGACAGTAAGAGCTTTCCAATGAGCTATCAAACATGTAATTGGGATATATAATGAGGGAGATACAAGCTCTGCAATCTCTGCATACAAAACTACAGCAGTGTAGAGATACACATATGACTCTCTTGGACATCCCACAAGATCACGACTTTTCTCCTCTTTTTATAGCATGGGAAACTAATCTAAAACCTTCCTAATACATCTAAATTCGTGGTAGACACTTGGATGGAGGTATTACATGACTCAAGTGCTCAAATAAACAAAGTATTGATGGAGTTTGAGAACTAGCCACATCAACGTTCCACTAGGACACCACTGAAGCTCCCTTGTGACTCACTAATTTGACTCACCATGTTCTAGAACTCACGTGGTATTTTTTCTACATTTTATGAATAATATGAGCCTTCTTGAAGTATTTGAAGACTTCCCAAAGGTATTTACATAATTTGAAACTTGTACCCTACATAAAACAAATGTTCGCAACAAGTAAGACCTATGCCCAATCTTGAACATCAAAAGAGAAACAATATTCCATCCTTCCTCCAAACCCAAGCCTTCCTACAATGGATGTCAATGTAGATCTTTCCTCCAAACCCAATCTTGAACATCAAAAGAGAGAAACAATATTCCATCCTTCCTACAATGGATGTCAATGTAGGTCCTTGTACAGTTGACCACATGCATGATGCAAAGTCCACACACACTGACTCTAATAGTGGTCTAGACCAAATGATTGAGAATTTTCTTGATCTAGTTAGCACATCATCTATTCATATATCTAGTCACAACTTTGTAGTTGATAAAGAGCTTCTTTTTTCTATTCACATGTTACATATAACTGAAGACAAGGAAATAGAAGAAAGATTAAAAAAAAAAGCAAGCCCCAAAATTTTCAATAGATGGCGCCATTTTCTTTTCCCAAAATCCATTATAAAATTGTCAGAAGCCTTGTAATTGCTCTAAAGGATTCCTTTAGATTCATGATTCCTAAAGAATATAATATTACCCTTTTACAATAGTAGTTATATAGAGATTTATAAAGAAACTATTGAACTCTTATGTGAAAGGAACAAATTTAACACACATGTATATAAGTCACTTATGACTCTTTTGTAAAGAGTTTTTGTCATTATGAAGAACTTCAAAAATTTGTTTGATCATTCACACGGTAACATGACACCCATCGAGTATTGTGAGGCTCCTTTAGAGAGATTTTGGGAGAATTTTGTAGGTACAAGCACATAGAGGTAACAAGGAGAGCACAAGGAACACACACACAAATCTCTTTTAATTTGGACTATAGAAAGTCCAAGCATCATGACTGGTTGAGTTTTGTATTGTGATACCAAATTCTCGTGTGTCGTGACAGTGGGAAGGTATCATGTATTCATAGTACCTTAGTTCTAGTGTGTATTGCAGTGTGTAAGTATTGTGTATCACCTAGTCTAGTATCATCACTCCAAGCATTGTGTATCATCAGTACCTCAAGTATCATGTGTCACCGATCTTGGACATGTATCATGCATCATCTTATTGAGTATTATGTATTACTGATACTTTTGAAGAATCTTGTATCACGATAATTGTTTATCGTGTGTCATGTATAGGCTAGTATCATGTTTCATCGATACTTTCCAAGTATCTTGTATCGTGATATCATGTATCATGTCAAACCTTGTATCGTGTATCACCCTTAGGCCAAGTATTGTATCATCCAAACTTGGAATTGTGTATCACTAGGATCACAAGTATCATGTATCATGAAAAATAAAAACAATTTAGGAGCGAAATGAAAGTGAGAAATGGAAGAACCTAGTAACTCTATTGAGATAGATAATAGAGAAGCAATGTCTACTCCTAGAGGAAGATCTATACTGGTAACATTTGGAGAGGGGATAAGATCCCTTAGGATGATTACTTGAGTGATATCTACTTATTAGCTCAAACTGACAAATTGGATGCAAGCCACTTCACCCGTAAGATGAGAAGGCATTAATCTTGTCACCATTTTTGAATTGCATGATCTTGAAGACTCTTCTAGAGTCACCTATCTAGGTCATAGTAAGAGAGGGTATTGGGAAGTAAATGATGTGGAGAGATCTGGACTACAATACTTGGGTTTGCCAATATTCCCTCATAGGGATGAGGCAACCACTTCTCAAAACCCACTTAGGCAATAACATAGTCAGGAAAATCCTTTCATAGGTCAATCAAGCTAGCAAAGTGTGCCGATTCGGCCACATGTCCAATTCACCATGCGAGATACTAGCATCATGCCTCCCACTCATTCACAAAACAAGGAAATGAAGTGACCACCCTTTCCTCTAAGACCCCCACGACATAGAGGACCAAGGGTGCATCTTGTGATCCCAATTATGCCTAGACCTCCTCATGCAAGTAGAAGGCTAAGACCTATTCAAGTAGCCAAGTGTATAAGGAATCACTATGATGGTTCTAGAGACCCATATGACCACATTGTTGAATTTAAGCAAGTGTTGTGTGTTGAGCAAGTGGAAGACTTTTTTTTCTAGTATGAATCTTTTGGTCTCACACTTATCAAGATTGCTTTGACTTGGTATCGACCATTGGATCCCAATTGCTTCATGAATAGAGAACAATTCTTCAAGGAATTCATTAGTGAATTCACCAAGAGGGGTACTAAACATAACTCCTCATCCTTGATTCATAATTTCAAATAGACTCCTAATGAATCAGTGAGATTAGCAGCTAGAAGGTTCAATCAATATGTTGACCGATGCCCTATGGCAGAGAGGCCCACTGTAGCTCAGTGATGAGTAGCACCTCCTTTAATGTCAATCCGGGAAGACATGAGGATGGTATGAAGACCTCGAGCAAGTGAAGGCACAAATGTGTGAGTGAGAAGCACACTAACATGCACACACATACACACACACGCGCACACACGGCAAGAACAAAGAGAGTAAGACAATGGAATCACTTCTATTGCAACCAAGTTCTCATACAAGCTCAAAACTACAAGAAGCTCCCCAAAAATGAGCTCTCTAGCTCTATTTATAGTTTTTGACTAGCTTTGGCCCTGTCCAGACCTAGTGTCCGGCCTAGTTAAAAATTAGGTTCCAGGGCTTATTTGAGGGCTCAGACGAGATCTAAAAATTATGAAAATTGGTAGGCAACTACTTCTAAGGCTCCCCAAGCTCGAGGACTCCTCAGCTTGTACAAAATGGAGCTACAAAAAGGTGAAATGATATTTACAAGGGTTTTTAGTGATGAGAATCACTTAAAAATGATGTAAGGGTTTTGAAAAAAATGAAGGGTTGCCTTAGTGCTAGATCTGCATGTGTGTCCGTACTTGCTTCTTCCCGTATACTGTCAAGACTCTCCCCCCCCTAGGGTCTGTCGCCTCTGACAGACCTCTGCTCTACGGTTTGATCGATGTACTTCTGCAGGAGGTCGGTTGCCAATTCTTGTTCTTTTATACGTAGTCCCCGGACCAAGTCTCTCTGGAGGGCATCCCAATTGACTGCTCCCGGCACCTCAGGGTGTGGTGTGGTGTAGAGCTCTGAGTGCATGGTTTGTTCACACGCGAATAGATGTAGCAGGTGGGTTGGGCGTGGTGCGAACACTTCTGAGTGTGACTCCCAAAACCCCGTGGTGAACATATCGTCGAAAGTTTGCTTATAGCGGGTAGGGAGATATCTGATGCGTGCGTGCCATGCATAAGCAACTTGTATGCTTGGGGTCGTGCTCATATCATACAGGAGGTCATAATTGCCATTGATGAAGCCAGGAATCGGAGGCTGAATGTTACATACGTTGCGGAAGGTTTTGAGCACAACCTGCATCATATCAAATATCTTGAGTAGCATCTGTGCAGCTACATCTGGCATGGAGTGGAGGCGTGGCAGCCAATATCGAATGGTAGCCATCATGTACACTGTTGTAGGTGGGTCTGTCGGTGGTGCGATTTTGGGGTAGTTTAGCCACTGTTTGCAATTCACGTTGTTCTGGACCTTGATGGCGAATGCTTTCCAGGAACGTCTTCTTTGTACCGGTCCAAAGCATGGGTTATATTTCAGATGCATGGGAGCATGATCCCATGTTCGTAACATTTATGGATAGGTCTCTAATAACTTTTGCCTCCATATGGGCTGGAATATGGCCCCTTTTTTGGCTGCCTCTGGGATGTCCTCGGGTTCGAACTGTGTTGCGAAAGAGGGATACTTGTTGGTTATGCGTTTGATCTCAGCATTGTAGTCCGCCAACAATACAAAATAAGGTTTATATTGTAACTCTGAGCTAGTTATCAATCGCCTAGGAGCCAAGTTCGAGAAATATTCAGACTTGAGTATGGTCTCCTCTATGGCTTTCATGGCTAGCATCTGAGTTGCAACACGCTCTTCGTGAGTGTGACCCATCTCCTCTACCTGCTTCATCCATGCCGACGGGGGTTCCTCATATGTGTCCTGGCCTTCCTCCGTAATTCTGCCTCCTGGAAGGGGTTGAGGCTCGTAATTGTCTTCAAATGTCTCCTCCACTGGAATGACTACTGTGTCTTCTTCTATGGTTTGATCAGGTGGAGAGGGAGGTCGTTCATACTGTAACAATTTAATTTTTAGTTCTGCCACCTGTTGCCGTAGCTCAAGTACCTCATTGGTTACTGATAATTCTGGCTCTGGTGAGGTTGCAGCGTTGGCCATCTCTTTAGGTTCTTGTTGGTGTGGTGCAGGCACTTGGGCTTTCTGTAGGTCTTTGACTTGGTCAGCAAGCTGATCATGAGCTTCTAAGAGAGTGGCATAGGTTTCTAATATTTGTTGTATATTCTCTGAGGGGATGGCTTGGAATTTAGCAGGGTCGATGGGTGCCCCTGGAGTATTTTCCATGGCTGCTTCGAGGTTGTCTTGATTTTGTTGCTGTAGTCTTTTGTTTTCTTCTTGGGCAGCCGCTAAATGGCGTCGGAGTAGAGCCATGTTTTGTTGTAGTCTAGCGTTACGGGCTAGCTGATCTCTAAGTTGTTCTTCCGTTGCCCTACTCTTCTCTGTATGTGTGGACTCGAGCTCCACCTGATATTGTTGGAGGGTGGTCACCTCCTGCTGTAACTCCGTATTAGACAACTCCAAGGCAGTGACACGTGCGTGGAGGTGGGATGACAATGTACAGAGCTCCTTATTGTTTTCTTCTAATAACCTGTATTCCTGTTTAAGTTGGGCAGCAGCTTCGAGCATGGTGTTGAGTGCATGACTAAATGAGGTGGGTGCAGGGGTGAGGGTGGAAGATGCAGGAGGTCGGGAGATGGGAAAGGGAAAAGTGGATGCTGTGCCTACAGTGTTTGGAAATGGCGACGTAAGTGAAATGACACGTGGTGATGTTGGAATAACGGTGGTGGTGGGTGATCCTGTGGATGGTGAGATGTCCATGGGATCGGACGTGAGAGTGTGTGATTCGTGAACTGTGAATACAGGAATGGTGGGTGGTGTGATAGTGGTGGCAATGAATGTGGGGGAGTGGGGTTGGGAAAGGGACTTTTTATTATAATTATCCACCTGCTGAAGTATATTTACAAGGTTCGTCCAGAATGACGGTTGTGTGACTTGGGTTGAGCATGAGGCGGTTACTAGGGAAGTGGTGGATAGGGTTTGGGTGTGGGTGAATGGAAAAGGATGGGATGAGTGCTGGCTAGTGGCAAGTGGTTGTCCAAGGGCGGGGAGATAGGAAGGGTGACCTATTATGGTTTGATCGGTGGCAGGATGACCGGTGTGAGGTTCAAAATTTAGGGTGGAAGTGATGGATGTGGGTAAAGGGAAGGATGTAAAAACAGAGGTGTGTATAATGGTTTCATGATGGGTGGACATCAGTTGTTCAGAAAGGCTAGTGGAGAAGGGTTCTGAGGGTCGAATGGAAGGTGACGGTGGAGATGGTACCTGAGTAATTACCTCTTGTTTGTCAGCGGGACTTGGGCTCGTCATGTGAACATCCTCTGAAATGGTGGTAGGCAAGGCAGTAGAGACTTCCATTTGAATCATTTTCCCTCGTCGTGGCCGTGTATCAATCCTTCGTTGATCATAGATAGGGTTTTCCTGATAGACCATTGTCCTCAATGCTTCCCCGATCCCACATGTCTCTGCCAATAGATTCAATGATTCCACAAAATGTGAGTCGACATTCTCGGTTTGAAGCATCTGGTTCACTAGAGCTCTGTTCGCCTCTTCTGTCATCTTATGCCTTCTCTATACCTGCTTGATTGTCTTGTACAACCATCTGAGTTGTGCTATGTAGGCAGGGGCCTCCTCTTCACTGTCTTCTGGTTCATTTCTTTGTGCACCTTCCTGAATTTGAGTGTTTGGGTCATGAGGATGTTGTGCCACTTCTTCCCCATGTACTCTGCTTGTCTCGCCCCGTGGCTGTTCTCTTTGGACGGATGCTCCCGGATCAACATTGTCAGGGGAATCTTCATTGTTTGATAGGGGGACCGTCTGCAGGAATCTTTCAAAATCAAAGTTTGGATCCTCTGTGAAGGTGGCCATAGATGCAAACTCTGCATCGGTAGGTAGTGGAGGGGCGGATGGAGCGGGTTGTACCACCTCCCCAGCTTGAACTCCTTGAAGGTGGGTTGTGAAAGGTGCGACCTGAGCTTCTGGTCTGGGAGAAGCTTCAGTCGTGGCCTCTTGAGGGATCATTGCCTGGGAGAGCGATCCACGCATTCGTTTTGCAGGCTGGCTCCCTGACTTCCGCCCTTTGAACAACTCCAGTTGTGCATACTTTAGGGCTCTGGCAACCGGCACATCATATGCAAGACATCTATAGATAATTCTTGTCAGCGCACAACAGCCATGCAGAGTAGGCTTTCTCACTCCCTGCTTGCCTGCCTCATACACTTGGTCTAAGATCCATACCGGCATCTTAATGGGCAAGCTTCCAGTCTCTGCTAGATATAGCCCATACCATATTTTCTTGTGAGGTTGAGTGAAACGGTCCTGAGCGGGGAATGTGAAGTGTTGGAGGCACATCCGCAAAGGTATGGCGATGTTGGGGGTGAGGGCGCACATTTCTTTTAGCTTCTTGATTCTATTGCTTTTCATCGACTCAGGTATCAAGGGGTCGCGGTCAGAAGGTACATGCGTGCCATACATCTGAAGTGCCTCCCTGATTAAAGTAACATTCAATTCGAACTTCCTCATTTCCTCCAGATTTGACAAGGAGGGCACCCAGAATGTGCCTGAATGATCCTTATCCCCTGTCGGCTTCAGCGTGGCAATTAGGTAGTAGCACCTGAGGAAATCGGGTTTAGGCAGAGCTGCACTGAAATAAGTTTGTAATCTTGCTTTTTGCCAGATATCGTGAAGTGGAGCTGCATTTTGCAATGCTTCGAATTCTCGTGAGAAGAACTGGAAGGTCCACCACACTCCTCCACATTCCATCTTGGACTCCCAGATATGATCCGCGTCCCCCAAATCTCCTGGCATCTCATTGAACCAGTGAGAATGCCCCTTTACTCTTTCGGTTAGGCCATTTGGTGGATCTGGGATAGGAATCCTCCGCACATTCACGAACTCCTCAGGCCGAGCTGTTGGTGGGATCTCCACCGGCATGGCATCCCAATTGATTTGAGCACCAAAGCCTGCCTGAGAGCTTGTGCCTGCCGCGGTTGCCATGAGAGTAGGTTGCTTATTTGCTGGAAGAAGAAAGGCACATTAGTGTTGCATAGGAAACAAGATGTAATGGTGTTCCCTTCACAATACTAACATGACAATTCCGGAGGTCAGTGGTTAGTGGTAAAGTGTTTGTGATAGGTGTGAGTGTTGATTAGAGGTCAGTGTCATCCTAGATGCATACTTTGGTTATGCAATGGGCTCAGAATGCTCCTGTGTTAGAGTGGATGGATTTAGAGAATGGGGTCAGGGGGTTTAATACACAGTTTAATTCTCCAAACTTTGATAGAGGAGTCGTAGCTCTTAGAGCTAAAGATGTATTTGGGACCTTTTGGATGAGAGTGTGATGTATTTGGGACCTTTTGGGTACCCATTTCCAGACATTCCTAGGGTTGATGGGAGTGGAAACAGTGAGAGGTGTAGGTATCTTTTCGTTTTCTGAGTTGTTGGCCATGAGTGCTTGTGAAAGTTGCTTCATCCTAGTGCCTGAAGGTGAAGTAATTTGGGCTTGTAAGCAGGCCTTGGGCACCCATATCTGTCTAGCATTAGGGATGGCCTTCATTGACCGCATAGGAACCCAAATAGAAATGGTATGCCTAGGGGTTATCCTAGGGGGCTTCTTCACTTTGTTCCTTGATGGTGAGGCTCGTTTCTTGTCTCCTTGAGAGTCTGCTATTAGAGTTGTGGGTTTCCCATCCTTGCGTATCCAGATCTGCTTCGCGCCACGAGATGCTCCATGTTGCATGGGTTGGCGCTCCTGCTCTTGGTCGGCAACCTCCTTCGTGTCGAGTGATGTTCAGTCTGCTCATCTAGAATCTTCTTCGGATCAGTTAGGAACTCCTTATTGACTCCTGTACCTTCAGTAAGATTGACAATCCTCTGCACCATAGAAGTTTGTACCAGAACAACATTGTTATCTTCATGTGGGTTCCTGGAGGGACCAGGAGTTGATGCCTGTTCTATTGGTTTGAGTGCTTGATTTTCTAATTCAATCGTGAGACGGCTTTGGCCTACCCAAGCCTGGAGAAGTCCACTTCTTAGGTTGAGGTTGACTGCGTGATCATAGATCCAGTCTTGGCCTAAGACAAGAGGTTCGGTTAGATCCTCGTCTTCACACACTAGCACTTTTGCTGGCATGAGGACCTCTTGTATGTAGAGGGGAAGATCCACCTCTCCCATGCAAGGGGTTTCAACACCTCCTAATCCTATCAGATATGCTTCTAGGGGTTTTACCTCCAATTGCAACTGCTGGCAATAAGAAAGCCGAACTGCACTTGTGGCTGCTCCTGAATCAATTAAAGCTCTCACGCTTGTTGTGCTGTCTCTTTGTCCTATTTCTAGGGTCACAAAAGGTCGTCGATCCACTATCTTATGGATACGTTCACCTGAAGCCTCACACATGGCCATGTGATAGCCTGGAGACTCTTGAGTGTCAGTCATAGGCTAATCCCTCCCTTGTCTCCTCAACTTCATTCGTCTGATACGCTCTAAGGCCTCTGCCTGTGCTTCTTCTCGAATTCGTTTTTCCTCCTCTTTACGTTGCTTAGCAGTATTGAGTCGACTTAGCATTTCCGCCGTGAGGGGTTCCTGATACAGCTTGACTCTGCATCCGCTAATATAGTTTGGGAGAACATCCCCCTCTAGAGTGGCTAGTTGTACTGCTCCACTCGTGGAGATCCTATTGATGATCATAGGTCCGTAGCCTCTCTTTTCTAGCTTTCTTGCGTGTTGTTTCAATGTGTAGACTAAAACTAGATCTCCTGCTTTCAAGCCCTTATCCTTCACATGGGCATCAAAGTATGCCTTTTGCCGTTTCTTTGCAGCATAGATGCCTGCTGCTGCTCGTAACCTCGTCTCACCTAAACGTTCTAGATCAAAGATCCTAGAGGACAATCCACTCATGCTCTTGTGCTACTCTTAAAGCTGGAATTAGGAAATCTAATGGTAGCACCGCATTCTGTCCGAAGACCATCTGAAATGGGGTAGCATTGAGTACCGTTTTGTAAGCAACTCGGTATGCCCAAACAGCATGATAAAGTTGTTTGTCCCAATCCGAGCGTTTATTATTTACAAGTTTCGTCAATACGTTACATAGGATCTTATTTGTGCTCTCGGCTTGTCCGTTAGCTTGTGGGTGATAGGGGGCAGACTTCTTATGTATCACCATGAATTTTTGAAGGAGATTTTCAATGACCTCATTCAAGAAGTGCGTACCTCTATCACTAACCAACTCTATTGGTAAACCATACCTAGTGAACACATTTTCGAATAAGAACTTAGCCGTCGTTTGAGCATCATTCTTTGCCGTGGCTTTTACTTCCACCCACTTTGTAAGGTAATCGGTGGCTACAATAATGTATTCTGCATGGGAGTTTCTAGCTGGGGGGGTTGATGGGACCTACAAAGTCTATACCCCACTTTGAAAATGCACGTCCTCCCATCATTGGCCTTAAAGGCATTTCATCTTTTCTTATCGGATGTTGGGCACGTTGGCATGTGTCACATTTCTTCACATAAGTATGTGCATCCATATGAAGAGTAGGCCACCAAAGTCCTGAGAATAGAATGGTATTAATTACTCTGTCAGGCCCGAAGTGCCCACCTGCAGCACCGCTGTGTGCAGTTTCTAAGACTTTCAAATAGTCTGATTCATGGATGCACAGTCTTAGGTAACCATCCTTGCCTCTTCGATATAGGTTGTCTCCTACTAAGGCATAGTCTTGAGCCTCTTGCTCCATGCTCCGTTTTCTTGCAAGACTAGCCTGATTGGGTAATGTTCCCGATCTCATGAACTCGACCAACGGAGCACTCCAGTCTGGGATTAATGACACCTGATAAAGAGTGGCATGCTCCATTGGGGGTCTCTTCTGGCACACTGGACAATTGTGGATCCACTCTTGTATTTCTTTGTCCATGCTAGGCCAATACACTCCTAAGCGTCTTAGATTCTGCAATGTTCGTTGTTTAGAGTAGTGATTTCCTAGCAATCCTTCATGGGCTTGTTGCAACCGACTAGTATGCTCATCGTCCTCGACACAACAAGCTAATACACCCTCTGTATCTTGCTTGTACATACTTCCGGCCAATATTTGATACTTTAGTGATTTTACAATTTCCTCTTTGCTTGTTTTCACATTCTTATTTGCAGGCCCGAAGGTTAGGACTGGTACCAACTTATTTGCCCATTTAGGAACAACTTCTAAATTGAACAGATAAGCATCGGGCAATTCATCCGACACTCCTTGCGGTGGCTCTCCTGAAGTGATGCGAGAAAGATGGTCTGCCCTAAGATGGGTTCTACCTTTCCTGACAACAACTTCAAAGTCGTATTCCATTAGTAAGAGGAACCATCTTACTAAGCGGCATGTATTGCAAGGTTTATTGACCAAATATAGTAAAGCTTGATGATCAGTGAAAAACTTGAACTTATTGGCCAATAGATAGTGTCTAAACTTCTTCACAGCATATACCATGCCTAAGCCTTCTCTCTCCGTTGTGGTGTAATTTCGTTCAGCTGCATTTAATTGCCTACTAGCATATGCTATCGGCAAATCTAGGTTTCCTTCACCTGTGGGTTGTGCTAGCACACATCCTATTGCATGATTGGAGGCATCTACATGGACATGGAAGGGTTTGCTCCAATCCGGAGTAGTCAATATTGGTGCTGTGCACAAACGTCTTTTCAGCTCGTTGAAGGAATTCTCGCATTCCTCGTTCCACTCAAAATTTGTTAACAACCCATAAAGAGGTTTAGCTATGATGGCATACATGTGGATAAACCTACGGTAATATCCACAATGGCCCATAAAGGCTTGTACCTCTTTAACATTCCTTGGTCTTGGCAACTCTGCTATTGCTCTTACTTTGTCTTCATCTGTTGAAATTCCATTCTTAGAAACAATGTGACCTAAGATCTTACCTTGTCGTACCATGAACACACACTTCTCTGGGTTCAGACACACTCGATAATCTCTACACTTGTTGAAGATTTGTCTGAGCTCAGAGATGTGGTAACTTCTTTCTTGGGAATGAGCGCATAAATCATCCACATATACTTCTAAGCTCTTTCGCAAGAACTCTTTGAAGACATGACACATGAGTCTTTGGAATGTTGCAGGTGCATTGGTGAGCCCAAATGGCATCACACGAAATGCAAAGATTCCCCATTCTGTGGCAAAGGCCGTTTTGTGTTGATCTTCGGGGGCAATGGCTACTTGGTTGTAACCTGAAAATCCATCAAGGAAGCTATAAACTTCCTTGCCTGCAACACGCTCCAATAGATGTTCGGTGATTGGAAGTGGATAGCTATCTCTGATCGTAGCGGCATTAACTTTTTTAAGGTTAATGCACACTCGCAATTTCCCATTCTTCTTGGGCACCACTACAATGGGGGACACCCATTCAGTGTGCTCAATCTCATAGATGAATCCAGCTTCAATCAGCGTGTCAAATTCCTCCTTTATTTTGGCTGCATAATTGTCATTATATGTGTAGGGCTTTTGTTTGGTGGGCTTGGCATCAGCGGTCATCGGAATCGTATGAGAGCAAATCTCTGGATCTACTCCTTTCAAGTCTTTATAGTGCCATGCGAACACATCCCTACATTCCCTTAATAGAGCTACAAGCTCTGCTTCTTCTTTTGTACTTAGGTCATCTCCTATGTACGTACATCGTTCTTCGTTCCCTTCAATGGTCACTACAATTTTTTTGGTCTTTTCTTTATTGTCGTATGCTTCTCCTATAATGGCCTCTCTCTTAGGCATTCGTACCAAAATTTTTCGGTCTTCCACTTCATATTTCTTGAAATTTTCTGGTACTTCAAACAATGATTCTTCCTCTTCTTGTTTCACTGCTTTTCTTTTCTTTTCCTTTTGACCCCCTTCACTTCCTTCCTTTGAATTTATCGTTTTAATACTTGTGAGGGGTTCTTCTTCTTTTTGGGTTAACACTCCTATATCTTCTAAATAGTGTTCCTCTGAGTCAAAGTAAGTATCCATCACAATGGATTCTAGATCATCGTCATTCTCTTCTTCTTCTATGAACTCACTAGGATCACACTCTTCCAACAAGGGCTGACACATGAACACTGAAATATCATAACCCTCCTCATCACAATGGGGTGTCCATTGTTCTTCATTGACTGCAATGTCCATGGTAGCTAAGATTTCTGCCCAACCATGAGGCTCAAATTCCTCATCTGGAAATATCATCGGTGTATAGGCTGGGTCTTTTATTGGTCTATCTCCTGGGGGAGTTCCTTCTTCTCTCGCTTTTAGGCGCTTTTCCTCTTCCTCTGCGACCTTGCACATCCACAAGTGAGTATCTTCATGCAGCCATGATGGATTAGGTGAACTTCCAGAATGCACGGAGATAGAATCTTCTTTCGCTTTGTGGATAGGATTCCACTGTAGGGGTGGTACATCTCTGAAGGTGTAATCCTTCAAATTGACCTTGGTGGTGACCCCTAAGTGCTGTAAGTACAAGGAGTTGGTTCCCCAATCGTGTACTATTTGCAATTGTCGTAGGAAGGGTCTTCCTAGGATCATCTCGTAGACATTATTTTTCTCAAAGTCACATATAGCAAATGTATGTTCAAAATCTACACCACAAGTGGTTAGAGTTATCCCTTCAAGCAATCCTAGAGGTCTTTCAAAATGACCATCTGCCATTTGAAGTTTCATTCTCGTTGGTCTTAAGGTGGGTTTGCCCCATCGCTTCCACAAGGAGGTGGTCGCAATAGCAACACCAGCACCCGAATCCACAATTGCTTTGGTTGTGTAACCTTGATAGGTGATCGGAAGATAAGTGTTACCTTCTTCACCTTTGCTCATGTCTCCTATCTTGTCGAGAGGTATCTCTGGTACTTTCTGCTTAGGGCCTACTTTTGGCATATTGGAATCAAGTTCTGGAACCTGATCCTTCACATGATTCCAGAGCTCCGGTTTGGCTTTGAGCAGCTCTTCCACAGTGAGATGACATTGAACCTTAGTGTTCTTCACAACATCAGTGTTTCTTGGAATCACTGAGTCTTCATTTCTTACCAATATTGTGGGAGCTCTGATCTGGAGAGATTCAGATTCCCATGGGCCTATGAAATGAGGCAAATCTTGTAAAGAATTAGATTCAAAATCTAATCTCTCATCCTCTTGTTGCTCTGTTTGATCTCCATAGATAGACGGAATGTCTTGGGGAAATTGATCATGAAGATCATCAATCTCAGGAATAGGAGGGGAATCACCCTTCTCCTTGGCCCATTTCTCTTCTTGTATTTCCCGCAAGAACTCTTGAGAGTACTGTTGAATTGAAGGAGGTATTCCAGCATCCGTGGAATTAGGAACATAAGCTCCCATTCGTGGTGAGCTTCCTCTTTCAACAACTGGTTGAGCCTGTGGAGGTAAAGAAACTTGTGATTTGTTTACCAACTACTCTAATCTTTCTAGTAAGCCTTGGAAATGCAAATCCGGCTTGACAGAGTTTGTCTGATTGAACTTTTGACTAGTCTCAAGTATAGCTTGAGCTTGTTCTACCATTTTCATGCACATTTTCATCCGTTCAATCTCTAAATCTGCTCTAGGGTAACTCTTGTCTAGGTTTGCAGCTGTTGGCCCTTCTTGAAGTCGAGCCTGGTAGGCCTTGAACATCATGTCCAAGCCTTCAGGAGTGGGATCCGCTAATACTGATCCTACTCGGGGTGGTGGGTGGGTTACGTGGGGTGTATTAGAGGGTGGAGGAATGGAGGGTGATGGGGATGGTAGCGGTGGGAATGTGTGAGAGTGCGGTTGAGATGTGATCTCTATGATTTTTGCCTTGGTTTCTCTCAAGCTTTCTTCAAATTCGTTTATCTTTTTTGCCCATTGCCTCTTCATTCTTTCACGACTATCCTTCCAGGCTCTAGTCCTCTTTTTGGTTATGCTCTCTGTTTCACTCACCTCGGGGCTCTTTTCCTGACCAACACCTTGGTGTTGTTGAGGTGCTTGGGCTCTTGTGATCACCTGCACAGGTGCAGTGGAAGTCACACTCCCTGTGGAGTCTACAACTAACCCAACAACATTGATAGGAGTGATTTTAGGCATGTTATTAGGGTTCTTTGGGCAATCTCGTAGGAGATGTTCTTTCCCGCAGTCTTGACAGAAACCCTGAATGGTTACTGGTTGAGGTTGTGTAGGGGCAGGCAGTGGACAATCACGTATAAGGTGATCTCCCTGACATCTGAAGCATGGTCCTCTAGGAAATGGGGTTCTTACCTGCCTAGGTTGAGGTCTAGAGTTGGGGTTTGTGAACATGACATTAGCATACTCAGGTTCCTTCTTTAGTTTGCATACATAGTTAGGGATGTGCATCCTCATATTTAGGAGGTTGTGCCATATACACTTCCTCAGAAATCCATCCATTCAAGAAAGCATTCTTTACATCAAGTTGATAGAGATTCCAATTTCTAGATGCAGCAAGACTAATGAGAACCCTAATTTTAGGCATTTTTGCAACAGGAGAGAAAGTCTCCTCATAATCAATACCATGGGTTTGAGCAAACCCTTTAGCAACTAACCTTGCTTTGTGTCTATTTATACTTCCATCTGGATTCCTCTTGATTTTGTATATCCATCGAGATCCAATTACCTTCATAGATGGCTTTTTAGGTACAAGCTCCCAAGTGTCATTCTCCATCAAGGCTTCCATTTCTTCATCCATTGCATCTCTCCAAGCTTTCTTGCTTTGTGCTTCTTCGAATGTGGTAGGTTCTTCATTGGTTGAATCCTTTGCAATGTAGATTGAGTGCTTTGTGACCAAAGAAGTATCATAACCAAACCTCTCTGGTTTCTTCTTCTCCCTTGAAGACCTAATAAGTGGTTGATGTGAGCTCTCGGGTCCATATGTAGCATCCTGCATCTTTGCTTTACCTTTGTTCTTCCATAGCTTTAGTCTTTCCAAGTCTTCTAGGTCAATCTCCGAATCACTTTCTTCAATCTGCTTTGGCTTCTTTGGTTGAAGTAATGGAAAATCTTCATCCAAGTCATAAGGCAGCTTCACTTTCCTGTCATCATCAAACCATGATTTGTTTTCATCAAAAATTACATCTCTACTCACAGAAAATCCTTTATTGGTTGAATTGTACAATCTATATCCTTTTTGGTTTTGGTCATAACCAATAAATATGCACTTCTCTGCCTTAGGATCCAAATTCCCTCTTACTTGAAAAGGAATGTGAGCATAGGCTAAGCATCCAAAGATTTTACAATGCTCTAGACTAGGTCTTCTTCCATTCCACACTTCATATGGAGTGGTTCCATCTAGTGACTTAGATGGAAGTCTATTTATGAGATATGTCGCTGTAGACACAGCCTCTGCCCATAGGTAGTTTGGCAATCCCTTTTAGTTGAGCATGGACCTTGCAGCTTCGACAATCGCTCTGTTCCTCCTCTCTGCTACACCATTGAGTTCAGGTGTATACCTTGTAGTGACTTCCCTTTTAATGCCTCTTTCATGGAGGAAGGCATCAAATTTAGAAGAGAAGTATTCTCCTCCACCATCTGATCCGAGTCTTTTCAAAGTCCTACCTCTTTGGTTTTCAACAAGAGCAATATACTTCTTAAAGCGATTAAACACTTCATCCTTGTGCTTCATGGAAAACAGAATGGTCCACCTGCTATAATCATCTATGAAAGACACATAATATCTTGAGCCTCATATAGATGGCTCCCTACTTGGACCCCACACATCCGTGTGCACTAGATCCAAAGGATTTTGATACATATATCCTTTCTTATTGAAAGGTTGTCTATGAGCCTTGCCGAGTTGACAAGCTTCACACTTATAAATCATGTGTTGCCTTGTGATATTAGGCAAACCAAGTATACTTTGGTCCCTGCAAATCTGTTTGAGTGTCATCTAACCAATGTGAGCAAGCCTTTTGTGCCATATCTCCAACTCTATTAGAGTTTGAGATCCATAGCTAAACAAAGGTATGTTCTTTGTATCTTCCACTTCAAAAGTGAAAAGCCTTCCTGTCTTTTCTCCTTTGGCAATCCTTCGAAAGCCTTGCTATGGGTCTTCAACATATGGTCCAAATTGGTTAAATCTAACCTGCAATCCTTTTTCAACAATCTATCCAACACTTATTAAATTTTTGGTAATTGTAGGGACATACAAGACTTTGCTTAAGAGGTTCATATTCCCATCTCATGTCTTCACATTACCTATCTTCTCCATTGAGTGCTTTGTGTCATCTCCTGTCTGCACTTCAAGCTTGTTATGAGGATCTTCCAAATCAGAAAGTAAAGCCACATTTCCTACTACATGGTTTGAGCATCCTGAATCAATGTAAATTATGTGATCATCATCCTTACCCTTCTTCACTGATAGATTCATAATCAATAATGAATCTTCTTGACTTTGGTCCTCTGCATAGTTATTGTAGTCTCTTCTTCCTCTATGGCCACTTTGATAGTTTTTATTGTTGTAATTGTTGTTGTAGCAGTTGTTGTTCTTGTAGCCTCCATTGTATCTGCCTCTATTTGATCCATAGCCACCTCTATTGAATCCTCTTCCTCTTGAGTTCCTCAGGTTCCTGAAACATTCTTCAATAGTATGGTTAGATAAGCCACATATATTTCAAGGTTGAGATGATTGGAATCTCCCCCTGCCTTGCTTTCCACTTCTGCCTCTTCCTCTAGCTCTTCCTCTACCTACAAAGTTTGCTTGGAAAGAGCTACCTTCATCTTCATTCTTCCTATTCTTTGACTTGTCCTTGACCTTAGCTTTATCAGAATATAAGGCAGAAGTTTGATTACCTCTTGAGGACTCACCACCTTTGCTAATCTTTGCTTCATGAGTGAAGAGTTGTTCCATGAGTGTGTTGAGGTCGGGTACATGCATGTCCATGTATAAATCCATGGCTGTTGTGAATGACTCGCACTTGCCGTCTGCTTTGATTCCATTTATGATTTGTCTAATGATTTGCTCCTCTTCAATTAACTCTCCAATGCTTCCAAGTTGGTCAGAAATCTCCTTCATCTTTGTGACATAATCAGTCACATTTTGCTTCGGGCTTTTCTTCATTGTTCTGAACTCCATCCACAATTGGTTCTTCCTTGCTCGAGTGTTGGAAGAGAAGAAAGAAGCAAGTGCATTCCAGGTCTCTCTTGATGTCTTCCATCCCTTGACATGAGGTAAAGAAAATCAGAGATTGAGTTTAGAATATAGGACCTTGCAAGTGCATCCTTTGAACACCAATTTGAAAGTCCTTCCACTTCTTCATATGATGGTTGCCCTTTGTTCCTAATGGTTGGCATTGCTTCATCTCCGGATATGAATCCATATAGATTCCTCCCTTGAAGGTAAGCCTTCACCTTAGAGACCATACCGGGTAGTGTTTTTAATCCAATTTGTCAATTGTTGATGGAAATCCATCTCCCACGTTGCTTGACTATGCTCTGATACCACTATGAAGAGAGATGGTGGATGCAATCCAAAGATGAGTAGGTGCTGCTACAACCAGCTTCACACCAGCCAATTGAGACTTCAGAGTTGATTAGTAGACCCTTTGAGCTTCCTAAATCCACCAAAATATCAGCCAAGTACTTTGGACCATGTATCCCAAAAGTTTAAGTCAAGACAGACTAGTTGCGAAATGACTAGCTCCCAAACTTGCTATTTTTGGACATACACCTGCTGGAAAAATTTAACAGTGCTCTCAACCTGGTAGGAATTAGATAAATTCCTTTTGGTCATATCAAATAGGCTTATCAAGCTTCCCAATACAAGTTAAAACACTTCAAATGATGGACTGAGCACTGAGAACAAGATTCATCAATTTGTGGAACATGCCCACCATTCTCGAGGCTCTGTAGAAATAGACGAGTGAGCGGTAAAATGAAGATATCTCCAAAACGGTACCTGCAATGACCATGAAAATTGATATGCAGAAACAAGACAGTAAGAGCTATCCAACGCATGTTAAAAAACTGAAAGATGTTGCGTGGAACTCGAGATATGACCTTCTGAAGTTACTACTCTGAGTGAGTATAACAGAGAACAAAATAGAGAAGTAGATAATGATAAATGTATAGATTCACATATGATTACAACCACATTGGCAATGAATATTTGAACAATGGGAATAGAATGATAGAGCTATGGAGTAAGCTCTTCAATCTCTACAAAATGACATGAAGTGGTCACGTACAAGGCTTGCTAATCGCCTCTTCCTTCTTTCTCTTTTTATAGCTATTCATGGAGGGAGTTTTGAATTCGAATTCGAATGGCTCCACCTAAAAGTGATCCCCAAAATTAGGAAAGATTCCCTCAGCTCAAAAATTTGTGGTTTTAGGTAGTTAGAGCCACGAATTTGCTTTTACATAATGGATGAGGTAAGCCATCTTTTTCCTTTTTCCTTTTTTAATTACAAGATATAAAAATGAACTCTTTTACAAGAGGTGTTCACATGACTACATATGTGACTTACAAATGATCATAATATCAAGCATAGCAAGCATGTAGGCTTGGGAAAAATGCACCAACAGCTCCCCCTCAAGCCTAACATGCTTGGCCTCCAGATAAGTCTTCAATTGTCCTTGATTTCCTGCAAGCCAATCATCAACTTGAATCTACTTAACTTTGTACCATCAAGAGCTTTAGTCAACATGTCTGCACATTGCATATATGTAGAGACATAGGATAGTTGAATATCCTTGCTCATTAGCTTCTACCTTACATAATGGTAGTGGACTTCAATATGCTTGGTTCTAGCATGGTATACCGGATTAGCTGCTAGATGTAGTGAGCTTGTGTTGTCACCAAAAATGTGAGGTGTTAAAGAATGAAGTCCAAGATCTGTGTACAAAGACTTTAACCACATGATTTCTTGAGTTGCATTAGCCAAACCTCTATATTCGGCTTTGGTAGAAGATAATTCCACGATTGGTTGCTTCTTGGATGACCAAGAAATGATTTTTGAACCTGCAAATGATATATACCCGGATGTGCTTCTTCTATCATCTCTAGATCCGGCCCAATCTGCATCTGAGTAGACCTTTAGCTCAATATCTGAAGTATATGAATAGAACAAACCTTCATTCATGGTCCCCTTTAGGTACTTGAGGACTCTCTTGGCCGCTTCCTTATGTGGTCTTCTCGGCTTATGCATAAACTGACTCAATATGCTAACACTATAGCATATATCCACCCTTGTGAGAGTTGCATAATTCAAACTTCCAACCAAGCTTTGATAGCTTGTGATGTCTTCAATTGGCTCTCCTTCTTAAGCACTAAGCTTATGATTTTGCTCCATAGGTGTACCTGCACACTTGGTATTTTCCATCTTGAATTTGACGAGCATGTCATGCACATACTTCCTTTGTGTGATGTATATACCTGAACCTGTGTAGATTAACTCCAATCAAAGAAAATAAGTGAGTGGTCCGAGGTCACTTATTTTGAACTCCTCCTTCATTTGACTCTTTACCTGTTTGATTCCTTCAAGATCATTGCCTGTGATAATAATATCATCAACATACACACATAAATAGATCACTTCAGATCCATTCCTCTTTATGAACAAAGAGGTATCCGCCTTGGTAGCTTTGAATCCTTGGTCCTGCAAATAAGTCACCAATCTAAAATTCCAAGCTCTTGGAGCTTGCTTCAATCCATATAAAGCTTTCTTTAGTTAACATACATAGTTAGGATGATGTGCATCCTAATATCCAGGAGGTTGTGCCATATACACTTCCACAGAAATCCATCCATTCAAGAAAGCATTCCTTACATCAAGTTGATAGAGATTCCAATTTCTAGATGCAGCAAGACTATTGAGAACCCTAATTGTAGGCATTTTTGCAACAGGAGAGAAAGTCTCCTCATAATCAACACCATGGGTTTGAGCAAACCCTTTAGCAACTTACCTTGCTTTCTGTCTATTTATACTTCCATCTGGATTCCTCCTTCTTTTGTATATCCATTGAGATCCAATTACCTTCATAGATGGCTTGTTAGGTACAAGCTCCCAAGTGTCATTCTCCTTCAAGGCTTCCATTTCTTCATCCATTGCATCTCTCCAAGCTTTCTTGCTTTGTGCTTCTTCGAATGTGGTAGGTTCTTCATTGGTTGAATCCTTTGCAATGTAGATTGAGTGCTTGGTGACCAAAGAAGTATCATAACCAAACCTCTCTGGTTTCTTCTTCTCCCTTGAAGACCTTCTAAGTGGTTGATGTGAGCTCTCGGGTCCATATGTAGCATCTTGCATCTTTTCTTTACCTTTGTTCTTCCATAGCTTTAGTCTTTCCAAGTCTTCTAGGTCAATCTCCGAATCACTTTCTTCAATCTGCTTTGGCTCCTTTGGTTGAAGTAATGAAAAATCTTCATCCAAGTCATAAGGAAGCTTCACCTTCCTGTCATCATCAAACCATGATTTGTTTTCATCAAAAATTACATCTCTACTCATAGAAAATCCTTTATTGGTTGGATTGTACAATCTATATCCTTTTTGGTTTTGGTCATAACCAATAAATACACACTTCTCTGCCTTAGGATCCAATTTCCCTCTTACTTGAGAAGGAATGTGAGCATAGGCTAAGCATCCAAAGATTTTACAATGCTCTAGACTAGGTCTTCTTCCATTCCACACTTCATATGGAGTGGTTCCATCTAGTGACTTAGATGGAAGTCTATTTATGAGATATGTCACTGTAGACACAGCCTCTGCCCATCGGTAGTTTGGCAATCCCTTTTCGCTGAGCATGGACCTTGCAACTTCGACAATAGCTCTGTTCCTCCTCTCTGCCACACCATTGAGTTCAGGTGTATACCTTGTAGTGACGTCCCTTTTAATGCCTCTTTCATGCAGGAAGGCATCAAATTTAGAAGAGAAGTATTCTCCTCCACCATCTGATCTCAGTCTTTTCAAAGTCCTATCTGTTTGGTTTTCAACAAGAGCAATATACTTCTTAAAGCGATTAAACACTTCATCCTTGTGCTTCATGAAAAACAGAATGGTCCACCTGCTACAATCATCTATGAAAGACACATAATATCTTGAGCGTGATATAGATGGCTCCCTACTTGGACCCCACACATCCGTGTGTACTAGATCCAAAGGATTTTGATACATATATCCTTTCTTATTGAAAGGTTGTCTATGAGCCTTGCCGAGTTGACAAGCTTCACACTTATAAATCATGTGTTGCCTTGTGATATTAGGCAAACCAAGTACACTTCCTTTTGTGCCATATCTCCAACTCTGTTAGAGTTTGAGATCCATAGCTAAACAAAGCTATGTTCTTTGTATCTTCCACTTCAAAAGTGAAAAGCCTCCTTGTCTTTTCTCCTTTGGCAATCTTTCGAAAGCCTTGCCTTGGGTCTTCAACATATGCTCCAAATCGGTTAAATCTAACCTGCAATCCTTTTTCAACAATCTATCCAACACTTATTAAATTTTTGGTAATTGTAGGGACATACAAGACTTTGCTTAAGAGGTTCATATTCCCATCTGATGTCTTCACATTACCTATCTTCTCCATTGAGTGCTTTGTGTCATCTCCTGTTTGCACTTCATGCTTGTTATGAGGATCTTCCAAATCAGAAAGTAAAGCCACATTTCCTACTACATGGTTTGAGCATTCCAAATCAATGTAAAATATGTGATCATCATCCTTACCCTTCTTCACTGATAGATTCATAATCAATAATGAATCTTCTTGACTTTGGTCATCTGCATAGTTATTGTATTCTCTTCTTCCTCTATGGCCACTTTGATAGTTGTTATTGTTGTAATTGTTGTTGTAGTAGTTGTTGTTGTTGTAGCCTCCATTGTATCTGCCTCTATTTGATCCATAGCCACCTCTATTGAATCCTCTTCCTCTTGAGTTCCTCAGGTTCCTGAAACATTCTTCAATAGTATGGTTAGATAAGCCACATATATTGCAAGGTTGAGATGATTGGAATCTCCCCTTGCCTTGCTTTCCACTTTTGCCTCTTCCTCTAGCTCTTCCTCTTCCTACAAAGTTTGCTTGGAAAGAGCTACCTTCATCTTCATTCTTCCTCTTCTTTGACTTGTCCTTGACCTTAGCTTTATCAGAATATAAGGCAGAAGTTTGATTACCTCTTGAGGACTCACCATCGTTGCTAATCTTTGCTTCATGAGTGAAGAGTTGGCCCATGAGTGCGTTGAGGTCGGGTACATGCATGTCCATGTATAAATCCATGGTTGTTGTGAATGACTCCCACTTGTCATCTGCTTTGATTCCATTTATGATTTGTCTAATGATTTTCTCCTCTTCAATTACCTCTCCAATGCTTCCAAGTTAGTCGGAAATCTCCTTCATCTTTGTGACATAATCAGTCACATTTTGCTTCGGGCTTTTCTTCATTGTTGTGAACTCCATCCACAATTGGTTCTTCCTTGCTCGAGTGTTGGAAGAGAAGAAAGAAGCAAGTGCATTCCAGGTCTCTCTTGATGTCTTGCATCCCTTGACATGAGGTAAAAGAAAATCAGAGATTGCGTTTAGAATATAGGACCTTGCAAGTGCATCCTTCGAACACCAATTTGAAAGTCCTTCCACTTCTTAATGTGATGGTTGCCCTTTGTTCCTCATGGTTGGCATTGCTTCATCTCCGGATATGAATCCATATAGATTCCTCCCTTGAAGGTGAGCCTCCATCCTTAGAGACCATGCCGGGTAGTTGTTTCGATCCAATTTGTCAATTGTTGATGGAAATCCATCTCCCATGTTGCTTGACTATGCTCTGATACCACTGTGAAGAGAGATGGTGGATGCAATCCAAAGATGAGTAGGTGCTGCTACAACCAGCTTCACACCAGCCAACTGAGACTTCAAATTTGATTAGTAGACCCTTTGAGCTTCCTAAATCCACCAAAATATCAGCCAAGTACTTTGGAACATGTATCCCAAAAGTTTAAGTCAAGACAGACTAGTTGCAAAATGACTAGCTCCCAAAACTTGCTATTTTTGGACATACACCTGCTAGAAAAATTGAAGAGTGCTCTCAACCTGGTAGGAATTAGATAAAATCCTTTTGGGGATACAAAATAGACTTAGCAAGCGTCCCAATCCAAGTTAAAACACTTCAAATGATGGACTGAGCATTGAGAACAAGATTCATCAATTTCTTAAACATGCCCACCATTCTCGGGGCTCTGTAGAAATAGATCAGTGAGCAGTAAAATGCAGATATCTCCAAAACGGTAAGTCCAATGACCATGAAAATTGATATGCAGCAACTATACAGTAAGCTATCCAATGCACATTAAAACACTGAAAAATGTTGCACAGAACTCGAGATATGACCTTCTGAAGTTACTGCTCTGAGTGAGTATAACAGAGAACAAAACAGAGAAGTAGATAATGATAAATGTATAGATTCACATATGATTACAACCACATTGGCAATGAATATTTGCACAATGGGAGTAGAATGATAGAGCTATGGAGTAAGCTCTTCAATCTCTACAAAATGACATGAAGTGGTCATGTACAAGGCTTGCTAATCGCCTCTTCCTTCTTGCTCTTTTTATAGCTATTCTTGGAGGGAGTTTTGAATTCGAATTCGAATGGCTCCACCTAAAAGTGATCCCCAAAGTTAGGAGAGATTCCCTCAGCTCAAAAATTTGTGGTTTTAGGTAGTAAGAGCCACGAATTTGCTTTTACATCATGGATGAGGTAAGCCATCATTTTCCTTTTTCCTTTTTTAATTACAAGAGATAAAAATGAACTCTTTTACAAGAGGTGTTCACATGACTACACATGTGACTTACAAATGATCATAATATCAAGCATAGCAAGCATGTAGGCTTGGGCAAAATGCACCAACAAAAACTACCCATATAATAGACAATCTAGACCAATGCCACCCCAACAGTACAAACAATATGGATACCCTCCGAGAGAGCAAGGCAGGGAGGCTGCGAGATATGCTCCATATCAAGGACCACCCATGATTCCAAGAACATATGAGTATCAAACATATAACCAGACTCAACTAGTGCTAGGAAAACAAGCCCCACATCCACAAAATGTCATACCTATCAAATATGTACAACCTGAAGAAAACTTAGAGAGAGCTATTGTTGGCCTACGAGCAATGAGGAGATAAAGTAGTCAAGCACAATCTGACAAAAAGGCCTAACCAATTTTTCACATGAATCAAACTACACAAAAACAATGAAAAATCAATGGAAGAATGAAATAAGGGACCTAAAAAATATCTAAGAATGTCTTGGTTTATATTCTTATTATTGTACAATAAGAACCTCATCCAAATCTTGAAATTAAATTAAAAAATGCAAATATAAATATAGACATTTAAAATACATAATTTAACACACATTCTTTGTCACCATCCTACAAAGAAAAATCAATGGAAGCACAATAGAAGCTTCTATAAGAGGGAGATACATTATGTAAGAATGTCAAGGGTTAACTTGTTACAATCTTAAGGGTTGGAACTTAATCACCCTTGGTGGCAGGCAAGTTATGCAAGATAATGATTTCTCTGATCTAATGTTAACTATTGCATCATCAATTGAGAATCTAAACTGTGATGATACCTCATCAAGGTATTCTAGGAGCTCCCTTACATTTTTGAGATTCCAATTTGTAGTGACAATTATTTTCCTTGATTGAACATCTGGATGAATCAATACTTCTAACTCAAATTCTGGACAGCTCTCCTTTGAGTCCAAGGCTATCCAAAGTCCAAGATTTTTTTTTTCCACCTTCTATAGTCATATCCTAAAACCAGAGATTGTCGACATATCTGATATGAGATTGAAAGAGAATTGGGACTAAGTTTACATAGAATAATGTCACCTATCTTTTGAACTTCTTTGTTATCTCATTCCCTACCTAAAACATCATCAATCTCTAAAATAGAGAATCTCCTATTCAACCACATTGTTTTTGTTTTCTATAATAACATGTTTTTAAAGCATGCTACAAAGACATGAATAGGCAAAAACCATTGAATCTTTATCCTTCTTGAAATTCGGCTTGCTGACATTGCCTTTTGGATATCAAATTTCATTTTGCATAGAAAACTTGAAACTGTTGAATGATCAGGAGCATCCCAATCTAATGAAGAGATGCAAGGAGCAGGTACATGTACAAGATTTCCATCAGAACTCCTCCCTGATGGCACTTGATAATCTGCATAATGGACATATAAAATAGAGGCATTGTTTTGGACATACATGCACATATTGGGCACAAAATAAGTATGAAGTGTTCGAGAAGGAGGCCAACAATGAACAACATGGGATGGCCCAAGCCTACTTCATCACCATGAGAACACTGAAGCAAAGTCAAGGGATGGACGAAGCTTAATTTCTAGATACATTTTTGCCTTCTTTTCTTTTCCTCTCAAACCATGAAGCATGCACTACATGTTTTAAAAGAAATGAACTCAGAAGTGGATGCATAGATTCAGGTGGCCTAGTTTCTTTTGTCACTAGATAATTAGCCATGGAAATAAGTTTCACTATGCATCCAATTCATTGCTTTGAAAAGAAAGATTGGATGTGCATAAAAATGGTCATGGTTAGGAAGAATGCATCTATTGCACTATTGAAACTTGCATATACAAAGTTGCATGGAAAATTTTGCACCATCCTTTGAATGAGCAAAGTTCCAATTTGGAACTTTTTTCATGCTTTAGGGAGGGGTTCAACTTTTGAACCTTATGCATGTAGCACCTTTTCCAATAAAGGTGTAATCGTTTGGCATACACTATGGGTTTTTGAGTTAAGAGGGAAATTTGATTTATTTAAGCTTAAGTTAAGATATAATATCCATTATAGGAATAATGGTAGTTGAGCCAATTGGCCATATTAAAGCTCTACCATTCACTTCCTATAGGATTTGCTTATTATAAGCCAAGAAATAATACATTACTAAGATACTTAAAACTTAAAGTGCCTCTTATGGAATTTTTAATTTCATAAAAGTCCATGGCATGCCTGATTAGCAAGGCCATAAACTTAAGGTGATAGTACAAAATATTATCTCTTCATAAAACCATGATACAATGGTGGTAACTTAGAGCACCATCTTCTCAAGTTCTAAGGAAGAGAAAATATGGGATAGCAGGATCTTAGTTTTGGAAGATGAAAGTATTAGTGCTTTTTTCGAGAAAGTCCTTTGTTTGAAAGAACTAAAGAACTATTCGGAGCTTTACATTATTCTTCCAAGCAAATGCAAGGCAAAGGTAAGATTCAAGGGTTTAGTAAACCCTAATTACCATTTTCTAATTTCCTAGAAGTAAAGGACTATTGAAAATGGTAAATGGCATTACCATCTACTTCAAATTAAAGATCTCATTGGCAAAGCAAATATTCTTCTTTTAGATTACTCGTTATGTCAAAAAATAATATCTACTTGAGTATAAACTAGCTCTATTATCAGTCGACATAACATGATCTTTTAGAGTACATGTGAACAAAAGAATCATTGAAAGGCCAATCTTTGACATTAAGTCTTGTCAAGTTGCAATTACAATTAAGACTTGGTAAGTTAAAAGTTTCATGAACACCAAAACATGCTACGGAAATTACACTTACAAGTCTATATAAGTAATAGCTCTTACTTGATTAGACTAAAAGAAGGTTTAATCTCAAGATTCAAGCTCAAGTTACCTTTACTAAAGTGGAAGTGTAAGCCGGATGGTATGGGACATCTAGGTTTACACTACCACTAAAGTAAATTCGGTGGTATGGGACATAGGATTTGTGGGTAATCTCAACTTGAACTTTGGGACATTTGTTCTCTAAGCTTGGAGAAGATAAAGCAAAAAGCTCTCAATAGTTCTTTTAACTAGGGAGAACAATAAAAGATTGAAAATAAACTCTTTCAAATTCTATTAAAAGATCACAATTTCAATATAGCCTGAGGTTGTTTTCGAGGAGAAAAACTCTTAACACTAGTTTGGTACCAAAACAGGACACTTAAGTGTCCTTTTTTGATAATTTTCCAAAAAATCACATACCTTCTACAAAGAGAATTTGAAAAAATCCTTTAACAAACATATTAAATATAATTCAAAGGTTAATGCAAAAATATAAAACACAATAAATCATGTTTTATGTTCATGTAAATAGCCTCTCAACATGCTATGGTAGTGAACAGGATGAAAATTCCTGATCAAATGTATTTTTATCAAAAGAAAAAAATTCATCATATGAAAGAAAAAATTATACACATTCCTTGAAACATAGATCACATGGTATGAGCCTCAAAATCACTTAGAAAAATCATTTCAATTCAAAAAAATCAATTATTTTGACTCTGTACACCAAAAACAGCAACTAGTTCTAGTTATGGTTCAAACAAACTTATGTGAATCCATAGAAGTGTACTATTGTGCCAACAATCAAACAAGTTATGAAGACAACAACCAAGGTATACACATATAAAATCAACTCATATGACTCTAGTCGCCAAAAATAGAAAGCTAAAGCCAATATATGACTCAAAAGAATTTATGGACATCATTCAAGGTGTACACATTCAAGTTACCAAGTAAAAAATGTGTGATATAACAAACCAAATCTTACATACATGAGGCTAAATAATTTATTGAAATCCACCAAAATTTTCATGTCTTTGGAGAGAACCAAGAATCTTTTGTTGTGTGGGCATCGACCAAATTCTATACATACAATCATGAATAGTTTGTGGACACATACTCAAAAGCCTTTGATATAATCTTTGATATCATAAAATGATAACGATCATTTGAAAACATTTCATCATTTCCATCATGGATGCCATCTTCTTTTTGTCAAATGAAATATGTATGCCAACTATTTTCATTCTTATCACAATCACCATTGTGGATCATATATAATTTGACGATATTAAGAATGAAACATGGCATGAAAGAATATTTTGGAAGGTTTAATACTTAGAATATCATTTAAATAATTATTTTTTTTCATCATAATTTTTTATTCCACCTTTGGACCTATGTTCTTTTGTGAACATAGAAATATATGCTTTGCCAATTCAGCATGAAAGTCAGCACCAAATAGAATGGCTACTAGTTCAAAGTGGAGGCCTTCTAACTTTGAATAAAAACATGCATTCAATTAGTATGAAGGTTATCCATTGATAACTTGCCAATTCTCAACAATCTCACTTACACACAAGTTATAGTGAGCCATTCTTTTAAAGGTGCGATAAATGGCAGTGCTCTAGAGAAGACAAGGTTTGAGTCCATGTTTAGCACTTATGTAAGTGTTCAACCTTCTCCAAAGATCCTTAGACACTTGCTTTACACTACCAAAGTCCATGAATAGCTTTCCATTTCCTAAAACATATCCAATTTGTCAAAATGTTCGAATTGTGTTATTTTTTCAGTTATGCAAAAAGTTGAGTTTTCAAAAATCCCCATTTTCTTCTTCATTTAATAACACATGTGAAGTTGTAAAATGTCAAAGATTATATTTTTCTCTAAAAGTAAATGATGTGGGCTATCAAATCCAAGTGAGTATGCCACCAAAGCCTCAAGGGTGTCATCAAGAAAAATCAATCAATTTGGTTTAAAAGTAGGACACTTAAGTGTCCTAGGACACTCAAGTGTCCTAGTACAGAACTAGTGTTAAGGAGGGGAGAAAGTCCCCAAGAACTTGTATCTTATGCCTTAAAGAGACCAAACAATGTAATGCAAGGCAAAAAATATGCAAGAAATAGATAAATTTGAAGTACTTCCTCGTATGCCTCATACATCTTTCAATATCTCTGCCAACTAGATGAAGTTCTCAAAGATTGGGAATCCTCAAAGAACCTCAATGCAAGAGAAGATTTTGATAAACCATAAGGAATGTACAAATCCTAAGTGGGGTAGGAAAAGAAGATGGATAAGCTATAAAGCATAATCCTAAAGGCATCTTGATGCTTCATGGGATAACACAACATTAAGTTGTGGATTCAAATAGATGAAGACCTAAGGAAAATGGTTTCCTATATGAAGCATAATAGTTATATCCCCAAGTAAAACCCATGGGTAAAGCATAGAACATGAAGGGACGTATTTGAGAAAGACCTAGTCTTATCTCTTATTTTGGCTAAAGAGGAGAAGAAAAGCTAAAAGACCCAAGTAGGGCATAGATCAAATCAAACTTTAAGTTTGATAAGATGAGTCACACCACATTAAATGGTTAATCAAATATTTAAGTAAGATTAGTGGTGGTGTATCTTAGACCCTGTGTCCTTGCTCTCGTAATTTGGTACCATAGTTGGTCACAGATGAAGAGCATTAAAAAGGATAGAGAAGGTGAGAAGGTATAGATACATAATTATGTGGATTGGATGAAGAACCCATTGGTATGGGACAATGGGTACTGATTCCCATTGAGTACTTTTTCTTGATGGCTAGAAGAAAAAGGGACTCATGATCCAATGGAATATGTCAAGAAGATTATAGGCATCTTCTTCGATTATCCTTTCAAAAGGAAAATGAATTCTACCAACAAAATATGAAAGGATCTATCTCTTGTAGAGAGTTAGAAATAAGGAGAGGATCAACTTCTTTGAGTTTGAAGGTAAATTCCAAAGGATGAAGCTCTTAAAACTTTATCTCAAAGTTATGACTTGGAATTCAAGGAAACATAAAGATGATCTTAGGCTAAGCTTGAAAGAATGCTGAGAAAGATCATCCTTTGGATACTTCATAGTTCAAGTCAATGAGAAGAATTAGAGAGATCTAGTGATGATGTCAACATAAGACATCTTATAAAAGATCTAGAATATTAAGGAGAGAATTCTAGTAGGATCAAGAAAAGCTTTAAGTTTGAGATCCAACTAAAGATCCTTAAGGATTAAGTATTGAATAAATGGTTAGAATAATCCATTACTAACTCGTGACCTTCAAGATAGCATGATCTTTTACACTATGAGTTCCCATCTAGGGACATAGTTATAAAGATCTTAATCTTTTTGAAAGAACAAGTAAAATATATTTCAACCAATTGGAGTCTTCAATAACTTGATTGATCCTTATGGGTTCTATTTTCTTGAAGTGGATGATCAAGACTATGTAACATTTTGAAAAAATATTGAACCCACTTTTAATAAGCTATTCAAATTCTCTCCAAAAGTAAAGAGGATGTTATATCCTCTTAGAATTAGATAGATAATCCACCTATACCATTCTATTGGTTAGGCAAGGAATTATAAAAAATAGATTCCCCTCTATGTTTGGAGGCAAATTTTAAACAGGAAAATCCACCCATTTTACTAAGCCTAAAGGTACAAAGTATGTGTACATCTAAGAGGAAGTGATTTGGGTAGGGATTATGAAAGATTCATCTTCCTTTTAAAACAAATTGGATTCTAACTTGAGAGATGAATCTGATCAAGAAACTGTAAGAAGCATTCATCTAATTTGCTAGGTTCATGCACAAGTGGTGCAAACAGATGGACCAAGGTAGCAATTTAGCTAAAGTCAATCCACCTAATTCCCATATTTGAGCGATGGAACCCAGATGGAACATGTCTTAAACAAGGAAATAGGCAAGGATGTTCTCTTCCACCCTTTTCATTATTTCCATACTTAGCATTCGACTCAATTCTCTTTTGCATGCAAAACTAGATGAAGCTTTGAATGATTGAGGCAAGGAATCAGACCACACATGGATTCTCCTCTTTAAAAATTCATTTGGGATAGAAGTCACACTTTTTAAGAGGTGAATTAGAGAGATAAAGGCCATGATCCTTGAGATTGATCATGGGGCAAGGGGGAATACCCCAAGGTATATATCTCCACTCATTTACGAGGACTGAAATGCTTTTAAGGGGGGGAGAATGTTGTATAATTTCATGGGTCTAAGGGGTAGAACCCTTGGGTTTCTAGGTGTGAAAACCTTGGGATTCATGGTTTATTTATCCCTTTTAGATGGTTCTTGAACCTTAGGGATAATTCTCTAAGGTGTAGTACCTTAGGCTTGATTGGAAGCTTCTCCTTGCCACTTGGTTTGTACGTGAGAGCTTGGAGAGTCTTCTTTTAGAAGCCATGTGATTTCGTGTGATTTCATAAGCTTGGAAACCATGTGACCACCTTAGGGACCGATGTGATGGAAGGTACACATGTCGCCTTGAGAGGGACTTGCCCCCTTGGACTTGGAGCTATATATTGGAGGGGTTGGTAGGGTGGAAAGTGCATCTCTCTTCCTAGTATGAGTCTAGTTAGTTAGTCTTCTTAGTTTGCATGTGGAGGCTATGGAGTCCTTCCACAACACTTCCCCTGCCAAAAGAATCCATATGTTGTGAAGTAGATGATTCTACTACTCCAAATGTTACCTGTAATTCTTGATATTTTGAAAACCACTTAGAAGATCCTGTTGGCATGATCCTTCTCCATTGTACGGAATATCCATTCTCCAAATGCTTTCCAAAATTATCCTTCACAATAAATGAAGGTTCGAGGAATGGGGGTTATCAGAATAACATCCGGAGCATTTCTATTCCATAAACAGATAGAATACATAGACTGTACTGAAAGAAATATCATATTACATAGGTTTCATAACAAGGAACAAGGAGATTAGAAATAAAAAGATAGTCATTCATTATAGAGTATAATTACAACAAGATTAATGGAGAAACTTACAATCAATCTACATAGTCAAGAGTGCAACTGTGAGAAAATCTAACTTCGGCCTCTTGACATCTATATATCTCTTCTTCTAATATCTGTCGACATATATATCTCAACTTTCTAAAACTACCCTTTTAACTTTTAGAACCCATTACAAGAGTGAACGTGGTGCTTAGAAGTTAACATTTCGAGGAAAATTTAAGGGCACTATATTACAAAATACAATATTAAGATAAAGATTTTGCCAATACAATCTCATCTCTACATTATACCCATCACCTTCTCACAATGGTATCAGAGCAAAGTTAAAGGTTAGATATGATGGGGGATGAATTCCCCTCACCAATTGGCATGTTGGATCAAAGAAACTACCACTCAACATAATGGAAGCTTATCTTTAAAGAAGAAAATTGTATGGATACATCTCAGGATATGAGATGATGTCAATATTTAGAAGTAAGGGCCGATCAACTCAAAAGGAGCGGCAAAGATTGAATACATGATGTTCAAAGGATGCTTTGGAAAAGTCTTTATGATGCTTGAGATGCATTTGATGGTATTCTCTAATAGAAAGTTGTTGGATGCTTGATTTACTCATGCATTACTCGATCACATATTCAGTTTCTTGTCTCATAGATGAGCAGGTTTACGCATTGACCATGTGTTAAGCATTGGTACTAAGTTAAGCACATCTTTAGCTACTTGAGTGGTATCCAACTACTTGGATTGTTTTATCCCCAATGGGGGCCATATGGAGTGATTTGAAGCACCAAAAGTCACCCAAGGAAATGGAAGGACAAAGGACTTGAAGTGAAAGGTCGAGGTGAGAAAAGATGCAAGCGTAGGTGAAGAGTCACAAATTCCCATGCACATATCTCTATGTGTAGAAGTAATTTGAACGTGAAAATTTGTGGAGATGAAAAGGTGATGTGATAGAAGCATATGCTAGGCATTCTCTCACCAATGGATATTTAATGTGCTACAAGACACATAGGTATTCCAACCACATACCTTTTCTATACACAGTCACCTTGTGAAGCTCATATATCTCTATTGTTGGAAAGCTTATTTCTCATATTTTATTTGGCATATGTATCTCTCCTAGATGATTCTCTGATAGTGACTAAGAACATTTCTTTTGAACCTAATTTTTTTGCTTAACTTGAATTGATAGGTATCCTATATTTGGATAGTTGTTTCTATGGACATATGAGCTCCAAATGGAGTGTTATTTAGCATCTTAGAAAGCTAAGAAAGTCTATTATTTGTGAAAAGAATTTCAAAGCCATTGGATCTTTGAGTTATGATTGAAGCATATTTTAGTAGGCATGTGTCTTATAGGGTAGTTTCTCGAGCTTGAAAAATGGATTTTGTATGAAAAACTTATGTCAATTCAGGGTTTTAGGGGTTAAAATAGGCAAAAAAGATCTCTCAAGATATTTTTGTGCTTTTGTAAGGCCTCCATAATGCTATAGGTAAAAGGCCTTGAAGAGTGCTTGATTTTAGCCTTAATTTTCAAAAAAAATAACACCTTAAGTTTTTTTGAAATTTTTTGTCTATTGCAATAGACAACGTCTATCACGATAGACCTATCTGTCGTGATGGACAGCTATCTGTCATCATCTCTATCATTCATGGATATCTATCTTGGTCTCTATCTATCGCAATAGATGGGTGTGTGTCATGATAGATGTTGTCTATCATGGGTTTGGTCTGTCGTGATAGATGATGTCTATCGTGGGTTTGGTTTGCTATGATAGATAGGTGTCTATCATCATAGACAATCTCTATCATGCGTGGGTATCTCTCGTGGCCTCTATCTATCATGATAGATGGGTGTCTATCATGATAGATGTTGCCGATCATGGGTTTGGTCTATGGCGATAAACGATGTCTATCATGGGTTTGATATGTCATGATAGATGGGTGTTTATCACGATAGACAAGTGTCTATCGTCTGTTGTGGGTCTATCTATCATAATAGATGGGTGTCTATCACGATAGGTGGTGTCTACCATGGGTTTGGTATGCCATGATAGATGGGTGTCTATTGTGATAGATGTGTGTCTATCATCTGAGGTGGGTCTCTCTATCGTGATAGATGGGTGTTTGTCGCGATAAATGGTGTTTATTGTGGGTTTTTTCTATTAGGATACACCAAGAAAACACAAATTTTTGTGATGTTTCTAGTGATCTAGGATGCTCTAGTGGCGTGCTTTATTGTGCCATGCATGAAAACAACAAATACCAACTTTCTCTGTTGTGACAGACACAGGTCGTCATCTCTAGATTGGTGCAGAGGGCTATCATACCTATGCAAACTATTGGAGATAATGATACAACCAAAACCTATACCAAAAGCTCACAAACAACAAGGAACTGAATGCACACAAGCTCTCTCTCACTCTGTCTCACAAATGAAATAAGGTAAATGAAGTGGAGAAGGGAATATGACCAAAAAACTAAAAATTCAATGAAGATGGAGATGGAGCTCGGAGGTGGTGAGGATAATGACAATGATGATGGTGATGAAGTAAGTAAGAAAAAATAAGGAAAAGTAAAGAAATTACTTATGACTCCAACATCACAACTCTATGTCTTCCCATCACACGCTCATCCTTGGTCTTTCCCCAGCAACAATGCCAAATTTGGTGTCACTCTTGCACAATGGTGAGTACCAACATGAGGAGATCCACCTCATACATGTCAATCTGTGGAGACATGAGAACTGGTAGGATGACCATGAGCAAGTGAAGGCACAAGCATGTGAGTGAGAAGCACACTAACATGCATAGAAATACACACACACACACATGCACACATGTCAAGAACAAAGAGAGGAGCAATGGAGTGCTTTCAATTACAAAAGAACTCTGTTAGAAAAGCTCAAATCTCTAACAAGCTAACCTAAAAAAATGAGCTCTCTATCTTTTTTTATAGTATTTTGACTAGTTTTGGTCCTATTCAGACCTAGTGTCTGGCCTTGTTAAAAACTAGGTCCCATGGCTTATTTGGGGCACAAATGAGATCTAAAAAATACAAAACTTGGTACAAAGATGCTTTTTATACTCGTCAAGCTTGAGAACTCCTCGCCTTGAACAAAATGGAGTGTAATCTACCAAAAATGGTATTTACAAAGTGAGAGTAGTGATAATAATATTTGCAGGAGTGAATTGATGACTTCAATTATTCCCCTTCATCTAAACTCATATTGGCATTTTTTTGTTTAATCTTAACATTCTGATGAGGTTTCAACTAAGAAATAATTATACAAGAAGTTGGATAAGTAAGTTCTAGATGAACAAGAGATCTAGAATTCAACATCTAGTTTCAATTAAATTATTTGAGTCTATCAAAGGTGCACATTAGTTTCACTTAAATTATTTGATTCTATCCATCTTTTCTGTCCTCAAGTTATGCAAGAGAAAGTATTGTGGTGCACATAACAAGTAATATTAAAGAGGGTGGAGAACCTGGTGCAAATTCCAATCCAAGGTATGATATTTCAAAATATGGAGCATGACTTAAGTCATAAAATAGAGGAGACGAGATTAGAGAAGATGACCGATTCAAGCGACTAGCGCAATCTGAACTTGTCGGATCGCCCTTATCGTTTGGATCGGGCGTGTTAGCAAACTACCGAGAGAGACTTCAAAAAGTGACTTTGCGTAAAGGTTTGACTCAAGACTATAAAAACAACTTGCAACAGTTCATCTCATGCAAGATTGCTTAAAGGGGATGCTATGTTTAAACGGATAATACTACTGATGCAAGCAATAGGGGCAATCCAAAATACTCCGATTCCCCGTATCGCTTGTATTGGTCGTGTCCTCTTTCTTCTTTATGTTCTTCTCTATCTTCTCCAATTTAAACTTTCCAACAAGAATGAAGTAAGAAACCCACAATGCAGTCATATTTGTGACACGACCAAATTTAATTGGACCATGCAATGAACTTTTGTTTAACTCTCAAGAGGTTCAATACAACTGTATATTTCTCAAGGCATGTAAATATTGTTAAGGCAAATAAATATGGTTACAATGACCATATTCCTGATGAAGATTGCATAAGTACATACAATTTGTACATAAATAAATCTTCCAACCTATGTTGGGTTCACAATAGATTTTAATCTTAGACTCAAAAATGATTCATCCCTTTCTATCATTTTTGGAGCCCTCTTTTCTCTAATGCTTGTGGCCCTTTTTTTGGAGCTTTCACCTTGACTCATTTTCTTGGTCCAATGCTTCAATGGTGAGTGAAGAGGATGCCCTTTCTTTTATTCTTCAGACTTCTTTTTATCAGGTGGAGGGGGTGGAGGTGAGTCTCGATGATTGAGGCAGATTGCATGTTTCATAATGCCATTTATTGCTCTCTCTCTGATCAAGATGATCCATGCATTTGGATAGTCTAATAAATTTAATGCAAGACTGTAAAACCTTCTTTCCAAGAATCTTACAACATTTGCAATCACTCTCTAGCCACATGACGTTGCGTCTTTCTGCAATGGCACATGAATTTGTATGTATCCAAATTGCTTTTGTTCATTCAATTTAGCAATTCGAGGAAAATTTTGATCAATATGCATCTTGAGAAGCTTTGCAACACTGCATTGTAAAGTGAAGATCAGAATGGATGGCATGGCTCTCAAATAGAGAACAAAAAAATGTATAACAACTTACACTTTGCAATTCCCATGTTGTGATTTAAGAGAATTGAGGAAAAGAGCTTGATATGCATTGAAGTCAACAATAATAAGACTCCAATGGCCCCTGTCAATGAGTTGCATGTAAATATACTTTCTTTAATGAAACAAATGTACTTTTCAAAATGAAGATGAATACTTACTTTTCAATATATGGGTAGATAACACATTCTACCTCTTCTATAAAATTCTCTAGAAAGACTTGGCATCTCCATGTTTATGCAAAAAACAGTGTGTCACTAGAGGATCTATGATAAATACTTTTCTTTGAATCGCTTCCTCACATTGTTGAAGAAGAACCCTACAAATCAAGAAATAAAAATTTAGTTAAGGAACTAGAAAATTAAGCAATACAAGAGCACTTTATGGCCTCTAGATAATACCTGAGTGAGATGTTGACCACACTATCTGATATTTCAACATGAAACTACCTCAACATTTTGTTGTCTCTAGGTCTAATGTCAAGGAACCATTCATCCTACCATGCCATTGCAACATTAACTATTATCTGCCCATCTCGTTTCTTAAGGAGCTCTTTATTTGCTTTCTATAACTTCTTAATCTGGTTTAAGATGGCACTTTCCTCTATAAATAATCACTACTTTTTCCCGTCCTCCTCACTATTTGCTGCAGCTCTAGTTTCATGATCAGGAGTGACCTGAGGGTTGATATCTTCAATGACAATTGTTGATTTGGGTGCTCGGGCTGGAGGTATATTTAAAATATCGAAGAATTTTTTATCATGATGATCAATAGGAACAAGAGATTTATCAAATTTATATCTTATTCTTGATACAATAACATAATCCTTTTCCATTAGTGTTACTCTGTGAGAATGAGCAGCACATAAATAGGCATCATTCATAAAGTCCATAGCAAAGTCCTCTATAGCTTCTTGCAGGCATATCAATGCTTGAGTTTGCCACCTCACATTGATAAAGGATGAGGTCTTCATCAAAGAACAGAGATTGGTTGTGATCTGCTTGACAACTCTCATAAATGGAAGTCTAGGGATCTGTTGGTGCAAAGCAAGCCTACACACATTGGCTTGGAACATTGGAAGCTTTGGAAGACTTGGCTTGGATATCAACCTTGAAGTATTCACAAAGGACTTGGATCCTTGAAGGATATATTCACTTGAAACAATGATCATAGGAACCAATGCTTAATTGGTTATTACCATTTATCTCATGTAAAAGTCTATATGACTTTAATCACTCTTGTAAACTCACCTACTTGAGAAAGTCGTGGAAAAGTAGATGGATGATTGAGAGAATATCTCATTCACTTTTAGGTACAAGATTCTAGGAGATTGACAATGATTTTGAAATTCAAAATCTCACTCAATCTCTATATAATTCACAAGTCAAAAGTCGCGGGCATCTTCACTCCTCCCGAGGCAATTCTGAGTCAATCATTGAGTGTGTGTGAGCTACACCATAGCCTACACCTCTGAGTACCATTGAGCATCACATTACATGCCAATGGGAATGTACAATCATTAGATTTAATCAATATACATATATTCATAGTCTCTGTTTTCTCTGAGTGACTACCTCCAAGTCTGTCAACTTCAACAGGGCATATCGCAAGATCTACTAAACCAAATTGGATGATTCAAAGCTCATTGGAACCAGCTCAAAGTATTCTACAACACTACAAAGTTTCAAGTCATTCCATTCAGCCATTTGGGAGAAATCACGGTCGAAGCAGTCTCTGGTATTTTTCTGTGTAGATCCTAAAAAGTCGGGGGTGTCTCTGATTTTGCTAAAGATCATTCTCAGTGCATAGTTTATTAATTGGAGTGATTTAACTTGCTAATGGTAGCTTGTTAAGTTAATTTAATACTCCCAGAAGGAATTAATCCAATTGTAAGTGTGCTGGTCACACTGAGCTTAAGACTGAGCAGGTATCATTACTGGAATAGAAAGTTTTTGGACTTGTGAAAGTTCAAAATCATCTGTTTTGATTTGGTCATTACACAATTAACTTGTAAAGCACATATATAGTTCCTTGGTGTCATTTGGAAGCTCAAGGAGTCTCCTAAGTATATCTGAAGAGAAAGGAGGGCAGGTGTGAAGCAGGATTTGCAGCACCAACTCAACTTCTGATTGCATCCATCCATCACTTCCAACAGTGGTATCAGAGCAAATAAGGTAATCATGGGTGATGGTTTCCCTTCCTTCATTGACAAATTTGATAGAAATAACTACCAGACTTGGTCATTGAGAATGAAGACCTATCTACAAGGGAGAAGCTTGTATGGATACATATCAGGAGATGAGGAATTGCCCTCATTCAAGACCAGAGGCCTACCTACAAAGGATGAACATGAAAGGCTCAACCAATGGTGTGCAAAAGATGCTTTGGCAAGGTCATATCTCCTAAACTCTATCTCTGATTTCCTTCTACCTCATGTAAGGAACTGTAAGACTTCCCAAGAGACTTGGGAAACCTTGTCAACATACTTTTCATCAAGCACAAGGGCCAGAAAGAATCAGCTATGGATTGAGTTTACAACTCTGAGGAAGCAATCAAAACAATGTGTCTCAGATTTTGTCACCAAAGTCAAAGACATTGCAAATCAACTTGCAAGTGTTGGAGAAGAAATTGAGGAAGAGCAAATAGTCAGACAAGTGATCAATGGACTAAAGGCAGATGACAAGTGGGAGAGCTTTACCACAGCAATGGACTTGTACATGGACATCCAAGCACCTGATCTAACAACTCTGATTGGACAACTCTTTACACATGAAGCAAAGATCACAAAGAATGGAGAGCAATCAAAAGGTAACAATCCCTCTGCCCTATATACTGATAAGAAGTCTAAAGACAAGGGTAAAAGCAAGAAGGTTGATGAAGAAGGCTCTACCTCCCAAGCAAACTATGCAGGGAGAGGTAGATCATCAAGAGGTAGGGGCAGAGGAGGTAAGTCAGGTAGGGGGAGACCCTACAATCAATCTCCATGCAATATTTGTGGCTTGTCTAACCATACTACAGATGAATGCTACAAAAACTACAAGAACCAAAGAGGAAGAGGTCACCAAAGAGGAGGATACTCTCAAGGCAGAGGTAGATTCAATCAATCTCAAAGCTACCATGGCTACAACAATAATTACAACAATAACTACAATCACAATGGCAATTATCAAGGTGGATACAGGAACAGAAAGGATTACAACAATTATGCAGAGGATCAAGATGATTCCTTGTTGATCATGAACATGACATCTAAATCAGGTATCAATGATGATCATTTGTTCTATATTGATTCAGGTTTCTCTAACCATGTAGCTGGAAATGTTGCCTTACTCTCTGATTTGGAAGAACCCAAAGGCAAGCACCAAGTGCAGACAGGTGATGACACTAAACATTCAGTTGTTAAAGTAGGCAATGTCAAAACAAGTGATGGTAATCAGAATTTACTAAGCAGAGTGTTGTATGTTCCAACAATCACCAAGAATCTGATGAGTGTAGGTCAGATTGTTGAAAAAGGTCTACAGGTCAGGTTCACTCAACATGGTGCATATGTGGAGGATCCAAGACATGGATTCAGAAGGATAGCCAAGGGAGAAAAATCAGGTAGATTGTTTACCTTTGAACTTGAAGACACTAAGAGTATTGCCTTGTACAACTATAAGGACCAAACCCTATCAGAATTGGAGATTTGGCACAAGAGATTAGGTCACATTGGAGAGAGGACCATAAAACAAATGAGCAGGGATCAATGTGTGCTTGGGATACCTAATGTATCCAAGCAACACATGATATACAAGTGTGGGGCTTGTCAATTTGGTAAGTCACATAGATTGCCCTATACCAAGAAAGGTTTTATGCATGAAGATTACTTGGAATTGGTGCATACAGATGTTTGGGGACCTAGCAAGGAGCCATCCATATCTGGATCAAGGTACTATGTGTCCTTTATTGATGACTATAGCAGATGGACTGTCTTGTACTTCATGAAACATAAAGATGAAGTATTTAATTGTTTCAAAAGGTATCTTGCATTAGTTGAGAATCAAACAGGTAGACATTTGAAGAGGCTAAGGTCAGATGGTGGTGGAGAATACTTCTCCAATGTCTTTGAAGATTTCTTGCAGGAAAGAGGCATCAAGAGGGAGATTACTACAAGGTACTCACCTGAACAAAATGGGGTAGCTGAGAGAAGGAATAGACTCATTGTAGAGACAGCTAGATCTATGTTAAATGAAAAGAAATTGCCAAATTATCTTTGGGCAGAGAGTGTATCTACTGCCACATATTTAATTAACAGGTTGCCATCAAAGACACTTGATGCCCTATGAGGCTTGGCATGGTAAGAGACCATCTCTGGATCATTGCAAAATCTTTGGGTGTGTTGCATATGTGCATATTCCCTCACAGGTAAGGGGAAAGCTAGACCCTAAGGCTGAAAAGTGTATCTTCATTGGTTATGATTTGAATCAGAAAGGATACAGGTTCTATAACCCCTTAAACAAAGGTTTCAAGGTAAGCAGAGATGTCATATTTGATGAAAATGATTCATGGTATGAAAATGAGTGCAGGAAAGTTAACCTACCTTATGATATGGAAGAAGACTTTCCAAAGCTTATCAGGCAAGAACCAACTCAGAAAGAGGACACAAGCTCAGATGATGAAGACACCATCAACATTGAAGAATTCAAGGCTTGGAAATCCAAAGGGAAGATGAAGATGAAGCAATTAGAAGACAATCCAGAATCCTCAACTCAAGCCATGAGAAGATCTCAAAGAGAAAAGAAGAAACCTATTAGGTATGGGTATGATACTTCACTTGTAACCAAGCACTCTGTATATCTTGCAAAGGATATCTTGAATGAAGAACCAGGTACATTTGAAGAAGCAATTACTAAACCAGAATGGAAGGAAGCAATGGATGAAGAAATGGAGGCTCTCAAGGAGAGTGATACTTGGGACTTGGTACCCAAGAAGGACTCCATGAAGGTGATAGGATCCAGATGGATCTACAAACTCAAGAGGAACTCAGATGGTACAATAAACAGGTATAAAGCTAGGTTGGTAGCCAAGGGTTTTGCACAAACCCAAGGCATTGATTATGAGGAGACATTTTCTCCTGTGGCCAAGATGCCAACTATCAGAATTATGGTGAGTGTAGCTGCATCCAAGAATTGGAACATGTACCAATTGGATGTGAAGAATGCATTCTTGAATGGATGGATATCTGAAGAGGTCTACATGTCACAACCACCTGGCTATGAAGATCCCAATAAGGTAAATCATGTTTGTAAATTGAAGAAGGCTCTGTATGGATTGAAGCAGGCACCTAGAGCATGGAATTACAGGTTGACAACCTATCTCCTAGATCAAGGATTTGTGATGAGTAAAGCAGATACTTCATTGTTTATAAAGAAGAACAATTCAGAGGTAATATACTTGTGTGTCTATGTTGATGACATCATTATTACAGGTAATGATGTGAATGGGATTAGACACATCAAAGGACAAATGATGAAGGAATTCAAGATCAATGATCTTGGACTATTGAAGTACTTCCTAGGACTTGAATTGGTCTACACAAATTCAGGTATATTTGTTACTCAGAAGAAGTACATTCAGGACATGGTCAAGAAGTTTAATTTGCAGGAAGCTAAAGTCTCAAACATTCTGTCACATATTCCTAGTAGGAGATGGTTGAACCACGCCTTAAGAGAGAGGATTAGGAAGTAATCCTCAACCATGGCTTTTGGGGCAAGTGGTTAGCCCATCGCACTCCTAACCGGGAGGTTGTGAGTTCAATTCCCAACATTGGTATCAGAGCCTAGTTGCGAAATTGGGCTAAGACGGAGGTTCGCGCCTCCGTCGTGGGCACTTGGAAAAAGCGCTTATCCGTGGTGAGTGTGAAACTGGCCTTGGATGAAGGCGCATGGGCATTTGGGCACCCACGGAGGGTGGGATAGGTCCAAATTTGGTCCATGTGCTGGAGTTTGAGGTTGGTGGAAGCACTCATGCATGGAAAGTGGGTCCAAGAAGGGTCCATAAGTGAGCATTGAGGACAATGCTCAGTCTAAGGGGGAAGGAATGTCACATATTCCTAGTAGGAGATGGTTGAACCACGCCTTAAGAGAGAGGATTAGGAAGTAATCCTCAACCATGGCTTTTGGGGCAAGTGGTTAGCCCATCGCACTCCTAACCGGGAGGTTGTGAGTTCAATTCCCAACACATTCCTATGGAGGTCAACCACAAACTCAGTGCACATGAAGGAGAAGAACTCAAGGATATAACAGGTTACCAAAGTTTGGTAGGTAGTCTTAATTATGCTACCTTAACCAGGATTGATATATCATATGGTGTTAGTGTACTTAGCCAATTTATGCATAAACCAAGAGTACCACATTTGGAGGCAGCCAAGAAGATAGTAAAGTACCTAAAGGGAACACAAAATCATGGTTTGTACTTTCCATATTCATCAGACATTGATATCAAAGTATACTCAGATGCAGATTGGGCAGGTTGCAAGGATGACAGGAGGAGTACATCTGGTTACATATGCTTTGCAGGTGATAAACCAATTTCTTGGTCATCCAAGAAACAACCCACAGTAGCTCTATCATCTACTGAGGCAGAGTACAGAGGGCTAGCCAATGCCACTCAAGAAGCCATATGGTTGAAACTATTATATTCAGAATTGGGCCTATACACAAGGCCACCAATCATATTTGGTGATAACACAAGTTCTCTTCACCTAGCAGCTAATCCAATTTATCATGCTAGGACAAAACACATAGAGGTTCATTACCACTATGTGAGGGAGAAATTACTTAACAAAGAAATTCAATTATCATATGTGTCTACTAATATACAATGTGCAGATTTGCTTACTAAAGCTCTAGATGGGAGCAAGCTATGCAGGTTTAAATCCATGATTGGATTGCAGGAAATAATTGAAGATTAGAGATGAAGACTTGAGCCAAAGTGTTTGGCTTGAGGGGGAGCTGTTGGTGCAAAGCAAGCCTACACACATTGGCTTGGAACATTGGAAGCTTTGGAAGACTTGGCTTGGATATCAACCTTGAAGTATTCACAAAGGACTTGGATCCTTGAAGGATATATTCACTTGAAACAATGATCATAGGAACCAATGCTTAATTGGTTATTACCATTTATCTCATGTAAAAGTCTATATGACTTTAATCACTCTTGTAAACTCACCTACTTGAGAAAGTCGTGGAAAAGTAGATGGATGATTGAGAGAATATCTCATTCACTTTTAGGTACAAGATTCTAGGAGATTGACAATGATTTTGAAATTCAAAATCTCACTCAATCTCTATATAATTCACAAGTCAAAAGTCGCGGGCATCTTCACTCCTCCCGAGGCAATTCTGAGTCAATCATTGAGTGTGTGTGAGCTACACCATAGCCTACACCTCTGAGTACCATTGAGCATCACATTACATGCCAATGGGAATGTACAATCATTAGATTTAATCAATATACATATATTCATAGTCTCTGTTTTCTCTGAGTGACTACCTCCAAGTCTGTCAACTTCAACAGGGCATATCTCAAGATCTACTGAACCAAATTGGATGATTCAAAGCTCATTGGAACCAGCTCAATATATTCTACAACACTACAAAGTTTCAAGTCATTCCATTCAGCCATTTGGGAGAAATCACGGTCGAAGCAGTCTCTGGTATTTTTCTGTGTAGATCCTAAAAAGTCGGGGGTGTCTCTGATTTTGCTAAAGATCATTCTCAGTGCATAGTTTATTAATTGGAGTGATTTAACTTGCTAATGGTAGCTTGTTAAGTTAATTTAATACTCCCAGAAGGAATTAATCCAATTGTAAGTGTGCTGGTCACACTGAGCTTAAGACTGAGCAGGTATCATTACAGGAATAGAAAGTTTTTGGACTTGTGAAAGTTCAAAATCATCTGTTTTGATTTGGTCATTACACAATTAACTTGTAAAGCACATATATAGTTTCTTGGTGTCATTTGGAAGCTCAAGGAGTCTCCTAAGTATATCTGAAGAGAAAGGAGGGCAGGTGTGAAGCAGGATTTGCAGCACCAACTCAACTTCTGATTGCATCCATCCATCACTTCCAACAGGATCAACAGTCCCACAGACTTTTGAGCTCTTCTTATTTCCCTCAAGGACTTTACATGGTACTTGACCCTTTTATTTGAAGGCTTCTCTGATACATTGCCTTGAATCTTCTGGGGATTTTTCTCGTGGACATTTTGCTCCTGGGCATTTTGGTCCTGACCCTCAAGGTACAACTTCCTTGCTGTCTTTTTGGTCCTAGCCATAACCTGCACAAAGTGAGAGTCTTTAGGCATGGAAGTGGAAAGGCAAGGCAACTTACTCTCAAAAAGTTTGATCAAGGACTCTTTCCACTATCAAAGACACGACCAATCCAAGCGATAAGAGTCATCCAGAAATGCCCAGATGTCCCTAATCGCTTGCATCGGTCGTGCTTCTAATCGTCATGAAATATCAGTGAATACCATTTCCCTTGGAATGCATTACAGCTAATTCTTAACCAAATAAAACGTCACTTCAAAGCTTTGATCAAGGATGCCATTTAAGAAGCACGACCGATCCAAGCGATTAGGATCATCCGGAAATCCCCAAATGTCCCTAATCGCTTGCATCGATCGTCCTTGAAATCATCATGAAATATCAATCAACACTATTTCGAATATAGCTTACAATGCATAATAGCTCAAACATCACTAAGCAAAACATAATTTTCAAGCTATGATCAAGGACTCAATGCCATTTAAGAAACATGGCCGATCCAAGCGATTAGGGTTATCCACAAATCCCGGATGTACCCTATCGCTTTGATCGGTCGTCCTTTTAATCATCATGAAATATAAATCAATTCTATTTCCACTATAGCAAACAATCAAAGGAAACATTATTTTAAAGCCATGATACGATTTTAGAATCACGACCCACCCAAGCAATAAGAGTCATCGAAAAACATCCGGATATCCCTTACCGCTTGGATCAGTCATGTCCATATTACCTAACACAGAGAGTGTTCTCTATAGAAATTGTTAAGAAGTAGCTAAAAAGCTTGGTGGCGATGGCAACTCGACGCTTGGAAAGTGTTGAGAAAAAAAATGAGAGAAATGAATAGGGAAGCTTAAATAGGTCTCAAAGCTGAGTTGACCATTGGTGCCATGTGGCATGCCACGATTGGTCCACATCATATTATCGTTGGAGTTCCAACATTCTTTGCCACATGGCATGATTTGAGTGGGCCACATCATCTATCCATTGGGATTCCCAATGTACCTTTGCCATGTGGCACTCACTGATTGGTCCACATCATTTGACCATTACTCCCTCCCTCCTCAGCTATAAATAGCAACTTCCTCAAACCAATTCAAATTTTCAACCTTCATAGAATTTGTCTCATTTCCATGCATAGTTTTCTTTCATCCCGACACGACCAATACAAGCGATCTTCCCCGTTTGACCCACATTGACTAGCTTGAGTCGCTTGCATCGGTCGTGTTCTCCTCTAGGACATACAAGAGAAGCTGCAGCTTAGATGGAGGGAATGAATGAGATCCTTAGTGTCTCTCCATCAGAGAAACTACTTGATTTCATGGTTCAAGAGGGTTTAACTGTAGATTACTTTCCTGATGCAATGATGATATTCAACCCCAAGATTGATTTTGAAAAACTCCTAGAGAAATAAAAAAGTTTTCTTAATGATGAGTGGGAGAACTTCTTCGGGTTGATCAATGGAAAGATTTTTTCTATTTCTTAGAAAACCTATGTCCATCCTCACATCTTTGGGAATGATCCAATAGATAGGGCAAAAACACAAGAAAATGCAAAAGGATATCCCCTTTGCTAGGGAAGCTAGATTTATGCCGAGAGCATGAAAAGGACTATTGCTTGCTCCCTTTAAATGTTGCTTTCTTAATATGGCTTGATCACATCTTGATTGAAAAGGGTGAAAGTGTTCATGTTGAAGATGAGCCTTTCTTATAGTTGACACTTGAGGGAAGTTCAAAAAGTATGAAAGGTTTCATGGAGATTGTTGAGGAGATCAATCTCCAAGCAGAAGAAGAGTAGGTCAAAGGTTTTGATGTGGCTACTTTTAAAGCAGAGACTACAATAAGGGAGTCAACTGAAGAAGTTCAAGTGTCTGAGAAGTCCCTACTTCTCCCAAATCTACCATTTTACTTTATCTCTAAAAAAGAGTTTATCCCTCTATTTTACATTCAGGAACTTTTCAATCTTAGGGGGGACTACTGCCTTGCAGCTATAGCTGAGTCAGAAGAAGTTGCAAGGAGATTCATCAATAAGAAAGGAGAAAGAAAAGAAGAATTTTTGAGTCTTGATTTGGACTTGTCAAATGAAGAATTCAAAGATTCATCACAAGCTCTTTCAAAATGCTTTGAGAAAGCTATCTCAGAGAAGCCAACACTTGCTGATGAAGAGTTTGATGAGCATCAGAAGCCACTTGGAATATACTCATTTGGGCGCGGCTATTCATTCTTAGATGTTGCTGATGACAAAGGAACAATATGTATTGACTCAAAAGAGCTCATTGAGGAGGAAGATGAGGTCAAGGTATGTAGTTTAATATATTCTCACGAATTTAAGGGTTAGGAATGAGATGCAACCGATGCAATATCTTTAGCTTGTATCGGTTTTGTCCAAGATCTCCATTTATAGAGTGAGAAATCAATCACGACCGATGCAAGCGATAAGGCCCATCGGATATTTTTTGTTAGGCCTTATCGCTTGCATCCGTCGTGTTTGGACTTGAGGAGGAAGATGAGGTCAAGGTCTGTAGTTTAATATATTCTCATGAATTTTAGGGTTAGGAAATGAGATGCGACCGATGCAACATCTTTAGCTTGTATCGGTTTTGTCCAAGATCTCCATTTATAGAGTGAGAAATCGATCACGACCGATGCAAGTGATAAGGCCCATCGGATATTTTCCGTTGGGCCTTATCGCTTGCATCGGTCATGTTTGGACTTGCATGGTGCAATGATAGGTTACATTTTATCATGTGAAAAACACCGTTTTCTACGTATAGTTTATGTTCTGATCGATGCAAGCGATGAGGCCCATCGGTTCTTCTTCATCAAAAATAACATGTTTCTAGGTAATTTACAAAGAGATATTGATAACGACCAAGGCAAGTGATAAGGACCATTTGAATTTCTCGGAAGACCCTAATTGCTTGCATTAGTCGGGTCTCTTACTTTTTGTTTGTTTGTTTCAAGTTACTTTTCATGACTCCTTAATTGTGCTTGCACTTCATCTGACCTTGTTTATCTGACCTTGTTTTTCTATTTTTACCACAGTTAACTATATTGGATGAAGACAACTACCTTGGCAGGGGCAAGGGAACAAGAAAAACCATAGACAAGAAAGGAAAAACAAAGGCGGATATTCATTCATTTATCCACTATCTTCCAAAATTCAACACAGACTCTTTTTGTGTTATTCACAAGCACAAAAGTGAGGAGTGAGACTTTGCATTGTTCTCCTTGAGGACTCTATCAAAATACATGGGTTTTACTCCAATACCCTTTAATGCTTTCAGAGTTTTGCTTCTTGAAAGAGCAGCTGCATTCAGAATTTTTGGATATGCCCCAGGACTCAATGCTTCAAGGGCAGGGTACTTTCTTTGCTATTCAAGCTATGCAATGGCGGCAGGGGTGTCAGATGTAAAAAGCATTGCTGGATACAGGAGAAAAGAGTTCCTTAGATATAGAGGTGATTTGCCAAAGCCAAGCTCATTAAAGATACTCAAGGAATGAATTTATTTTTTCACACTCTATTACTCATCAAATGTACATATACAGAAATTTTCCAATGGGATATAAGACATTGCAATTTTTTTTGGTGTAAGTGATCCATGTCCTAATATTAATTGTTATTGATCCATGATCTGTTCTCTGGTCAAAGTCATCTGATGGTTATCGACATGTTTCTTTTCAAAGCTTAATACATCATGAAATGTACATACATGACATCTTTATTTCTCAAAGAAATAAAAGACATTGCAAATATTAAAGCTCTATTTGAAATGTAGTCTTTTTCATTTTGTGATATTGATACATGATGATCTTTTCTGGTGATAGTCATAATCTTTTGATTATATTTGGCATGAGGTCCTTTGTAATTGTCTTCTAAAGAACCAATCAAAATGCTCTCTGAAGGCATTGCTCTTTGTTACTCCTCCTCCTTTCCTTGTGCAGCTAAAGAAGCTTGTCCTTGCTTGATAATGAGATTTTTCCATGCCTTGGGTGTTCCATATGGCAAGTTGTTCTTTTTTTGCAAAGAATGCACCATGCACAAGAAGAATATGCTAGAAAAGCAAAAGAGTTTCATCATATATTTATTTCAATTAAAAAACATAAATTGAATAAATTATCTTTGGAACTCACCAAGTAGTATGTTATGTCTTTGGCACCCCATGCCTCGATGATGGTTTCTATAAGCTCTGTGGTCGCCTTTCTGAAATCTGCCACATAACTTTTTGATGTTACCTGGTGCCTCATTATCTTAAAAAAATTATCTAGTTTGACCCACACCGCCATTCTCTTTTTTGCTATTTCTAGTTTGCTTTTTACATTAGTCGTGATCTCACAAAAATTTTTCCAACAATTCCACATGGCATTTAGTTGCTTGTCATCATGGTTGCTGAAGAATCTCCTTGCTTTTGCACCTCCCATTGAGACATCTTGTAGTACATCACCTGTATTTTGTGAAAGCTTTGGATCTTTTCTTCAATGAACATCACCACCATGAAATCCCATTTCTGAAAGTAGACATTCACATTTTTTTATGCACTCATCTACAAGAGTTGTAGGCTTGATAGAATGGCTATAGTCCAAAGCTTTGTTCATCAATGCAATACTTATTATCTCCATCTTTTGATGTTTTTTAAGCTCAGCTTCATCAAGTTTGATTACAAATTTCAACAGACCAAAACATTCATGTTCTTTTATGTTACAGAACTGAACCATGATGTTTGAAGTTTTATAATATCTATCCATACGTTGTTAAATGCATTGTAAGTGAAATGTAACTTCTGTTTTCCTACTTCGTAAGGCATGTTACCATGAATATGTTTATATTCACCAAATACTGATGTGATCTTTTTATTCAAGCAGAGCCAAAACTTTCCTACATGATGGGGTCTAGGCAATCCAAAACTTTTAACTTTGTTACATTTTAAAAATTCACACCAAACTTTTGAAATTGATCTATAACCTTTCCTAGTCACTCTGACACTATCACAAATCTTCTAAATTTAAGATGGTTCTAGTAACAGATTCATTTCTATCATGAGTTTTTGGAAAGCAAAGCGTTTCAAGCATGTATTTTCATTCAATTTCAATAGTCTTAAAACATCATTTTGACTCATAATTTCATTACAAAAATGTACGTGCTCAAAACTACTCAACATATTGAAACCTAGCACATTTGTCACATGATCTCTTACAATTTTCATTCTTTTCTTTTTTTGGCTAGATTTTTCAATCAAATCTAGAAAAGGTTTTACTCCTTTTTGTTGGTGCATTTTACCCAAGCCTACATGCTTGATATGCTTGATATTATCCTCATTTGTAAGTCACATGAGTAGTCATGTGAACACCTCTTGTAAAAGAGTTGATTTTTATCTCTTGTATTTGAAAAAAGAAAAAAGGAAAAGGATGGCTTACCTCATGCATGATCTAAAAGCAAATTCGTGGCTATAACTACCAAAATCACGAATTTTTGAGCTGAGGGAATATCTCCTAACTTTGGGGATCACTTTTAGGTGGAGCCATTCGAATTCGAATTCAAAACTCCCTCCAAGAATAGCTATAAAAGGAGCAAGAAGGAAGAGGCGATTAGCAAGCCTTGTACGTGACCACTTCATGTCAGTTTGTAGAGATTGAAGAGCTTACTCCATAGCTCTATCATTCTACTCCCATTGTGCAACGATTCATTGCCAATGTGGTTGTAATCATATGTGAATCTATACACTTATCATCATCTACTTCTCTATTTTGTTCTCTGCTATACTCACTCAGAGCAGTACATTCAGAAGGTCATATCTCGAGTTCTAATGATCCTTTTTCAGTGATTTAACTTGCGTTGGATAGCTCCTACTGTCTACTTTCTATAACAAATTTTCAAGGTCATTGGATTAATAGTTTTGAAGATATCTGCAATTTACTGCTCACTAGTCTATCTCTACAGAGCCCCGAGAATTATGGGCATGTTCCAGAAATTGATGAAACTTGTTCTCAGTGCTCAATCCATCATTTGAAGTGTTTTAACTTGGACTGGGAAGCTTGCTAAGTCTATTTGCTATTCCCAAAAGGAAGGTTTCAAATTCTTACCCGGTTGAGAGCACTGTTCATTTTTTCCAGCAGGTGTATGTCCAAAAATAGCAAGTTTTGGGAGCTAGTCATTTCGCAACTAGTCTGTCTTGACTTAAACTTTTGGGATACATGTTCCAAAGTACTTGGCTGATATTTTGGTGGATTTAGGAAGCTTAAAGGGTCTACTAATCAAATCTGAAGTCTCAGTTGGCTGGTGTGAAGCTCGTTGTAGCAGCACCTACTCATCTTTGGATTGCATCCATCATCTCTCTTCACAGTGGTATCAGAGCATAGTCAAGCAACATGGGAGATGGATTTCCATCAACAATTGACAAATTGGATCGAAACAACTATCCGGCATGGTCTCTAAGGATGGAGGCTTACCTTCAAGGGAGGAATCTATATGGATTCATATCCGGAGATGAAGCAATGCCAACCATGAGGAACAAAGGGCAACCATCACATGAAGAAGTGGAAGGACTTTCGAATTGGTGTTCGAAGGATGCACTTGCAACGTCCTATATTCTAAACTCAATCTCTGATTTTCTTTTACCTCATGTCAAGGGATGAAAGACATCAAGAGAGACCTGGAATGCACTTGCTTCTTTCTTCTCTTCCAACACTCGAGCAAGGAAGAACCAATTGTGGATGGAGTTCACAACAATGAAGAAAAGCCCGAAGCAAAATGTGACTGATTATGTCACAAAGATGAAGGAGATTTTTGACCAACTTGGAAGCATTGGAGAGGTAATTGAAGAGGAGCAAATCATAAGAAAAATCATGAATGGAATCAAAGCAGACGACAAGTGGAAGTCATTCACAACAGCCATGGATTTATACATGGATATGCATGTACCCGACCTCAACACACTCATGGGCCAACTCTTCACTCATGAAGCAAAGATTAACAAAGGTGGTGAGTCCTCAAGAGGTAATCAAACTTCTGCCTTATATTCTGATAAAGCTAAGGTCAAGGACAAGTCAAAGAATAGGAAGAATGAAGATGAAGGAAGCTCTTTCCAAGCAAACTTTGCAGGTAGAGGAAGAGCTAGAGGAAGAGGCAGAGGTGGAAAGCAAGGCAGGGGGAGATTCCAATCATCTCAACCTTGCAACATATGTGGCTTATCTAACCATTCTACTGAAGAATGTTTCAGGAACCCGAGGAACTCAAGAGGAAGAGGATTCAATAGAGGTGGCTATGGATCAGATAGAGGTAGATACAATGGAGGCTGCAACAACAACAACTACTACAACAACAATTACAACAACAACAACTATCAAAGTGGCCATAGAGGAAGAAGAGATTACAATAACTATGCAGAGGACCAAAGTCAAGAAGATTCATTATTGATTATGAATCTATCAGCAAAGAAGGGTAAGGATGATGATCAGATATTTTACATTGATTCGGGATGCTCGAACCATGTAGCAGGAAATGTGGCTTTACTTTCTGATTTGGAAGATCCTCATAACAAGCATGAAGTGCAGACAGGAGATGACACAAAGCACTCAGTGGAGAAGATAGGTAATGTGAAGACATCAGATGGGAATATGAACCTCTTAAGCAAAGTCTTGTATGTCCCTACAATTACCAAAAATTTAATAAGTGTTGGACAGATTGTTGAAAAAGGATTGCAGGTTAGATTCAATCGATTTGGAGCATATGTTGAAGACCCAAGGCAAGGCTTTCGAAGGATTGCCAAAGGAGAAAAGACAGGAAGGCTTTTCACTTTTGAAGTGGAAGATACAAAGAACATAGCTTTGTTTAGCTATGGATCTCAAACTCTAACAGAGTTGGAGATATGGCACAAAAGGCTTGCTCACATTGGTGAGAGGACACTCAAACAGATATGCAGGGACCAAAGTGTACTTGGTTTGCCTAATATCACAAGGCAACACATGATTTATAAGTGTGAATCTTGTCAACTCGGCAAGGCTCATAGACAACCTTTCAATAAGAAAGGATATATGTATCAAAATCCTTTGGATGTAGTGCACACGGATGTGTGGGGTCCAAGTAAGGAGCCATCTATATCAGGCTCAAGATATTATGTGTCTTTCATAGATGATTGTAGCAGGTGGACCATTCTGGTTTTCATGAAGCACAAGGATGAAGTGGTTAATTGCTTTAAGAAGTATATTGCTCTTGTTGAAAACCAAACAGGTAGGACTTTGAAAAGACTCAGATCAGATGGTGGAGGAGAATACTTCTCTTCTGAATTTGATGCCTTCTTGCATGAGAGAGGCATTAAAAGGGAAGTCACTACAAGGTATACCCCCGAACTCAATGGTGTAGTAGAGAGGAGGAACAGAGCTATTGTCGAAGCTGCAAGGTCCATGCTCAACGAAAAGGGATTGCCAAACTACCTATGGGTAGAGGCTGTGTCTACAGCCACATATCTCATAAATAGACTTCCATCTAAGTCACTAGATGGAACCACTCCATATGAAGTATGGAATGGAAGAAGACCTAGTCTATAGCATTGTAAAATCTTTGGATGCTTAGCCTATGCTCACATTCCTTCTCAAGTAAGAGGGAAATTGGATCCCAAGGCAGAGAAGTGCGTATTTATTGGTTATGACCAAAACCAAAAAGGATATAGATTGTACAATCCAACCAATAAAGGATTTTTTGTGAGTAGAGATGTAATTTTTGATGAAAACAAATCATGGTTTGATGATGACAAGAAAGTGAAGCTACCGTATGACTTGGATGAAGACTTTCCATCACTTCAACCAAAGGAACCAAAGCAGCTTGAAGAAAGTGATTCAGAGATTGACCTAGAAGACTTGGAAAGACTAAAGCTATGGAAGAACAAAGGTAAAGCAAAGATGCAGGATGCTACATATGGACCCAAGAGCTCACATCAACCACTTAGAAGGTCTTCAAGGGAGAAGAAGAAACCAGAGAGGTTTGGTTATGATACTTATTTGGTCACCAAGCACTCAATCTACATTGCAAAGGATTCAACCAATGAAGAACCTACCACATTTGAAGAAGCAGAAAGCAAGAAAGCTTGGAGAGATGCAATGGATGAAGAAATGGAAGCCTTGAAGGAGAATGACACTTGGGAGCTTGTACCTAACAAGCCATCTATGAAGATAATCGGATCTCGATGGATATACAAAATCAAGAGGAATCCAGATGGAAGTATAAATAGACACAAAGCAAGGTTAGTTGCTAAAGGGTTTGCTCAAACCCATGGTATTGATTATGAGGAGACTTTCTCTCCTGTTGCAAAAATGCCTACAATTAGGGTGCTCATTAGTCTTGCTGCATCTAGAAATTGGAATCTTTATCAACTTGATGTAAAGAATGCTTTCTTGAATGGATGGATTTCTGAGGAAGTGTATATGGCACAACCTCCTAGATATGAGGATGCACATCATCCTAACTATGTATGCAAACTAAAGAAAGCTTTGTATGGATTGAAGCAAGCTCCAAGAGCTTGGAATTTCAGATTGGTGACTTATTTGCAGGACCAAGGATTCAAAGCTAGCAAGGCGGATACCTCTTTGTTCATAAAGAGGAATGGATCTGAAGTGATCTATTTATGTGTGTATGTTGATGATATTATTATCACAGGCAATGATCTTGAAGGAATCAAACAGGTAAAGAGTCAAATGAAGGAGGAGTTGAAAATAAGTGACCTCGTACCACTCACTTATTTTCTTGGATTGGAGTTTATCTACACAGATTCAGGTATATACATCACACAAAGGAAGTATGTCCATGACATGCTCGTCAAGTTCAAGATGGAAAATACCAAGTGTGCAGGTACACCTATGGAGCAAAATCATAAGCTTAGTGCTTATGAAGGAGAGCCAATTGAAGACATCACAAGCTATCAAAGCTTGGTTGGAAGTTTGAACTATGCAACACTCACAAGGGTGGATATATGCTATAGTGTTAGCATATTGAGTCAGTTTATGCATAAGTCGAGAAGACCACATATGGAAGCGGCCAAGAGAGTCCTCAAGTACCTAAAGGGGACCATGAATGAAGGTTTGTTCTATTTATATACTTCAGATATTGAGCTAAAGGTCTACTCAGATGCAGATTGGGCCGGATCTATAGATGATAGAAGAAGCACATCAGGGTATATATCATTTGCAGGTTCAAAAATCATTTCTTGGTCATTGAAGAAGCAACCAACCTTGGCATTATCTTCTACCGAAGCCGAATATAGAGGTTTGGCTAATGCAACTCAAGAAATCATGTGGTTAAAGTCTTTGTACACAGATCTTGGACTTCGTTCTTCAACACCTCACATTTTTGGTGACAACACAAGCTCACTACATCTAGTAGCTAATCTGGTATACCATGCTAGAACCAAGCATATTGAAGTCCACTACCATTATGTAAGGGAGAAGCTAATGAGCAAGGATATTCAACTATCCTATGTCTCTATAGATATGCAATGTGCAGACATGTTGACTAAAGCTCTTGATGGTACAAAGTTAAGTAGATTCAAGTTGATGATTGGCTTGCAGGAAATCAAGGACAATTGAAGACTTATTTGGAGGCCAAGCATGTTAGGCTTGAGGGGGAGCTGTTGGTGCATTTTACCCAAGCCTACATGCTTGATATGCTTGATATTATCCTCATTTGTAAGTCACATGAGTAGTCATGTGAACACCTCTTGTAAAAGAGTTCATTTTTATCTCTTGTATTTGAAAAAAGAAAAAAGGAAAAGGATGGCTTACCTCATGCATGATGTAAAATCAAATTCGTGGCTATAACTACCAAAATCACGAATTTTTGAGCTGAGGGAATATCTCTTAACTTTGGGGATCACTTTTAGGTGGAGCCATTCGAATTCGAATGCAAAACTCCCTCCAAGAATAGCTATAAAAGGAGCAAGAAGGAAGAGGCGATTAGCAAGCCTTGTACGTGACCACTTCATGTCATTTTGTAGAGATTGAAGAGCTTACTCCATAGCTCTATCATTCTACTCCCATTGTGCAAAGATTCATTGCCAATGTGGTTGTAATCATATGTGAATCTATACATTTATCATCATCTACTTCTATGTTTTGTTCTCTGCTATACTCACTCAGAGCAATACCTTCAGAAGGTCATATCTCAAGTTCTAATGATCCTTTTTCAGTGATTTAACTTGCGTTGGATAGCTCATACTGTCTACGTTTTACATATAAATTTTCAAGGGTCATTGGATTAATAATGTTGAAGATATCTGCAATTTACTGCTCATTGGTCTATCTCTGTAGAGCCCCGAGAATTGTGGGCATGTTCCAGAAATTGATGAAACTTGTTCTCAGTACTCAGTCCATCATTTGAAGTGTTTTAAGTTGGATTGGGAAGCTTGCTAAGTCTATTTGCTATGCCCAAAAGGAATTTTTCAAATTCTTACCAAGTTGAGAGCACTGTTCATTTTTTCCAGTAGGTGTATGTCCAAAAATAGCAAGTTTTGGGAGCTAGTCATTTTGCAACTAGTCTGTCTTGACTTAAACTTTTGGGATACATGTTCCAAAGTACTTGGCTGATATTTTGGTGGATTTAGGAAGCTTAAAGGGTCTACGAATCAAATCTGAAGTCTCAGTTGGCTGGTGTGAAGCTGGTTGTAGCAGCACCTACTCATCTTTGGATTGCATCCACCATATCTCTTCACACTTTTGACCGCATTCTCAAACCTATAGGAGTTTCTTTCATTTTTTTAAAAGAATCAAACTGAGAAGATAAAGTGGATAATTTTTTTTCTAGCTCCCTCATATGTAAATCCTTTTGATGTAGTGTGTTTTGTAGATAGTTTATGTATTATACATAATTCCTTGAAATCTTTCAGATCCTTGAACAATAGCCTTGTGAACCATCCTCACCATCTCCTACAAATCTAATCAGATCTTGAAGATTATGAAAAGGGGGATACCTTCCACTTTGTGGATCAATTGGATAAACAGATCCATCTATCCATATGTCAATATGTTTCTTGCCTTCCTTTCACAATCCATCCACTTCAAGAGGATGAAGAGCCCTTCAGAATACTTTTCTTGTCGTTGCATACTCATGACTAACTACAATGTTGGTATGGAACTTATCACAATGATTTCGATTATTTGAATGCTCAGCAAGAGTATTTGGATTAAGGTTCTCCATGGTCTGCTATGAAAAGTGTCAGCAAGTGTCTAAAATGACGTGAAAGAGAATGGAAATGCATTAGGGTGAAAAACGACCCAAAAAGGGCCGTGTAAGGATTTCAATTAGTTGTGCTTAATTTGGATTAAAGTTGTCAAATCCTTTAAGAAATTCCATGTAAGTTCATTTAAAACATATCTTATGCAAATTTTGAAGAGAGAAAAACTCATGTGAATCATGAAACGTTTGTGTGATATCTTATGCCTCGAAGTTTGTGCTCATCGAGCGCTGATCAAAATTTGAATTCTTCACGGACCTATATAATGTGTGCTGATAACGTTTTGCACTTTTTTACTCTACTTTTCATAGCAGGCCTGTTTCTAGGTTTTATCGCATGTGTGGATTGTTGGAATGCAGATGTGTGCCCCAAAATGTGTGATTTGAATGATTGTGAGTGGCATTTCAGGCTCATGAGCATGTGTGAAGCTAGTTGGGCATGTAAGTAGGTCTTAGGCACCCAGATTTGTCATGCATTGGGGCCAGCCTTCATTGATCGCTTTGGGACCCAAATAGAAATGGTCGGTTTTGGGACATTCCTAGAATACTCGCTCTCTGTAGCCCTTGTTCGAGTAGATGGTTTCGTGCATTGTTGGGGCACTACCACTCGAACAGGGGGCTGTTCATCCTTGCGTACCTAGATCTACTTCACAATATGAGCCCTCTTGCTTTGTGTTCTCCCTTGACTATGAGCATAGATTGTCTACTTCTTCTACGTCTTGTATTCCTTTGGTTGCTGGGTCTCGATCACCTTTGGAAAAGAAGGGAGTTCCATCTCATCCTTGACTTCTTTGTTGAGAAAATCATCCTTCGGCATCATAGAGTTTGGTACAAAAACAGCATCATCATCTTCATGTGTACTCTTGAAAGGACCAGGAGTTGTTGCTTTTCCTATTTCCTTAATTGCTTTATTCTCTAACTCAATGGTAATGCGCTTTTGGTTTACGCAGACCTGAAGAAGTCCACTTCTTAGGTTCAAGTTGACTGCATGATCCTAGATCGAGTCTTGACCCAAGATAAGAGGCTCAGTGAGATGCTCGTCTTGACACAGTAGCATCTTAACTGTCATAAGAACCTCTTGAATGTAGATGGGAAGCTTCACCTCGCCCATGCAAGGGGTTTCCATACCTCCCAATCTTATGAGATATGCTTCTATAGGATTGATGCTTAATTGCAATTCTTGACAGTAAGAAAGTCTAACAGTAGTAGTGGCTGCACCTGAGTCAATCAAAGCTCTTATGTTGATCAACTATTCTATGGGAACGTACAGCTGATGCTTCACAAGATAGCCATGTGATATCTTGGGGCTTCATAAGCATCAGACCTAGGCTGATCTCTGCCCTATCTTCTCAATTTCATTCGTCGAATGCATTCTAGAGCTTATGCTCTTCTTCTTGAATTCGTTTTTCTTCTTCCTTACGTTTCTCGGCAGTGTTGAACCTACTTAGCATTTCCTATGTGAGGGGCTCTTGATATAATTTGACTCTGTAGCCATTGATGTAACTAGGTAGGATGCCACCTTCGTGGGTGGCTAATTGGAATGCTCCACTTGTTGAGATCCTATTAACGATCATAGGCCCATAGCCTCTCTTCTCCAATTTCCGTGCATGTTGTTTTAGAGTGGAAACCAAAACTACGTCTCCTGCTTTCAAGCCTTTGTCCTTCACATGGGCATCAAAATATTCCTTTTGTCTTTTTGTAGCTGCATAAATCCCTATTGCTGCTCTGAATCTTGTTTCACCTAGTTGTTCAAGATCAAAGATTCTAGATGAAAGCTCATGGCCGGTCCATTGGTGATCTTGTGCTACTTTTGATGTGGGTATCAAGAATTCTAAGGGTAGCACTAAATTTTGGCCAAATACCATCTAAAAGGGTGTGGCTTGGAGTACCATCTAATAGGTGACTTGATATGCCCAAACATCATGGTGTAGCTATTTGTCCCAATGAGAGCATTTATTATTCACCAATTTTGTCAATACATTACATATTATCTTGTTTTTGCTCTCAGCCTGGCCATTGGCTTGTGGATGGTATGGAGCCAACTTCTTGTGAACCATCATGAATTCTTGGAGAAGATTTTCAATGAGTTCATTCAAGAAGTATGTGCCTCTATCACTTACTAGCTCGATTGGTAATCCATATCTCGTGAATACTTTCTCAAATAAGAACTTAGCTGTCGTATGCGCATCGTTCTTTGTTGTGGCCTTCAATTCTACCCACTTTGTCAGAGAATCAGTGGAAACAATAATGTATTCAACATGTGAACTCTTAGCTGGGGGATTAATAGGATTGACAAAGTCTATTCTTAGAGAATGCACATCCACCTATCATAGGTTTCAATGGCATCTCATCTTTACGTATAGGATACTGAGTTCGTTGACAAACATCAAACCTCTTCACATAGGTATGTGCATCCATGTGAAGAGTTGGCTACCAAAGACCTGCAAATAGTATTCATTGATCACACGATCTGGTCCAAAATGTCCTCCTGCCACACCTTGATGAGCAGTCTCCAAGATCTTGAGATATTCACTCTCATGGACACACAACCTTAGGTATCCATCTTTTTCGTGTTTGTATAAATTGTTTCCAATGAGTGCGTAATCTAGTGCTTCCTATTCTAAACTTCATTGTCTAGCCAATGTCACCTCTTGAGGGAATGTTTTCGTCCTCAAGAAGTTTACCAAGGGTTCACTCCAATCCGGTACTAAAGACACTCGATATAGAGTGGCATGTTCCACTGGAGGTCCAGAGCTATAGGTTGGGCATTCCTTACACATCCTATGGACATCTACTTCCATAGTTGGCCACCTACCCTTTGCAATTTCCATAAAGTTCGATGTTTGGGGTGATGTTGTTGCAGTGCACCTACTTGTGCTATTTGCAACTACTTTGCATGTTCATCGTCATCTACACAGCAAGCCAGTATGCCTTGATTGGTGTGCTTGTACATGCTTCCTGCCATTATGTGATATTTCTGAGACCTCACTACTTCTTCATTGTTGGTCTTCAATACAAGATGTTTAGGTCCAAAGGTGAGGATAGGTACTATTGAGCCCATAAAAGTCATGTTGGTCAAAGTCAAGCATAGTCAAAGTCAAAAGTTCAACATCAAACCGATCAAAGTCAACATGTTCTAGGTCAAAGTCAACATGGGCAAAGTCAATGTGTTCAAAGTTTGGGTGTCAAGGTGCACAAGTAGTGCACAAGTAATTGTTCACAAAGGTTATATTTTGCAAAAAGTTGGTTGCAGGTTGCAAAGTGTCTTTTTGTAATTTCTCTAAGGTTCAAAGTGTTTTTATAGTGTTTGGATGGTTCAGGTGAAACCTCTCTTAGGTGCACATTTGAGGAATTAAAAGGCAAAAAGTGAAGGTATGTGAAGCATTAGCGTATGCAGAAGTGAAAGTATGGCCTCCCAATTAAAACTTTTGTTCTAGTCTAAAGTCACTATAGGACAAAACAGGGATTTGTTGGCTACCCACTTTTGGAGACAATCTTGGGACATCAAAGTGAGCACCAAGATACTCTAGCTGTTAGGAGCGTACGTGAATCGACACTCAAATCCAGGCAAGGAATTTATTCTTGGTTAGACTAAGCAAGGTGAGTATAGTCTACACTAAGAGAGAGAAGAGCAAGAGACATACAATGAGTGTGCAATGCAGAGAAAGTGTGCATCCATCCCCTTATTGGAAGCTTGAGTGCAAGGTATGCACACATGCAAGCTTGGAGAAGGTGGAGGTCTGGTGCAGAGAAGGTTGGGGGCAGGAAGAACCTTGGGTATTTTGTACTTTGTTGATTGTGCACACTTTGGGATTTCGCATAGACAGTATTTGGATTGTGTTGTACATCATTATTGTACTTTTTCTCCTTATAATCAATCTACAAAAGCTTCTGGTGTCTGTATCTTTCTTCTTATCTTTCTCCCTTCTCCTACAAGCACTCAAGTCTCTTTCTGCACAAGAATCCCATAGCAAAATTTGGAACGCACAGTGGGACCACAAGGAGACTTGAGCATAGGAGAAGAAAATTGCAAAGTGTTGAAGAGTTCAAGGGTACCGACGGTACTGTACTGATTTATTTTTTCTTTTTATTTAAGCTCTACCCAACCCCATGTGCATTCTAAAAAAAATGCACACACATATACACATAATAATAATTAATACTTAAAATATATATATTTTTTAATTTTCCATGGTCTGATGCTTTTGGCTCTAGATTGCGCCTCCGATGGCCATTTTTTTCAAACTTGGGGTCATTTTCATGTCTTTTGGAACCTCTGAACTCATGTTTTGGATTAGTTTTTCCAAATTTCCAACTCTGTTCTGACTTTTAGTCAAAAACCACATGTTTTGAGCACATTTCTCACGTGTTTTGCTTACACACATGGTCCACATGGTCTATTCTCATCTTATTTTACCATATGTTTCATATTTTTCCATATGCACCCTCTGTAGCTTTCTTGTTTTATCATTTTGGCCCTCTCTAGAGCAAAGAGATTTGCATAATTTTATAATATCTGCTCAATATTTTTTGAGGGAAGAGCCTAAAACTTAGCAGGATCTATGGGTGCCCCTAGAGTGTTTTCGATGGCCGCTTCCAGATTTTCTTGATTTTGTTGTTATAGCCTTCTATTCTCTTCTTGGGCAGCTGCTAACTGTCGGCGAAGTAATGTCATGTTCCTTTGTAATCTAGCATTGCAGGCTAGTTGATCTCTGAGTTGCTCTTCAGTCACTTTATCTGCCTGTACATATTTGGCCTCAATCTCCGCATAGAATTGCTGGAGAGAGGTATATTCTTGTTGCAATTCAGTATTATGCAACTCCAAAGCATCGACACGTGCTTGGAGGTGGGCGGACAGATTACATATCTCTTTGTTGTTCTCCTCCAACAATCGATATTCCTATTTAAGTTGTGTGGCAGCTTCAAACATTGTATCTCGTGCATGACTAACTGAAGTGGATGCAGAGGTAGTGGTGGAAGATGCAAGGGGTTGGGAAATGGGGAAGGGAAAGGTGAATATTTTGGTAAGTGGTGATGTTGAAACTAAAGTGGTGAAGGGTGGTTCTGTGGAGGGTGAAATGTCCATGGGGTCGGACGTGATTGTGTGTGAAGTGTGAATCGTGAATACTGGGATGGTGGGTGGTGTGTCAGTGGTGGCCATGAACGTGGGTGAGGTGGGGTGGGAAAGGGGATTTTTACTATATTCATCAAGTTGTTGCATCATATTTACAAGGGTTGCCCAAAATTGGGGAAGGGTGGTTTGTATCAGTTTTGAGGAGGTTGAGGGGGGCATAGTGGATCATGGGTGGGAAAGAGGGAATGTTGTAATGAGGGGAAATGATGGTGTCGATGATTGGGTAGAGACAAGTGGATGTCCCACAAATGGTAGATAAGAAGGGAAACCTATTATGGTTTGATGAATGGCGGGATGACCTATATGAGGTTCGGAAAATTGGCTAGAAATGGTGGAGGTAGGGAAAGGTAGGGATGGAGAAAGGGTGGTGTGATATAGGTTCATGAAATGTGGAGGCTGGTTGTTCAGGAATGCTCGTGGTGAGGGTTTTGGTGGGATGGATGGGTGATGATGGTGGAGATAGTGTTTGTGTGCTTTCGTCGGGGCCACTAGTATTAGTGGGGCTGGTCATGTGAACATCTTCTTGAGCTGTGGTAGGTGGGGAGGAAACTTCAATGTGGATCATCTTACCCCTTCGTGGTCGCGTGTCTAGTCTCTGTTGGTCGTATTGAATGGGAGGATGATGTATCACAGTCCGCATTGCCTCTACAATTCCACAAGTGTCTGCCAGAAGATTCAAAGATTCAATAAAGTGAGGGTCCACGTTCTCTGCTTGTAGCATTTGGTTCACCATTGCCCTGTTTGCCTGTTCTGACAACTTATGCATTTTTTGTACTTTTTTGATCGTCTCGTATAATCGTTTGATTTGTGCCGTGTATGCAGGGGCTTCCTCTTCACTCTCCTCTGATTCATGCTCCTGTGCCTCCTCTTGTTCATGTGTGTCTTCCATGTGTGTGTGTTGTGCTGCATCCCTTCAAAGTACTCGTCGTTCTTCTCGATGTGGATGTCCTCTAAGGGATGATGATCCCAGACCTTCAATGTCTGAAAAGAACTCCCCATTGGATAGTTGCATTGTTTGCGAGAAGGTCTCAAAATCAAAGGAGGTATCTTCCGCTAATTCACTCATGGAGGCAAACTCAACATTTGTGGGCAATGGAGGGGCTGACGGAGTGGCTTGTGTAATGCCCTCTAACTGCGATCATTGGAGACAGAAGTGAATGAGGCCACCTATTCGTCTTCTTTAAGGGAGGCTTCCGTGGTGGACTCACGAGGAATTGGGACATGGGAAAGCGACCCATGAATGCGTTTAGCTGGTTGAACCCCTGGTTTTTGTCCCTGGAAGAATTGCAGTTGTGAGTAAGTAAGGGCCCATGCGATCGGCACATCATATGCTAGACATTTGTGTATGATTCTAGTAATGGCACACCAACCATTCAAAGAAGGCTTCCTTACCCCTTGTTTGCCTACTTCATACAATTGATTGAGAATCCATACTGGCATTTTAATGGGTAGACTCCCTGTCTCCGCTAGGTATAGACTGTACTAGATCTTCTTGTGAGGTTGCGTGAATCGGTCTTGAGTAGGGAATGCAAAGTACTAAAGGCACATGCGTAATGGGATGGCGATGTTTGATGTGAGGGCACACATATCTTTCAACTTCTTTAGCTTATTGTTCTTCATAGATTCTGGTATCAAAGAGTCTCGATCAGAGGGCACATGGGTACCATACGTTTGGAGGGCTTCCTTAATTAGAGTTACATTCAACTTGAACTTTTTCATTTCTTCACGGTTTGATAGAGATGGCACCAGGATTGTGCCTGACTGATCACGATCTCCTGTAGCTTTAAGAGTTGCAATCAAATAGTAACATCTGAGGAAATCTGGCTTAGGCAAGGATGCACTAAAGTAGTCCTTCAAACCCGCTTTCTGCCAAATATCTTGAAGAGGTGCTGTATTTTGTAGTGATTCAAATTCTCTTGAGAAGAACTAAAATGTCCACCACACTCCTCCGAATTCCAACTTAGACTCCAGATGTGATTTGCATCACCCAAATTTCCTGGCATCTCATTGAACCAATAAGAGTGCCCTTTTACTCTTTCTGTTAAGCCGCTCGGTGGATCCAAGATGGGAATTGGTCTCACATTCAGATATTCTTCAGGCCTAGCTATACATGGGGCCTCCACGAGCATGGTCTCCCAATTGACTTGAGAACTAGTGCCTACCTGGGAGCTCGTGCCTGCTGCTTCGGCCATGAGACTGTTTGTAGCTGTTGATGCTAATCTGCTAGAAGAAGAGAGGTACATTAGTGTTGCATAGGAAACATGATGTAATGGTGTTCCCTCCACAATACTAACATGACAATATTCCAAGTGGTTAGGGGTTAGGGGGTGAAGTGTTTGTGAGGGATGTGAATGTTGGTTAGTAGGTTAGAGTCATCCTAGATGCATACTTTTGGATGTGCAATGTACTCAGAATGCACCTACATCAGAGTGGATGGATTTACAAAATTGGGTTAGGGGGTTTGATATGGGGTTTAAGTCTCCAAACTTTGATTGTGGAATCGTGGCTTGTAGTGGTGATGAATGTAAATGGTAGCACTGCATTTTGGCCGAACACAATTTGAAAGGGTGTGGCTTGGAGTACCGTTTTATAAGCAACTCTGTATGCCCAAATAGCATGGTGTAGTTGTTTGTCCCAATCAGAGCGTTTATTACTCATTAATTTGGTTAGCACATTTCACAGAATCTTATTTGTGCTTTCGGCTTGCCCATTAGCTTGTGGATGATAGGGTGCAGAATTCTTGTGTATCACCAAGAACTCTTGGAGAAGATTTTCTATGACTTCATTTAAGAAGTGTGTGCCTCTATCACTTACTAGCTCTATTGGCAGCTTGTATCTGGTGAACACATTCTCGAATAAGAACTTAGCTATCGTCTGGGCATCGTTCTTTGTTGTAGCTTTTACTTCTACCCATTTGGTTAGATAGTCAGTGACCACAATAATGTATTCAACATGGGAACCCTTGGCTGGGGGATTAATAGGACCTAGAAAGTCTATTCCCCACTTAGAGAATGCACGTCCACCTATCATAGGTTTCAATGGCATCTCATCTTTATGTATAGGGTACTGCGTTCACTGACAAACATCACACCTCTTCACAAAGGTATGCGCATCCATATGAAGTGTGGGCCACCAAAGACCTGAAAATAGTGTTGCCTTGATCACCCTATCTGGAACAAAGTGTTCTCCTGCTACACCTTGGTGAACAGTTTCCAAGATCTTGAGATATTCACTCTCATGGACACATAATCTAAGATACCCATCTTTTCCTCTTCTATATAGGTTTTCTGCAATGACAGTATAATCTAAAGCTTCTTGTTCTAAGCTCCTTTGTCTAGCCAATGTCATATCTTGGGGAAAGGTTCTTGTCCTCAAAAAGGCTACTGAGGGTTCACTCCAATCTGGCACTAAAGACACTCGATAAAGAGTGGCATGTTCCATTGGTCATTTAGTGCGGTAGATTGGGCATTCCTTGCACATCTTATGGACATCTTCTTCCATATTTGGCTAGTGCACTCCAAGTCTCCTCAATGTCTGTAAGGTTCTTTGAGTTGAGTAGTGTTGCTCTAATGCACCCACATGTGCTAATTGCAACCATTTTGCGTACTCATCCTCTTCCACACAACAAGCTAATATTCCTTGATTCGTATGCTTGTACATCAACCCTCCCTATCTTGAGTGTTTACTACTAGATGTTTAGGCCCATATGTCAGTACTCGCACTAAGTTCTTGGCCCACTGTGGTACAACCTCTAAATTAAACAAATAAGCATCAAGAAGGTCATCTGACACTCCTTGTGGGGCCTCTCCAGATGTGAGCCTCAAGAGATGATCTGCTCTCAAGTGAGTCTTGCCTTTCCTCACCACAACCTCAAAGTCACATTCCATTAGTAAGAGAAACAATCTTACTAATCTACCTGTATTGCATGGCTTGTTTACCAAGTACAACAGTGCTTGATGATCAGTAAAAAATTTAAACTTATTTGCAAGCAAATAGCATCTAAACTTTTTGACTGCATATACCATGCCTAATCCTTCTCTTTCGGTGGTTGTGTAGTTTTGTTCAGCTGCATTCAATTGTAGGTTGGGCTAGCACACATCCAATAGCATAGTTGGATGCATCCACATGGACATGGAATGGTTTGTTCCAATCTGGTGTAGTCAAGATTGGTGCTGAACACAATCACCATTAAGCTCATTGAAAGATTTATCACATTCATCAGTCCACTCAAAATTAGTCAAAAGTCCATACAGAGGCTTTGCAATGATGGCATACATGTGTATAAAATGTCGATAATAGCCACAATGCCCCATGAAAGCTTGCACTTCCTTGACATTCTTTGGCCTAGGTAGTTCTCCGATAGCTCTTACTTTCTCTTCGTCAGTTGATATGCCGTTCTTCGACACTATGTGTCCTAGAATCTTGCCTTGTCTAACCATGAAAACACACTTTTCTGGGTTCAAGCAGACTTGATATTATCTACATTTGTCAAAGATTTGCCTGAGTTCAGGTATATGTGTCGGTCTAATCTTGGAATGAGCACAGAGATCATCAACATAGACTTCCGAATTCTTCCTCAGGAACTCTTTAAACACATGGCACATCAATCTCTGGAAGGTTGCGAGCGCATTGGTTAGACCAAATGGCATTACTAGAAAAGCAAATATGCCCCACTCTGTGGCAAAAGTTGTATTATGCTGATCTTTTGGTGCAATGGCTACTTGATTGTAACCAGAGAACCCATCAAAGAAGTTGTACACTTCCTTGCATGCTACCCTTTCTAATAGATGCTGAGCGATAGAAAGTGGATAACTATCTCTGATAGTGGCTACATTAACCTTCTTCAAGTTAATGCACACACGTATTTTGCCATTCTTTTTGGGCACCACTACAATAGGGGACATCCATTCAGTGTGCTCGATTTCATAAATAAATTCAGCTTCAACCAAACGACCTATCTCTTCTTTGATCTTGGCAGTAGAGTTTTCATTGTATGTGTATGGCTTCTGCTTAGAGGGTCTGGCATCTGAAGTCATGGGGATCGTGTGTGAGCATATGTCAGGGTCTACACCTTTCAAGTCCTTGTAACTCCAAGCGAATACATCTCTGTATTCTCTCAGCAAGGCTATCAACTCTTTCTCTTCTTCTTCCGTCAGGTCATGTCCAATGCATGTGCATTTTTCTTCTTCTTCTTCTTCTATGGCTACCACAATTTTCTTGGTGGTTTCTTTGTTATCATAGGCCTCTCGTGCTTGAAAAGATTCTTATCATGACTCTCTTGTCTTCTATCTCATACTTCTTGAAATTTTCAAGGACCTCAAACAAAGATTCTTCTTCCTCTCAGGCAACTTCTCTCTTCTTCCTCTTCATGCCTTCGTTCTTAATGGGCGTTTCAACATTCTTATCATGAATCTCCTGTCTTCTATCTCATACTTCTTGAAATTTTCAAGGACCTCAAACAAAGATTCTTCTTCCTCTAAGGCAACTTCTCTGTTCTTCCTCTTCATGCCTTCGTTCTTAATGGTCACTTGTGTGGTTAATCTCACTTCATTCATAATTTCTTTGTTTCTCTGAGGGTGAGCTTCTACTTCGTAGAGATATTCCTCATCTGATGCAAAGGGTGGGTCCATAATGATTGACTCTAGATCAGAATCACTTGCATCCTCGAATGCATCAGTGCTAGGTTCACATTCTTCAATATTTGGATCACACATGATTGGCTCTATTATGAAGAGTGAAATGTCATAGCCATCTTCATCACAGTGGGGTGTCTAGTGTACATTGATGGCTACATCCATAGTAACACCCCACAATGGGGTTCAGATTCTTCATTAGGAAATACTACAGGTGCATAGGATGGGTCTTGAATTGATCTATGGGTTTCCTTCACACCTAACTCTCTGGCGTGTGCTCTCTTCTCTTCCTCTACTCCTACTTTACACATCCATAAGTGAGTGTATTCATGCATCCATGAGGATCCTGATCCTATGGAATGCACTGAATCTGTGTCATCCTTAGGTCTATAGATGGGATTCCATTGAATAGGCGGTATGTCTCTATGAGAGTAATCCTTGAGATTGACTTTGGTTGTAACACCTAAGTGTTGCAGATATAAGGAATTGGTTCCCCAATCCTGTACCACTTGCAATTGCCGCATAAATGGTCTTCCCAAAATCATCTCATAGGCTTGATTTTTGCTAAAGTCACATATAGCAAAAGTATGCTCGAACTCAACACCACATGTAGTGAGAGTTATTCCTTCTAACAATCCTAAGGGTCTCTCAATGTGACCATTGGCCATCTGCAATTTCATTCTTTTTGGCTTGAGTGCTGGTTCGCCCCAATGCTTCCATAAGGAAGTGGTAGCAATTGCAACTCCTGCACCTCAGTCCAAAATTGCCTTGATTGTGTATCCCTGATGGGTAATGGGAAGATAGGTATTTCCTTCTTCTCCTTCGCTCATGTCTCCTATCTTATCCAATGGTGTTCTAGCTCCTTGGTGACCATAGGAGACATTGGATCTCGATTGGGGAAAAATAAATTCACCCTTCCAAGTGTAGGCATGACTGCTATGCTCTCAGACCACAAAGACTCTTTCTGAAGTGTTGTCCAAGTAGGTCAATTTGCCTAGGGAATCACGATCTTTGAATTCATAGATGGTAAGTGCTCCCACTTCATTAGGCTGGTCGGGTTTATACCTCCAAAAAGCCTCATCTGTCTCTCAATTTAGGAGCAAATCTATGCTCTTATTGTCCTGATGAACCCATTCTGAAGTGATTATTCTAGTCAGTACTGATTTGCCTCAAGGGTTTTTGGGCTCTCTTCCCAAGTTTCCTTGCTCTATATCACCTATTTCAGCTTCCAAGACTGTATTGTCAAATTCGTTTTTCCTATCTGGTGGGTTGGTGACCACATACATGGTCCCTTCTTTATCTATGTATGCACCATTTTCAAATTTGACAACTGGATGTTCTAGTCCAATGGGTTGATCTAGGTTTTTGATATGGACAACAGATCTTCTCAGACCATCCTCATAGATGCGAGCACCTAATCAGTTGGTCGTGATGTATTCTGATTGAGCCCTTTAAGGTCCTTCTGGCTTTTCTAGGTATGCCACTCTTGAGCTACCTATGGGTCTCTTCATGCTCAATGACATCTCAGAGTCACTCGTTTTTGAGCTTAGGGCGTAGGGGTAATCAATCAATTGCTGAGCCCAAGACCTAGCAGTATGATTAACACTAGCTTCAGAAGGTCTGAGGCTTTGTCTATCTCGTCCTAAATATCTTCTTGACCTAAGGTTCATAAGCCTTGTAGGTTATCCCAATTTTTCCCAATACAACCTCGTTGCAGAGTTTGCTTGGATTAGGCCCTTGTTCTTTTTATTTCCCGTAGGCTGTCACTTCTTGTCCAATGGTTTTTGTCACAAGGAATACTTGATTTTCAACGCACTTGAAGATTGATTGCTTAATTTAAGTTCTTCTACTTTAGGATTTTTTGCAAATGTAACCTATGCTTGCACTTGAGTAATTAGGTTTCTTGAACTTGATGGTGCTTAACGTAGCCCTAATTAATCAATACCTCTATCCGTACTTAGCCTAAGCTAGGAATAGATAGACGGAGTTGAAAATGATCCAACCTTAAGTTGCTTATCCCTTGCTCTTGAGTGCTCAAGAATGCCGTTCTCAAGCTTGTAGTATGCTCTTGCTTTGGACACCCTTTCATGTTCTTGATGGACCTGTAAAAGTCCCAAAGTTAGCTCAAGATTTTAATTTAATTGACTTAACAAACCATGTCCATTCATGTAATACAAAGACCCAATTTCGATTTGCTTTTATGAAAATTCCCTTAGAGATCCCTCAACATTCTCACCCCTATGGAAGGTCAACTTCAAAATAACCTATCTATAACTTCACATATTAGTTTTCCAATGAGCTTTCCAAGGAGCTAAAGATCACAACAAACGGATTTCATATGAAGAAGTTATGAAAGTTCAAGATTTTGGGGTTAAAACAGGGTAAAACAGGCTAACAGGAAATCATTAAATCTTTGATACTTATGCTCAAAATTGACCAAATATTGAATTAAAAAAACAACCTAAAAATTAACCAAAATTGGTTGTCAATTGCGATTGATAGGGATGTCAATTGCAATTGACAGGGATGTCAATCGCGATGGACAAGGGTGTCCGTCATGATGGATGTTGTCAATCGCGATGGATGGGTGTCAATCATGATGGACATAACTTCTCGGGTTTCTTACGTTATATTGTGTCAATCATGGCCCATACGTTAGGATGGATAGCTTTCTCGCCGATTTGGGGTGTCAATTGCGATTTTTCTGTCGGTCGCGATGGACAAGGGTGTCCATCAAAGGTCTATCAATTGTGATTTTTCAGTCAATCATGATGGAGAGAGGTGTCCATCGTGATGGATGCTGTCGATCGCAATTGATGGGCTGTCCATCAAAGGTCTATCGATTGCAATGGACCAGAATGTCCATTGCGATGGACACTATCAATCATGATTACACAAAAAAGCAAGCACAATAGTGCTCTCTCATTCTCTCTCACAAGTGAAATGAGGGAAATGAGGTGGGGGAGGTGATATGACCAAAAAACTAAAAATTTTGCGAAGGTGGAGATGGAGGTGGGAGATGGTGAGGATGATGATGGTGAACAAAATAAAAGAAAATAGAGAAAAGTGAAGAAAATAACTATGACTCCAATGTCAGAACTCTACGTCTTACCATCACATGCTCGTCCTCGAAGATCTCTCCCCGGAAACAGCGCCAAATTTGGTGTCACTCTAGCACAATGGCAAGTACCAACGTGAGGAGATCCACCTCATAATTTTCAATCCGTGGAGACCTGAGGACTAGTATGACGACTATGAACAAGTGGCGGCACAAGTGCATGAGTGAGAAGCACACTAGCATGCACACACATACACACAGACGTGCACACAAGGCAAGAACAAAGAGAGGAACAATGGAGTTCTTTGTGTTACTCAAAAAGTCTTTTACAATAGCTCAAAACTCCAACAATCTAACCTCAAAAATGAGCTCTCTAGCTCTTTTTACAGTTTTTGACTAGATTTGGCCTTGTCCACACCTAGTGTCTGGCCTAGTTAAAATTTAGGCTCCAGGGCTTATTTGAGGGCTCAAACAAAGTCTAAAAATTATGAAAATTGGTATGTAGCTACTTCTAATACTTCTCAAGCTTGAGGACTCCTTGGCTTGAAAAATATGGAGTCTAATCCACCAAAAATGATATTTACAATGTTCATCTAGTGATGAAAATCACTATTAAAAAGGATTTATTTATGGAAAATTTGTGGACTAACTTTTAGATCTTCTTTGACCGCTTTGCCTACTTTTTCCTTCTCTCTGTTCTGATTCTTTACATCGGCTCCCCTATCGTGTAATGCCTTGATAGCCTTGACTACTACCAACAATGTCCTGATATATCTATGTCAATACCTAGCATGAGCAAATCCAAGAATGACTCCATGATCGCTGACTCATCAACATCTATATCAGTCATCCTCTCAACCAAGGATGTGTCTAGCTATGCACCCTAAGAGCTAGTATGCTCTGGTATACACTATGTATCCTAAGAGCTATCTTGCTCTACCACACCAAGTGTATCATCATGCTCCAAATGAGCTAACTACACAACGTCAACACCAATGTCAAATTGATGATCAAACGTTAACTGAGTATCAGCACAATGCTCTACATGAGCATCCACATCATGATCTAAGGCATCCAAATGATCATCCAAAGTGTGCTCCACATGAGCATCCATATGATCCATATAAGCATCATGAGCATCCAAAACATGCTCTACATGTGCATCCATCAGAGCATCTAAATCCTTCCATACATGTGCATCATGAATGTCAATAGACCTATATGCTGGTAGACAAAATGAGACATGAAGAGTCTCACATCACACATAAGGTTGAGCTCCCACTAAGACAAGACTGTCTCTCACATGGAGTACTTGTAGAGGATACATGTGCCCAACCCTAGCACCTTTGACAAGCATAAGCTATCCCAAATTCAATTGAAAATGATGCTCACCAAGGAATGCATAACATCTACTCTCTTGTAATTGGCTAACTAGAATTAAGCTCATAGGGAATGAAGGCACATAACATACATGTCTAAGTATAAGTGATGCTCCACTAGCTAGCATAAGGCATACATCTCCTCCACCCTCAATATCATATTTCATACTATCAGACATGTGCACACATCCACGACTCTCACGTGAGAATCAGCAAAACCACTCACAATGTGGAGTAACATGAAAAGTGGCTAATGCATCAAGCAACCAAGCCATAGGTGTGCTATCCAATCAACAAGATGAATCATGAGATGAATCATAGGAGAAGTGACATCATCATCACTGGCATAATCAAATGCCGCAAGCTCTCCTGAAATCACTACCTTACTTACATCACGCACATATCTTTGATGTCATCATCACATCCACCTGAAGCAACATCGTCGAGTATGGCCTCCATGACCACAATGCCAACATTGAAGTTGTCGATATGATCTACATCTCACATGAGTCAATGGACTCACATAGATATCATGTAGTCTCTACCATAATGCACTACTCATCTCCTCATACATCACATAATCATATATAGAATCCACAAGCTGTAATGGGATAGTGGAGCTAGCCAATGCATCCATATCCATCCATACATGGTTGGGCATGTCATGAGGCCTTTGTGCTTCTCTATTGACATACATGTGTAACCCTACATGAACCAATGTATGCCACATCTAAGATTTCCATCTCATAAAGCCAATGCTGTCAAGCCAAGAATATACCATATTCGCAATCCAAGAGACTAGCAATAGAACAAGAGACTAGAAATAATACTCTATCGCCAATAGGATCACACCTACATATCCATATGCATAACTCACATCACAATTGTCTCGCTAGAGAAGAAACCATACGAATCACAATCATATAACCATGCATCTAGCATGCACATAAAACGATGAGCATAAACCTACTCACCAAGTCTCCGAACTAACCAAGAAGGTGTGAAAGAATCCTAGAAAAAAATAGACAGATTATCCTCTATAAACTAAGCCATCAAACAAGATAACCAATAACAAAAGAACGGTGAGTAACTTGTTACCATTTGTCAATGATCCAATCAAAGATAATGGCAAATACATATGGCAAAAACCTAATAGCAATACATGCCAATACAATGGCGATACATTTCCCACTCAAGAATGAATTCTGCAAGATGGTCTAACATGTTACAGATAACGTGTGACGAAGACCAAATGAATAGAGATAAGTAATGATCCAAAACTATCTCACAAGCATAAAGGATCTACTAGATCATCTATCTAGCATAAAAACTAATAAAATTTTGATAGCATATCCCCTTGAACTCTGAACCAAATAAACCATGTGAGAATCACATCCACAATATCAAATCAAACATATGCTAATAGGATAGCCAATCAAGGTAACAAATGAGTGTGCAATAGAGGCTCTAATTTGGATCATACACCTACAAAGACAACAAGAACACAAGTACTAAATAAGATCCAAAATCAACAGTCATAAAATTATGTGCAACTGGCAAGTAAATATGGAACCAAGCATAATCAATATATAGACCACAATGCCACTATACATCCATTGATAATACCATGATCAAACTCATGATGACATAAACCTCAAAAAAGGTATACCACAATGTCATCTCACATGTCAAACACGTGATGAGATTATGATCTACTCTCATATGGAGGAGTTACCATAGTGATCATACATGGACAATGCCTTCAAGATCTAAAAATAAGAGCTCCCACACCAAAAAATCTCTCTCAAAGAAGTTCCAAACTAAAATGAACCGCGAAAATCAATAAGGGTTCTTATCGTGAAAATATGACGCTCTATATTTTGCTATTTCAGAGATGATAACCTATCAATTTTGTTGGAGCAATTCCATGGCAAGTCTAAGTATTGGCTTGAGTCATCCAAAGACATAGAAATTTAAAGGAAATGTCAATTCTTTGTAGAGTTCCCTTGTGAACTCACTCTTGTAATTTTTGAGGTTCTACTTGATGTAACAGTGAAAGCATCTAAAGTGGTTGAGTCCACTTAATGAGTAGGAAGGAGAAAAACCACAAATTTGTGATTGAGTGAGTAGGAGAATCAATCACTAAAAGATTGGAGAGTGATTTTAGGAGAGATTCAAATTCAAATTTAGGCTCCAAATATCACCATATATACATGACCTTTAGTCGTAGTTTTTGTACCTCCATGAGCAGGGCTTCATGCCATGTCAGAGTGTGGTTTCAAGGCACACATATGTACCAATACATCCATTTTACTTTACAATCAATATACATTCATTTTCATGATCAATTGTGCCCATATTTTTCATGCTTTTATGAGTATACTACTCACTACCATATCTCTTAGTTTTTATAGTGAGTTTGCAGAGATGTTTTCTCTGAGCATGATTCATCCTTTTCAGTGCTTCAACTTGGTAAAGTTAGCTCTATAGATCTACTACATAATCACAAAGTTTCATTTCATTTGTAGTTCACAATTTTGAGATATGTTCATTCAAAGTCACCTATGTCTCTTCATACACTACTTCTCTGTTAGTACTCTATCAATACAATGATTTTCTTAGATGTGTATTTGATCATTTGCCATGATTTAAATTCTTTTAGATTCAACATGCTGTCTATTATATGTGTACAAAATTTCATAAGAATTTTTTTTTTAATATAAAGGAAGTTCGGCAATAGCCTACTCTCCCGGACTTGAATTAAATTAAGAAACAAAGGTACAATAGAAGGGGACTAGTGCCCACGGGACCCCCCAAATCCCACAAAGCAGGGGAAGCTTGGTTGATTCCTAGGTTGCATTACAAAGAAGGTTGATCACCCTCTCGTCGCCCTCATGCGGGACCCACTTGGGTTTGAGCTTGTTGTTGATCAAAAGGAGGACTTGATGATGCCTGAAGGGGGGGGATTTCTTACTGTTGGCAATCCTTTTGCCAAGGAGGAATAGAGATTTTTCAATCGACCACTCCCTGGGGGAGTCACCGAAGTTGAGAGCACACCGCTCCCGCCAAATTTTCCACAGGACTTCCCCTCTGATTGCGTTCCAGAGAGCCGCAGAGCACCCAATCGCTTCACCCAAAAGGACTTGTTTCCAACTAAGCTGTTTCTGGACTCTGATTTTCAGTCCAACCATCTGCCAGATTCTGTAGGAGTTGGGGCAAGTAAGGAAGATGTGTGGGACATCTTCGATTGCGCGGTGGCAACGTTTGCACCACGGAGGGATCCCACAAATTTTGCTTGCCTTATGGTTAGTCCAAATTCCTCGATGAAGAATTTGCCATAAGAGGACCGACTTCTTAATCTCTATAAGTGGGTGCCAGATACCCATGAATTTCATGTCCCACCGAAGCCGCGTCCAAGACAGGCACCACTTCTTGTTGAGGCTGATCTGAAGGTCAGTCGTTTCATTGATGTTCGGGATTTTGAGTAGGCTGTTTCCATTGTGCCATTTGAGACCACGCGCGTTCGGAGCGTCATGTCCCATGAGTAGGCGAGTTTCGTGCCGATCCCAAGCGAGGCATCTGCTTTGCAAGGTGTTCCATTCTTCGTAGGAGATGTTTATGCGAGGGTCGATATCCTCGTAGTTGATCCAATTGTTGGTGTCATGTTTCCAGAGGTGTTTCCATTTTTTGAATCCTTTGTTCCATAACTTCTTGGCATTTTGAATGTTCCACGGCTCCACACTCCGGATGCCATGGATCGGAAACCAGATAGAGTCGTTTTGTCTGATGCCGGCCGCCCACTTCCAGTCCTCACTAATTCTTGTGAAGCTTTTGACTTTATTCCAGCCCTTCCAAAGAGAGCATACGAGATTGGAGCCTTTCGGGAAGACAGGTATCGGGGAGAATAGCAGGGTCATGATGTCAAGGTTCTTCCAGTTCGGGAATCCCGTGAGGGCCAACTCATTTTTGTTTCTGAAGATCAGCTTGGCCCACGAGGCCTCCCTATTGCACCAAGCTTTAATCATCCATTTGGCTGCCAGTTTGTTAGCCATGCACCCAATGTCCAGGATGCCAAGCCCCCCGCTATCTCTAGGGCTGGTGCAGATGGCCCATTTGATTTTGGGCACCCCCCTTCTGTTATGGTCACCCGTCCAAAGAAAGTTTCTGCAGATGCTATTCAGTTTGGATAGGCCTTGCTCATTCGGTCTCCAGCAAGAAAGGAAATAGATGGTAGACGAGAGGAGGAACGTGTTGATTACCATCGCCCGTCCAGCGAGATTGATTTGCATACCTCTCCAGTAATTGAGCTTGTTTTCAAGTTTGGCCAGCACCCAGTTCCATCGCTGCTCCATAGAGACGCCAAACCCCAAGGGGATTCCGAGCAGCCGAATGATTTGACCCTGCGGAATGATTTGACAGCCATGATCAATGAGAAGGCCGGGTTGATGTCCCACAATGGCCCTAAAGGCGGTCTTATTGTGGTTGATTTTGGATCCAGAGGCCTCACAAAAGGTATCAAGACACCTCCAGAAAGTCTCCAGGCTGGTATTATCATTGTGAACGAACGCATTCATATCGTCGGCAAAAAGTCTCATGATGATTTGACTGTGGACGTGAGGTAGCTGGAGGCCTTTGATATTGCCAGCCTCCACATGATGAGCCACAAGTCTGCTCAGCCCTTCAGTGGCGATGGCAAAGAGAAGGGGGGCAAGAGGGCATCCTTGCCGAATAGATCTTTTAAGATGGATCGCCTTCGAAAGTTTGCCGTTAACGTTAATTTGGGTCGTTGCATTGCCGAGCAGGGTCGCGATCATCTTGGTGAATTTCTGACTACATCCGAGGTCTTGGAGCGACTGCAGAATATAGTCCCATTCTAGCCTATCGTAGGCTTTGTCAAAGTCGATCTTGAGGAAGACCACGTCTTGATTAGACTCGTTTGCAAATTGAATACCTTCCCAAATATCCATAATGGTTTCCAGGATAGACCTGCCTTTGATGAAGCCTTTTTGGTCCTCACTTAGCCAAGATCTCAGATGGCACGATATTCTATTGGCAATGACTTTGGCGATGATCTTGTATCCTGTTTGGAGCATCGTGATTGGCCGCCAGTTCTCGATTCTGTTCTTTTCCCCCTTCTTGTGAACCAGCTTGATAATTCCATTATTTAGACAAGAAGGAAGAGCCCCAAACTTTAGCGCTTCTTGCCAAACCAACCTAAGCGGGGTGGCAACCACCAGCTTGAAGGATTTAAAGAACTCATTGGTGAGTCCGTCGGGTCCCGGGCTTTTACCGAGAGGGAGGGCATCAATGACCTCAAGAGGAATCTTGCGTCTGAATTGCGTCTTGGAATCTTGAGATATTAATAGATCTTCTGGTCTGAGGACTGCTACAGCCTGTGAAAATCAAGAGGATGCTATGACTTGCTAAGCTCTTTTCTCTTCATGTAGACCATAATTTTTTTTGAAATCACTCATTATTGTTAGCTTAGTAAGTTAATAAGAGTTCCCCAAAAGGAATTAAGTCAATTGCTACTATGGCTAGAAAATTGTTCAAAAGAGTGAACAGGTCTATGAACCAAAATAACAAGTTTTTTACACTTGATTCAACTTCTACCTATGTGTTTTGATTTATCTTTTTGAGAGTGATCTTCCAAGGTACATATGGTGTCTAATACATCCTTTGGCAAGATAAAAAGGCATACTACATATTCGTGGAGTTTATTTGGTTGGTGTAGTGCAAAGTTTTTGCAGTACAAATCCATCTCTTCACAGTTGTATCAAAGCAAGGTTGGAAAACATGGTAGATGATTTCCTTCATCAATTGACAAATTGGATAGAGGTAACTACTTAACCTAGTCATTAAGGATGGAAGCTTATCTTCAAGGTAGGAATTTATATGGTTATGTAGTTGAAGATGAAGTTATGCCAAGTTTCATGAACAAAGATCAACCAACACAAGAAGAGCAAGAAAGATTGAGCACATGGTGCTCCAAGGATGCACTTGCAAGGTCTTATCTCCTCAACTTTTTTGCCTCACATTAGAAGTTGTAAAACATATCACGAAGTATGGAATGCACTTGAAGCCTTCTTCTCTTCAAGTACAAAGGACAAGAAGCATCAACTATGGTTGGACTTCACAACTCTCAAAAAAGCTCCCAAACAAAATGTGATTGATTTTTTCACAAAGCTCAAGGACACAACAGATCAGTTGGTAAGAATTAGAGAGGTAATAGAGGAAGAGCAAATTGTAAGGCAAGTCATCAATGGCTGGAAGGAAGATGACAAGTGGGAAGCATTCACCACAGCTATGGATCTATACATGGATATGCATGCACCAGATTTCAATACACTCATAGGACAACTACTTACTCAAGAGGCCATGCTTATCAAGAATGGAGAAAGATCCAAAAGTAATCAATCTTTTGCCTTGTGTATTGATAAAGGAAAGTCCAAAGAAAACAAAGGAAGTAGAAAGAATGTGGATGATGAAGCAGGTACACATCAAGCTAACTATGCACGTAGAGGAAGACATGGTAGAGGTAGAGGTAGAGGAGGAAGGCAAGGCAGGGGGAGATACCAAGACTCTAAGTCATGCTCTATTTGTGGATTGACTAATCATACAACTAAAAATTTCTTTAGGAGTTCCAAGAATCAAAGAGACAGAGGCTACAATAGAGGAAGTTATGGCTACTCAAGGGGAAGGTTCAACAATTACCATGGCAACCACAACAATTACAACCATGCAAACTATCAAGGAGGCAATAGGGGAAGAAGAGACTTCAATAACTACACAAAAGACTCAAATCAAGAGGACTCATTGCTAATCATGAATCTAGCCATGCCACAAGGTAAATCTGATGAGCATGTTTTCTACATAGATTGAGGTTGCTCCAACTATGTGGTAGGAAAGGCGGCACTCCTATTAGATTTAGAAGATCCAAGAAACAAGAATGAAGTGCAGACAGGTGATGATACAAGACATTTGGTGGAAAAGATAGGAAATGTGAAAGCACTTGATGGAAATATCAACCTACTAAGCAAGGTACTCTATGTCCCTACCATCACAAAGAATTTGATGTGTAGGACAAATTGTGGAAAAAGGCCTATAGGTTATGTTCATGAAAGCAGGAGCATTTGTTGAAGATCCAAGTCAAGGATTTAGGAGAATTGCAAAGGGTGAAAAGATAGGTAGATTGTTCAAACTTGAATTACAAGACACTAGAAACATTGCTCTCTTTAACTATGGTAGTCATACACTCACAGAATTGAAGTATGGCACAAAAGGTTAGCACATATTGGTGAGAGATCATTAAAGCAAATTTTTAGGGACCAAAGTGTAGTTGGACTCCCTAACTTGTCAAAACAACACATGATTTATAAGTGTAGTGCAGGTCAATTTGGAAAGTCTCATAGGTTACCATTCATGAAGAAAGGATATATGCATGGAGATTCTTGGATTTGGATCATACAGATGTATGGGGACCTAGCAAGGATGCTTCAATATCAGTATCAAGGTATTATGTCTCCTTCATTGATGATTGCAATAGATGGACTATGTTATATTTTATGAAACACAAAGATGGTCTTTTCATGCTTCAAAAGATATTTGGCTCTTGTGGAGAATCAAATAGGTAAAACATTAAAAAGGCTAAGGTCAGATGGAGGGGTAGAGTACTTCTCCCATGAATTTGAATCCTTTCTTCAAGAGAGGGGAATCAAAAGAGAGATCACTACAAGGTACACTCGTGAGCCAAATGGAGTGGTAGAAAGAAGGAATAGGACAATTGTTGAAACTGCAAGGTCTATGCTAAATGAGAAGCACTTACCTAATTACTTATGGGTTGAGGCTGTATCCACAACCGCTTATTTGATTAACAGGCTACCTTCAAAATCACTTGATGGCATGACACCATATGAGGCTTGGAATGGAAGAAGACCAAGCTTGGATCATTGTAAGATTTTTGGATGTATTGCTTATGCTCATGTTCCTTCAGAGGTTAGATGGAAGATGGATCCCAAAGCAGAAAGGTGTGTATGACAACAATCAAAAGGGCTACAGATTATACAACCCAACAACCAAAGGGTTCTTGGTGAGTAGAGATGTAGTATTTGATGAGAATAGTTCTTCGTATGAAGATTCATGTAGCAAGGTCAATTGACCTTATGATCTTGAAGAAGATTTTCAGAAACTTGTTAAGGATAATCCCCCTAAAATTGAAGAGTAGGATACCTCAGAAGATGGTGAAGCAACTCAGTATGAAAAACTCAAAATGTGGAAGTCTAAAGGTAAAGAAAAAATGTAGGAACTTGGACAAGGGGCAGAATCATCACATCATGGCCTAAGAAGGTCCATGAGGGAGAAAAGAAAACTAGAAAGGTATGGGTTTGATACTTCTCTATCACTAAACATTCAATCTATCTAGCACATGACATAAATCAAGAGGAACCCTCAACATGCGAGGAAGCAAAGAAGAAATAAGAATGGAGTCATGCAATGCAAGAAAAATTTGAAGCTCTTGAGGAGAATAACACTTGGGAGTTGGCTCCCAAGTCTCGATCAATGAAAGTGATAGGCTCAAGATGGATCCAAATTGAAGAAGAACTTAGATTGATCCATTAACAAGTATAAGGCAAGGCTTGTGGCAAAAGGCTTTGCACAAACTCATGGAATTGATTATGAGGAGACCTTCTCTCCTGTGGCAAAGATGCCTACAATTAAGGTTTCGCTAAGTATTTCCTCTTCCAAGAATCGGAAGATACTTCAATTGGATGTAAAAAATGCATTTCTTAATGGATGGATAATAGAAGAGGTATATATGGCACAATCACTTGGTTTTGAGAATCACATATATCCTGATTTTGTGTGTAAACTTAATAACGCTTTATATTGACTCAAACAAGCCCCAAGAGCTTGGAATCATAGGCTTGTCTCATTCTTGTAGGAAAAATGATTTCAACCTAGCAAGGTAGACAAATGATGCAGATGGAATCAAGAAAGTCAAAGAGCATATGAAAAAAGAGTTTAAGATAAGTACTTAGGGTCACTCACATACTTCCTAGGATTTGAAGTGCTTTACAAGGATCATGGCCTACATATTACTCAAAGAAAGTACATTAAAGACTTTTTGACAAAGTTCAAAATGCAAGATTGCAGGATTGCAGGTACTCCAATGGAGGTTAATCATTTAAATTGAGCTCACATGAAGGTGAACTCATAGCATATGTGAAAGGTTATCAAAGCCTTTTGGTTAGTTTGAAGTATGTCACATTGACAAGGGTTGATATATGTTATGAGTGTGCTAAGTCAATTTATGCACACACCCAGGAGACCTCACATGGAAGCTACCAAGAGGATACTCATATATCTCAAAGGACCATAAATGAGGGGTTATAGTACCCTTATGTATCTGATTTAAGTTTGAAATTGTTCTCTGATGCAGATTGGACTGGCTCCAAGGAAGACAGAAGGAGCACCTTAGGATATCTTACATTTTCAGGTTCAAAACTTGTCTCATGGTCATCCAAGAAGAAACCCACAGCTGCACTCTCTTCTACTGAAGCTGAATACAAAGGTCTTGCCATAGCTACTCAAGAAGCAATGTGGATGAAGACACTATTTACAGATCTTGGATTGGAAATTGGAACTCCAAATATTTTTGGTGACAACATGAGCTCCATTCACTTGGCTCCCAATCCAATTTTTCATGCGAGGACTAAACATATTGAAGTACATGATCACTATGTAAGAGAGAAGATTGTGAGCAAGGAAATTCAGTTAACTTATGTGTCAACCCATCAACAATGTGCAGATATATTAACCAAGGCACTAGATGGAGCCAAACTCAACAAATTTAAAGCCGTGATTGGCTTGTAGGTAATCTTGGAAGATTGAAGACCTCAAGCTCACTTGACTTGTGGGGGAGCTATTGGAACAAGTCCATGGCAAGTCTAAGTAGTGGCTTGAGTCATCTAAAGACATAGAAATTTAAAGGAAACGTCGATTCTTTGTAGAGTTCACTTGTGAACTCACTCTTCTAATTTTTGAGGTTCTACTTGATGTAAAAGTGAAAGAATCTAAAGTGGTTGAGTCCATGTGTACCTAAGTTCCAACCTAGGGACTTGTGGAGAAAGAGACTATACCTCAATCCTCCTCAAGTGCATATAGGGGGGATTCACGCTTTATTTATCAATCCAAGGAGTATCAAAACCTAGCTGAGTGTATCAAGACATGCATTCAAATGATGATCAATGCAAATGAGTTTCCCAAAGAGTGCAAATAAGGCTAAGACTAATCCAAACAAGCTTTAACTGTCAATAAGGGTGTCGCGATACTTGGAGCAGCATCCAACAGTAAATTGAGCTTTTCTCTCAGCTTCGAACTCCGAATAAAGCAAATATCATATGCGTTTCGAAGCTCTCGAGAAGATGCATCCAATGGTGGAACTCAATTCTGACACTTCTGCTTCAAGTTATGAGAAAAATACCCAGTCGCGGGAATGACCTTCCTACACTTCAGCACTTCCTACACTTCACACATACCTTAACCACAGAAAACAAACACTTTCATGGATAGACAACACTTCCTAACACTCTTTTCAAGCAACATACATGCATACAAGCTCACAAAGAAGATGATACAGAGAGAAGAAGACACAAATTCGAATTTCTGTGCTCTTGATTCTCACAATGGCAAAAAGTCCTCACAAAGAGTCACAAATTGATTTATATACATGTGCCCTAAAAATGGTCCTTTCACACAAGAGACCGACACTTTATTCACTCAAAGGCTAATTTCCTACTAATTTACATGGGTAAGCTACTAATCTTCTGTGGGGATGCATCTAGAGGACTCCTCTAGTGCGTTTACATCGAAAAATATATTACAAAATGATTATGATACAAAAATGAGGTGTCCAAATCGGAAAAATTTTGGGGCCCGTCTTTCTCTCTGCCTTGTGCTCTTCTTTGCTCTACAACACTCTCCCCCTCTTTGTCTCTGTCGTCCCTTGACAGGCTTTACTTCTTGTCTTCAATTTGTTGTCCGCATGCATCTTTTGGTCAGTTCTGCCTGTTTGATAAACAGGTGTTCAGTTTTGATGGCCTCTTCTTGATTCTTCTTTTACATCCTCTAGGCTTGATGCATTCGTGTTGCCTGTTCTTTTCTTTTGCTCACCCGCAACCCATGGAGATGGACTACCTGATGTTCATAGTCTAGCTCACCAATAATCTCTTTAATTCCGGGTTGTTGTGTTAAGTCGGGCTGCCACGCACGCCACCAGTGGAAGGTATGAGGATGTGGTCCTTCAGCCTTCGATCTGGACCTTCCAAAGACCCAGATGTTGAAGGACCTTCTTGTGGTTTTGGAACCGCTGGATATCTTCTTGCACTTTTTCATGGATACTTTCCTGGCCCTGGTTCCTCCTTCCACCTACGTGCTTTTCCTTGATATGTGCCCCTGCGGGGCTCTGTGCAGAGATGGGTGTTGCACCCCTACGGGGCTTCTTGCAGAGATGTATCTTCAGATATGATCTTTTTAATGAAGCTTCTTTCTTTGTATTCTTTTGGCTTGACTCTCCCTCAACACTGCCCCCCTCCTGAACTCTGTCGTCCCAGACAGGCTTTGGAAGTCGACGGGAGTATGTTCTGTACACTTTTTTCTCTGTTTCATTAAGCAGATTAGCTTCACGTATCATAAGTTGCTTCCACTGTTCTGCTTTCACACCATCATGTGGCGGCTGTCTATGGTCAGCGAAGAAGCTTAGTTCATATGCCACTAATCTAGCATTCAAGTTGGATGACATCTTTAAAAAGATTTCTGAATAAATTTCAAAAAACCCTATGAAAAAGGCTTCTTCGAATGTTTGCATATATGTACTTGGTATATATATATATATATATATATATATATATATATATATATATATATATATATATATATATATATATATATATATATATATATATATATATATATATATATATATATATATATATATATATATATATATATATATATATTGTGGGTCGGCTAGGCATAACAGACAAGTCAAAAACGAGAATATATGTTCCCTAATTAATGCCAATGAAATTCAAAAATGTATATGCCACATGCTTGAACACCTTCAAAACTATAAGTATCATGGTTAGGATTTTATTTGTCATCTTGATTGTTAAATCGGGGAATGTGGCGTAATAGTGTAGCCAAAATTTGATTGTTTTTACCATGTAATCTTCCGTTGGTAGATAATTATGGGGTGGGCTTGGAAGTAGCGGATAATTCAGCCACTGTTTATTGAAAGCACCATTCGTTTGCATGTCCGAAAATTCTCTGGCATCTCGGCGATGTGGTGTTGGGCAAAATGAAGGGTTTACCTGTAATAAGTATGGTGCTGCTTGCCAGTGCACCCGCAATGTAGGATTTTTCTCCAAAAATTTTCTTCGCCATACAGGCTGTGCAGCTTCAAATTCTTCTTGAGTATAAGCGAATGTGTCATTTTTGAAGTGCAGCTGCTCGTCTGGATTTTTCTGTGTAATCTTCTTTATATATTGCCTTGTTTTCTCTTTCAATAATCCATACAGAATGTTGAATGGCTTCAATATGGTTTCCAATTCTTTGCCCTTTATTTTTACCTCCTTCATGACTTTGATCACTTCATTTTCAAAATTTTTTGTCAACCGAGACACCAATAGTGCCCGTTCCTTCTGAACTATTTCTGTAGTGTATGGCATGGGATGATCATCATATGGGTCTGCCATTTGCTCTTTTATTGGAGAATTATAAATCGGGGGAGATAGAGGATGTACCTCTACCTCGTCAGTAGGATTCTCTCGTGTTGGCTCTACTGGTGTCCCGATTGGTACTTGCTCTTCTGCTTTAGTTGCTAATTGTGCAAGGCGTGTAGTCTTCTCTTCAACTTCTTGCATAGCTGCTCAGAGTGCTTCTTTGGTAGCAATTTGCTCATTACCAATTTCTGCTACCTGATCCATGTTTTCACTGTAACAAACTACGAGTTTTCCATTGGCCGTATTCAGCCACTTTTTTAGCTCAGCAGTTTCTTGAACGTGCTTATGTTGCCATTCCTCTCTTAAGGTCCGCTCTTGCTTCAGCAATTCTGCATACTTCTCAATCTGATCTCTTAATTCTTTCTGGTCAGTAGCTATAGTCTCTTGTTTTTCGATAGGCTGATCATACAGTAATGCCTTCATTAGTTCTTTATTGTGGCTGCGTAAGCTATCATTTTCCTCCATATACACCTTAAGTTGTGTTTCGAGCAGATTGCTTCTAGTTTTCATTCTCTCCTTGTCTGCTTCACTAGCTTCGTGTTGTCTTTGTAATTCCGCAAGTTGTGTCTGGAGCTGATGATGCTGTTTCATCAGTATATTATATTGGTCTTGAACTGCGGTTATCTCCGCATCCTTGGCTGAAATTTCTTGTTGGGCCTGGATGAGCTGTGCGGATAATTGCTCACTCATGATTTGAAACTGATTCTTTTCCCACATGGCCTTGTCGTAATCCGCATCTATGTCCATCATTTGCTGTTGCGTGTCCTTGCTGTTGTAACATCTTTCCCTTGTGCAACGTGTAACGTAGTATCATGGGGCTGCCTAATATGAAGTTGGATCCTTGGCTCAGCCTCCTTGTGGTCAATCTTACCTTGAGGTGTATCATCAGGCACGTCAATCATGGTTGGCTCCTTATTTTGGTGTAGGCCTGAGTCCTGGTCCACTGGAGTTTGTATTTCTTCTTTGATAGGTGGCACTACATCTTTATTAGTTATAGGTACTTCCTTGATGCTTATCTTTGAATGATCATTTAACTGAATCAAGTGTTCTTGTTCAGCTTGTACTTCCTCGTGTTGTGCTTTTTGTTGTTGATTGTCAGGTGTGACTTCCACCTAATTTATTTATGTCCATTTTTCGTTCGTATATCAGTGTCTAAGGTGTCCTTCTCTGGACTGGATTCTTCCTCAGAGCTCGAATCTTCTAACCCTAATTCTTTGTATCTGGCCGATTGTTCTGGAGTATGTTCTTTATCTTTGTGTTTCTTTTCCTGGCTTGCCTGTCTGTAATGGTGACCTTGAATGTTTAAGTTTACTTGCCCCCGCATATACTGGTGTGTTTCTTCTAAGGTTGCGGAGAGGTCTCTCTTGGTGATTGGTTGCTGCGTCATAGAAATCTTTGGCAATGTATGGGTCCTCTTTGATTGTGGTGTCTCTTGAGCTTCTTCCTCTCTTAGGCGCTTAGTCCCCCTCATGGGTTTCTTTGAACTGGTTCCTAACTCTGTTAGAGGCCAGTATCTCCTATGGTTTTTGTCCAAATATGTGATGATGGTGGGGATTTCAGGATCTTGTAACTCATAGACTAATGGAGAGTGCTAATCTCCAAAAGAACAAGCTATCCTTGATGTTAGACCACCTCTATATCAAGAATAACTTTAAACTCCAACCAATTTTGGAAGACAAGCACCAAACTATCAAGAAATTAGCTAATTGTGAAGAAAGTCATTTCTCAGAAAAGTCTACTGCACCTTAATCACTCATTGACTAATCATTCGTGTAAAGTTTTTGATAAAGCTTTGTAGAATGTTTTGCCTTGAGATTGCACACCTTCTCCAAGTTAAAACACTTCAAAAGCTTGAGTAGATTATGAGAAATGATTCAAACAATCTACCTATGTCTGAAACTGTCTCTCTGTATAGTTGACTTTGACACCTGCAACTTCTAAGACATGGTTCTCCTAAACTAGAACCCGTTTAAGCAAATGCTTTTAGCCATAGATGGCTTACCTTCCAACTTAAATTTTGACTCCTCATTTGTGTAAAACTTTACACTATGCGCTGAGCACTATCCATTTCTTTGACCATCAAATTTGCGCCTGTTTCAGAAGACACTCAACACTTTCTCACATATAGATGTTCCTATCCAAAATTCTCTCAGCTTGATCACAATTGGAAGCTAAAAATTTGTATAGAGGTCGATTACCTATAGACTTAGACTTGTACAAAAGCATTTCACAAAAGATCTAACACAGAAGGAGAAAACTCAGAAATATCGGGCGCAACATTTTCTTCATTTCTGAGAAAAATTACAACTGAGTGATGAGAGAGTCTTGACTCACTTCTAAGATGTCTAATGACTCTTACAACTCCTGATTATTCTATTCTCATGCTCTCTCATACTTGCCCCGACATTTTCCAAAGTATATATAGACAAAAATTTACAAGCTTATGGCTAGTCAAAGATATATGTGAACTATCTCTGAAGTAATGTACATATGTGTACACATCTTCCAAATTATGAATGTGTCCTTCCTTCATGCTTCACAACTTGTTCTCTTCTCAAATCCTTGACTTCATTTCCATGTCAAAACATCAATTGGTGATTGTCCTACACCAACAGCTCCCCCTCAATCATCAATTGAGGTTTTCTCTATCTTCTTTATGCCTACCATGTCTTTGAATTTCTGTAGCTTTGGTCCATCCAAGCTTTTGGTAAGCATATCAGCTATCTGATCTTTTGTTGAAGTATGTATGACTTCAATCTCTTTATCCATCACCTTCTCTCTTAGAAAGTGATACTAAATCTCAATGTGTTTAGTCCTTGCATGAAACACAGGATTAGCAGCTAAATACAATGAACTCATGTTATCTCCATAAATGATAGGTGTACTCTGTATGGTGTCAAAACTCTTCATGAGAGTCTTAAGCCATATCACCTCCTTTGCAGCTTCAACCATACCTTTGTACTCAGCTTCTGTAGATGATAAAGCAATTGTGTGTTGCTTCTTTGAACACCAAGAGATTAACTTATCTCCCACATAACACAAGTATCCATACGTTGATCTCCTATCGTCAGGATTACCTGCCCAATCTGCATCACTATATATTTTGATGTTTGTATCTGATGTAAAACCATAATACAAACCCTCTTTGAGTGTACCCTTAATGTACCTCAACACTCTTTGACCTGCAATCCAATGTTCTTTCCTAGGACAATGCATGAATTGAGACAAAACTCCAACTGCATATGATAAATCAGGCCTAGTTAATGTATCATAGATAAGACTACCAATCAAACTCTGATATAGCTTCATATCCTTGAATTCTTCTCCACCATATCTGCTCAATTTGTGATTTACCTCCATTGGAGTAGGTGCTACCCTGCAATCATTCATTTTAAACTTGATTAACAAGTTTCTCAAATACCTTTCTTGAGTCACATACACTCCATGTTGAGTGTATGAAATCTCCATGCCCAAGAAATATGACAAGTCTCCCAAGTCACTGATTTTGAACTCTTTCTCCCTTTGCTTCTTTAGGCTTTGAATGCCTTTCTCATCTGTACCTATAAGAATTATATCATCAACATATATGCACATGTAAATGAACCCATCATCACTTGCTTTAACAAGCAAGCTACTATCTGCCTTAGCTACTTGAAATCCAAGTTCTTTCAAGAACTTCACAAGTCTATAATTCCATGCCCTTGGGGCCTGCTTCAAACCATATAAAGCTCTCTTGAGCTTACATACATGATCTGGATACCTTCTATCTCTGAATCCTTGAGGTTGCTCCATGAAAACATCATCTGAACTGTAACCATTTAAAAAAGCATTCTTCACATCTAATTGACATAATTTCCAACCTTTACATGCAGCAATAGCTATGAGTGTCCTGATGGTTGTCATCTTTGCCACAGGACTATAGGTCTCATCATAATCAATACCATATGTTTGAGCAAACCCTTTCACAACAAGTCTAACTTTATACCTAGACACACTTCCATCTACAAACCTCTTAGTCTTGTAGCCCCATTTGCATCCAATGATCTTCTGACTATTTGGTTTAGGAACCAAATCCCATGTCTGATTATCCATTAATGCATCATATTCTTCCTGCATAGCTTTCTCCCAATTTTCCTTACCTTTTGCCTCTTCATATGTGGAAGGGTCTTCATCTGCCTTTATCATGTAAGCATAATCTTTGGTAGCCAAAAAAGAAGTGTCATAGCTATACCTTGTAGGTTGCCACTTGTGTCTTGATGACCTTCTAAGTTCTCCACTCCTTGAGGTTTCTGGTTCTTCACACTCAGGATCAAATCTTGGCATTTCTTCAACTTCAACCTGCACTTCATTATTCTCCTCTTCATCAAATATCTGAACCTTTCTTTTGACTCACAACTTCTTCATCACCTGTATTAATATTGATTGTACCTGCATACCAAGTACCTTGCTCATCAAATGTAACATCCTTGGACACAATGAATTGCTTTGTGGATGGACTCCACAATCTATAACCCATCTGCTTGTCATCATAACCAATGAATACATACTTTTTAGCTTTAGGTTCTAACTTGTGTCTTAATTGTGATGGCACATATGCATATGCCAAACATCCAAATACTTTGCAATGATCCAAGGTAGGTCTCTTACCCCACCATGCCTCATATGGTGTCATACCCTGCAAAGCTTTACATGGTAGCCTATTGACCAAATAAGTAGCTGTATTTACAGCCTCAACCCACAAATAATTTGGGCAATTTTTCTCCTTCATCATTGACCTTGAAAACTCAACAAGAGTTCTATTTCTTCTCTCTGCTACACCATTTTGTTGAGGAGAGTACCTGCAAGTGATTTCCCTTTTTATACCTGCATTCCACAAGTAATCACTAAACTCATTAGAGAAATACTCTCCCCCTCCATCTGACCTTAGTCTCTTCAATTTATCACCTGTAATTCTTTCTGCATACACATGATAATGTTTGGATGTATTGAATACTTCTGACTTATCTTTGATCACATAAATAGTGATCCATCTGGTAGCATCATCAACATAAATCACATAGTACCTTGAACCATTGATACTGAAATCCTTTGATGGTCCCCACACATCTGTATGTACCAATTCAAGCTTCTCTGAATACATGAAACCATGCTTGGAGTAAGATTGCTTATGAGCCTTACCTAATTGACATGCCTCACATTTGTATGTCATATGTTGACCTGCAACATTAGGCAATCCAAGCATTGAACCATTGTTAATCATATCTTTGATACCTCTTTCATTGAAGTGTCCAAGCCTCTTGTGCCAAAGATCCAACTCAGAGATCTTATGTCCTCCATAAGTGAACAAGGCATGACCAACATTACCTTGAATCTTCAATGTGAACAACCTTCCTTCTTTCTTCCCTGAAACAATTTGTTTATACCCATTGCTAGGGTCTTCCACAAACACTCCTTCATTAGTGAATCTAACTTCATAACCTTTTTCAACAATTTGTCCTACGCTTATCAGATTCTTAGGAATTGTAGGAACATACAAAACCTTACTCAAAAGAGTACTTCCATCCTTGGCCTTCACTGATCCAATTGACTTCACATTGTGCTTTGTATTGTCACCTGTTTGAACAACATGATTAGATACCTTATTTTCCAAATAAGTCATCAATGCTATGTTACCACTCAGGTGATTGCTACACCCTGAGTCAATGTAGAAGACTCTTTGGTCTTCACTTTGCCTTTCACAAGTTGCATTCATTATCAATGTTGAATCCTCCTTCTGATCTGAAGCATAATTGTAGTAGGTATTATTGTATTGTTGACTTTGGAATCCTCTACTTGCATTTCTTCCAAAGTAACCCCTACTACCTCTTCCTCTGAAGTTACCTCTTTGATTTCTCCCACCTCTTCCTCTTGAGTTAAAGTTCTGATTATATCCACCATTACTCTGAGGATTATGCCAACAATCATTAGCTAAGTGATTTGTCTTACCACAAATCCAGTAAGCTTTGACTCCATCTTTATTATTCCTGCCTCTTCCTCTACCTTTGCCACCTCCTCTTCCTCTTAGGAAGTTGGCTTGACTAGTTGTGCCTTCATCTTCATTTGCTTGTTGTTTTCCTTTGCTATTTTTCTTCTTATCCTTTGAGTACATTGCATGACCTATACTCTTGTCACCTTCACCTTTGACATCCTGTTCAAAGGTTAACATATGTCCTAGCAACTGATTTAAGTTAGGAGTAAAATGATCAAGTGATAATTCAGTAGATAGAATGAATGGCTTCCATTTTTCATCACCTCTTAAACCTGTGAGGATTTGCCTTACCAATTTATCCTCCTCAATGTCTTCATCAACAACTCCTAATGCATCTGCAATATCCTTCATTCTTGTTACATAATATCAGATGGATTGAGAGGCGTTCTTCTTGAATGTAGTAAATTCTGCCCACAAGGATGCCTTCCTATACTTTGTGGTATTTTGGAAATGCTCCTCCAAAGCATTCCATATATCACTTGCACTTTCAAGACCTCTAATGTGAGGTAGCAAGTAATCATTGACTGCCATATAGATAATGCTCCTAGCTTGAGCATCTCTGTTCATCCAATTCTTCAAATCTGATAATTCCTCCCTAGTTGGAACACTAGGATCTTTGAATTGAGGCTTTTCTTCTTCACCTGTAATATAACCTATCAAGTCTTTGCTCATTACATGAGCTTCCATCCTCATTGACCATGCTGGATAGTTCTCTCTATCCAATTTCTCTATCTGAAGAGAATCTCCCATCTTTTCTTCACCTGTATATTGAATTCTTCAAACTTTATGAGTAATAGATGTACCTTTACTTCAAATAATACTCCTTTTGTCTTCCTTGGTGTTGTATGACCTCCTTCTCAAGCTTTGCCCTCAAGCTTTCACCTTTTGAACCTTCAGATGTTGAATTTTGTATGTCTGCAACAGTCGGAGTCTTCCTTTCCTCAATTTTGATACAACCTGCTCTGATACCACTGATGGAGAGTGTTTATCTCCAAAAGAACAAGCTATCCTTGATGTTAGACCAGCTCTATATCAAGAATAACTTTAAACTCCAACCAATTTTGGAAGACAAGCACCAAACTATCAAGAAATTAGCTAACTGTGAAGAAAGTCATTTCTCAGAAAAGTTTGCTGCACCTTAATCACTCATTGACTAATCATTCGTGTAAAGTTTTTGATAAAACTTTGTAGAATGTTTTGCCTATAGATTGCACAAACTTCAAAAGCTTGAGTAGATTATGAGAAATGATTCAAACAATCTACCTATGTTTGAAACTGTCTCTCTGTATAGTCGGCTTTGACACCTGCAACTTCTAAGACATGGTTCTCCAAAACTAGAACCCATTTAAGCAAATGCTTTTAGCCATAGATGGCTTACCTTCCAACTTAAATTTTGACTCCTCATTTGTGTAAAACTTTACACTATGCACTGAGCACTCTCCATTTCTTTGACCATCGAATTTGCGCCTGTTTCAGAAGACACTCAACACTTTCTCACATATAGATGTTCCTATCCAAAATTCTCTCAGCTTGATCACAATTGGAAGCTAACCGTTTGTAGAGAGGTCGATTACCTATAGACTTAGACTTGTACAAAAGTATTTCACAAAAGATCTAACACAGAAGGAGAAAACTCAGAAATATTGGGCGCAACATTTTCTTCATTTCTGAGAAAAATTACAACTGAGTGATGAGAGAGTCTTGACTCACTTCTAAGATGTCTAATGACTCTTACAACTCCTGATTATTCTATTCTCATGCTCTCTCATACTTGCCCCGACATTTTCCAAAGTATATATAGCCAAAAATTTACAAGCGTATGACTACTCAAAGATATATGTGAACTATCTCTGAAATAATGTACATATGTGTACACATCTTCCAAATTCAGAATGTGTCCTTCCTTCATGCTTCACAACTTGTTCTCTTCTCAAATCCTTGACTTCATTTCCATGTCAAAACATTAATTGGTGATTGTCCTGTACCAACATAGACAGTAACTGGGTTAGGGGCTACTTCCCATAATGAAGAGTGGGCTCTAAGGAGATGCTCCATTCCATTGATCAAATACACATCCATTAAGGAGCCACCTTGGGGAACTAGGTCTCCTCTCCACACCCTAACAACAGTAGATCTCCCTCTAGGAGTGATCACTTGCTCTTCATGTCCCTCTGCATTAGGGTTATGAGCATTATCTTCTTCCCCTTGTTCGTTGATACTTTCATTGTGTTCCGTAACAACATACTAGATGTCTCTCTTGTACATATAAAATCCTCCTGCATACTTAATTGTTGGCCTAGGCACTATGTAAGCATCTGAAGCTTTCTTTAGTCTGGCCACTGATCGATTTAGACCATCTAGGTAGATAGGGATCTCATTTTGGTTGGTGTTCACATATTCCAAAGATGTCTGATATTCTCCCTCAATAATTGACATCATGTCAATCATTGGTACAGTGTTTTGCATATCCTCGGAAGCCATGGGAATTTCTTCCTCTGACTCACTAGAGGTTTCAGAATAATGTGAGCGGCTACTAGGTTTGGCTACACTTCCCACTGAAGAGATTACATTTCTTCGACTTGCTAGGGTTCTTCCAGATCTTAGGTTCATTCACTTAAAAGCTCTGATCAACTTTAGCCAACCTCCAACTGAATTCTAGGGAAAATTTGGTTGGAATAAGACTGACAGAGAATCCTCAATTCACGATACTTGACCCCAAAAAAAAAATCCACGATGCACGATATCTGCAAAAACTCGATACACGATACTTCAGGAAACACGATATACGATACTTAGTGGACACGATACTCGATACTTCATGAACTCGATACACGATACTTGACCTTGCTGTGTCTCACGATACTCGATACTTGCCAGATATTGGGATGGTTGTCCCCACGAAACACGATAGTCCACAAGTATCACGAGAGAATTTCCGCCGATACTCGATACTTGTCAGGTATCGGGAAAATCGCCTCCATGATACTCGATATCAGATAAGTATCGAGTTTGAAACTCACGATACACGATAGCCGATAGTCCGCAAGTGAATTCCCCACGATAGTCGATACTAGACAGAGATCGTTTTTGTGAACACGATACTTCATACTTCACAAGTATCACGAGAATTTTCCAGCGATACTCGATATCTCGCAAGTATCGCGGAAGGATTCTGAGGATACTCGATATGTCACAGGTATCGTGATTGAAAATTCACGATAGACGATACTTGACAGGTATCGCTATCAGATTTCCGCGATATATGATACACGATATGTGGCAGATATCGTGAGGATTTCTCAACGATACACGATATTCGACCACTTGCAAGTATCGCGATACTCGACCACAGGAGTTCATGACACCTAGGTATCGCGATACCTCAACTGTGGGAGAACACGATACTTGATACTTTTTCAAATTTTTTGCAAGTGTTTTTTAGACTTTGAGTTCATACACATGGTCTTAGAGTACATCTACTCTTTCCCCTCAGTCTGTATCACAAAATAAACTCTCTTTACCCCTGCTCAGTCTTTCACGATACTTACGGCAGATCGTTCTCCTGAAATACTTGATTTAGTGGCAAAGATGAATGGAATATTAAGATGTTCACCTTGAAAATTATCTTCCAACACTCCTATTTGCTCTGCATTGCCCCCAATCTCCTTGCTATCCATACGCGATACTCGGCTAAAGACTCTCATGATACTTGCTCAGAAGACAAGTGACTAAAAAATGACGATTTTTTGGTTTTTAATACCTGTTGAAAAATTCTCCTAACTTCAAAGACTTAACAAAGCTAAATTTAATAACTACACTAGCTTCCTAACCTACTCCCTTACTCCTCCTACTCTACTCACTCCACTCACTTCCCTAGACTAACAAGTCACTACACACACTCCAAGAGTGAGAAGTAATAAGTGCGGATGAAAGTGACTTACCAAAGAAGAGAAATTCACAACTCCTCTACTCTCTTCAATGCTAAAAGCTACTTACCATCACACGAATGCCTCGGTTTGATTCGACACTCCCCGGCAATGGCACCAAAATCGTGTGTACCTAAGTTCCAACCTAGGGACTTGTGGAGAAAGAGACTATACCTCAATCCCCCTCAAGTGCATATAGTGGGGATTCACGCTTTATTTATCAATCCAAGGAGTACCAAAACCTAGCCGAGTGTACGAAGACATGCATTCAAATGATGATGAATGCAAATGAGTTTCCCAAAGAGTGCAAATAAGGCTAAGACTAATCCAAACAAGCTTCAACTGTCAGTAAGGGTGTCGCGATACTTGGAGTAGCAACCAATAGTAAATTGAGTTTTTCTCTCAGCTTCGAACTCTAAATATAGCAAGTAGCATTTGCATTTCGAAGCTCTCGAGAAGACGCATCTAGTGGTGTTATTTTCACTCAATTATGACACTTCTACTTCAAGTTATGAGCAAAATACTGAGTCGCAGGAATGACCTTCCTACACTTCAGCACTTCCTACACTTCACACACACCTTAACCATAGCAAACAAACACTTTCATGGATAGACAACACTTCCTAACACTCTTTTCAAGGAACACACATGCATACAAACTCACAAAGAAGATGATATAGAGAGAAGAAGACACAAATTTGAATTTCCGTGCTCTTGATTCTCACAATGGCAAAAAGTCCTCACAAAGAGTCACAAATTGACTTATATACATGTGCCCTAAAAATGGTCCTTTCACACAAGAGACCGGCACTTTATTCACTAAAAGGCTAATTTCCTACTAATTTACATGGGTAAGCTACTAATCTTCTATGGGTATGCATCTAGAGGACTCCTCTAGTGCGTTTACATCGAAAAATATATTACAAAATGATTATGATACAAAAATGAGGTGTCCAAATTGGAGAAATTTTGGGGCCCCTCTTTTTCTCTGCCTTGTGCTCTTCTTTGCTTTGCAACAGTCCACTTGATGAGTAGGAAGGAGAAAAGCCACGAATTTGTGATTGAGTGAGTAGGAGAATCAATCACCAAAAGATTGGAGAGTGATTTTAGGATAGATTCAAATTCAAATTTAGGCTCAAAACATCACTATATATACATGGCCTTTAGTCATGGTCTTTGTACCTCCATGAGCAGGGCTTCATGCCATATCAGAGTGTGGTTTCAAGGCACATATATGTACCAATACGTCCATTGTACTTTACAATCAATATACATTCATTTTCATGATCAATTGTGTCCATATCTTCATGCTTTTATGAGTGTACTATTCATTGCCATATCTCTTAGTTTTTTCCGTGAGCTTGCAGAGATGATTTCTCTGAGCATGATTCATCCTTTTCCGTGATTCAATTTGGTAAAGTTTGCTCTCTAAGTCTACTACATAATCACAAAGTTTCATTTTATTTGGGGTTCACAATTCTGAGATATGTTCATTCGAAGTTGCCTATGTCTCTTCATATTCTACTTCTCTGTTAGTACTCTATCAGAACGATGATTTTCTTATAGCTTGTTCTTAGTGTGTAGTTGGTCATTTTCCATGATTTAAATCATGTTAGATTCAGCAAATTACCCATTATATGCCTACAAAAGTGCATAAGCATTGCATCTTGGAATCTTGATATATTAATAGATCATTGCTCACTGGTCTGAGGACTGCTATAGCCCGTGAAAATTGGGAGGATGCTGTGACTTGCTAAGCTCTTTTCTCTTCATGTAGACCATCATTTTTTATGAAATCAATCATGATTTTTAGCTAAATAAGTTAATAAGAGTTCCCTAAAAGGAATTAAGTCAATTGCTTCTGTGGCTAGAGAATTGTTCAAAACACTGAATAGGTGTATGAAACAAAATAGCAAGTTTTTTACATTATATTCAACTTCTACCTATCTATTTTGATTTATCTTTTTGACAGTGATTTTTCAAGGTAAATAGGGTGTCTAATACATCTTTTTGCAAGCTAAAAGGGCCCACTACATATCCCTAGATTTTAATTGTCTAGTGTAGTGCAAAGCTTTTGTAGCACCACTTCATCTTCTCCAAGTTCAAATCCATCTCTTCACAAATTTGAACTTTCGCTATCCAAAAAACTTCGTGAACTCTTTATTGACTATGTAATGATATATTAAATGCCTCAATCAGAGGTATGTGGCTCTATATATACACAAAATAAGTATTTACCATCAATTTCATCTTCACCTGCAACACTATTGCTCTGTATTTTGCAATTTCGATGACTTAGCACTCAAAATTTGGATTTGTGTTGTCTGAACATTGTAGCTTCTTTTCCAACCCATGTAGACCAAGTTAAATTGCTTCAATCCAACCTCTAAAATGCAAGTTATAGCCCAAAAATTGACTTGGTATCCAAGTGATTGTAGACTCATCTTCTACATCAATGTGTGTTTTCTGAATTTTCACCAATTTAGAACTCGAAATCAGATTCTGTGCTTTTCATTGAAGCTTTACTTCTCTATTTTGACTATAGATAGAACTTTAAAATGCACCAATCCGAGCTTCCTAGCTCGACTTATGGCCAAAATACCAAACAACTATTGAGAGGTGCCAATCTACACATTCAACCCTTGTGACCTAAGCTTCCATTGAAGCTTCTTACACACAAGCCTTCACTAAGCTCTATTACCAATGAAGGGATTTGGTGTGCTGAATAAGAGGAGTGCAGAGGAGATGGAGGGAGGGAAGAGAGAGAGAGAGAGAGAGAGAGAGAGAGAGAGAGAGAGAGAGAGAGAGAGAGAGAGAGAGAAGAGATAGATACACATGCATGGGAGCCTTGAAGCCCACATAATGATCTCTCTTCAGGCATGCTCTATAAATGATGTATATATATATATATATATATATATATATATATATATATATATATATATATATATATATATATATATATATATATATATATGAATATAGGGGTAAGGTCACATCAACCTTACATCCCCAACAGTAAATGTGTCGTCTTTGTGCCTAGGTTAAATATAAGGTGCCTAATGCTTGGCTACTGGATGAGGGCCTATTCATGTGCATACTAAAAGAAAGTTAGAGAAGCTTGGAGAGGCTTGGAGAGTTGAGTTATCAAGTGGTGAAGTTGGTCCTGCAAAATAGCATAGGACAGCCCTAGGTCTTTGGATATATAAATTAGACCTTGAAGGCTTTTGGTTAGTGCAATAAAGCTCAATAGGTACTTTGGAATATCAACAAGAACAAGTTGATGCAACACAGATAATTTGCATGTTGACTAGTTAACAAAAACCCTCTAAAAATGGATGGAAGTTATGACTTCAAACATTGAGAGCAGCTAGCACATTTACAATTGGAAACATTCCTCTTAAGGGAGTGTCCTACATAGGGTTGGCTTGCTAAAATGCATAAAAACCCTAATTTATATGAACCAATGAAAGATCAATCACCTTAGCACTGAACTTGTGTCATCCTGATTTTTTAGGGATGTGCAAATAATGATCCCAAGATTGAAAAACTCAAATTTCTTTCAAACTAATGAACTAGATGACTTTCAAATTTGTACACATGAGCTAGAGATAATAACTTTCCAATGAGTGCTTAGACATGGGGTTTGGAGCTCTGTGGAGAGAGTAGCAATCTCTGCAAACTGACTGAGTTTGCGAAAAAAGGAGCAAAGAATAGAAATGGGACCAACCAATTATCAAAGAGTATATGTATTGCTGCAAATCAATGCTCTACTTAATGTAAAAATGTTTTGGAGTCTTTATATAGACTCTTGCAAACATGGCCACGCCTTTTCTTCATGGATTTGAATTCAAAATGAGGCAAGTTTGTTAGTTTAGATTGATTGGAATCTTTTCCTACAATCTACGAAAAGAGAAAGTTGAAATCAAATCTCCCTCTTGATTGATTGATTGAGAATCAATCTCAACCACTTCTAACTCGTTGCTTTTAGGCCTTTTACTTTATCTTTTACAGAGGTAAATGCTTTGCAACTTACATAAGAAAGTGATCATATGTGATTAATCACTTAGTACAATAAATGAATGCAAATAAAACTCTCCAAGGAGTATATGTCACATCATTCAAATGATGGATTTGATGTAGAGCATATCCACCTCAAGCATAATGCAAGCTTGATGTTCCAACAGCTCCCCCTCAAGCTAAAGTATGTTTGGATCTTCATTCTCTGATAGGTTGAATACCTGCCATAACTTTGAATCTACAAAGCTTTATCCCATCAAGTGCCTTTGTCATCATGTATGCTATTTTCTTCTGAGTAGGAACAAATGAAATGTCGATTTCCTTTGCCATAAATTTCTCTCTTACAAAGTGATAATGGAATTCTATGTGCTTTGTCCTTGCATGAAAAATTGGATTCATAGCTAGATGCATGGAACTTACATTATCTCCAAGTAAGTGAGGTTTGGAACTTACAAGTGCCAAATATGAGTACAACTCCTTGAGCCAAATTGTTTCTTGAGTTGCAATAGTTAGAGGAACCTCTGTATTTTTCTTTAGTTGAAGATAAAGCAACTATTGGTTGCTTCTTCGAACTCCATGACACCAATTTTGAATCTACAAATGCTAAATATCTAGAGGTACTTCTTCTATAATCCTTTATTACTACTCAATCTACATCTGAATATATTTTGATATCTAAATTTGAAGAGTAAGAATAGTAGATACCTTCATTAAGTGTCCCTTTGAGGTACTTAAGTACTCTATTTGTAGCATCCATGTGTGGCCTTCTAGGTGAGTGCATGAACTGGCTAAGCACCCCCACACTATATGATATATCGCGTCTTGTGTGAGTAGCATATATCAAGCTACCAACTAAACTTTGATACTCTTTACGATCATCAATCTGCTCACCTTCATAAACAGTTCGTTTATGGTTCGACTCTAAGGGTGTACTTGCAAGCTTTGTGTTCTCCATTTTGAACTTGAGAATTAGGTCTTGAATGTATCTTCTATGAGTTAGATACATCCCATCATCTGTATAAATCACTTGCATACCTAGGAAATATGTGAGCTCACCTAAGTCACTGATTTTGAACTCCTCTTGCATGTGCCTCTTCATCCTTTGAATGCAATTCAGATCTTCACTTATCACAATAATATCATGTACATATACACATAGATAGATAACGTCATTGTGATCCCTTTTGATGAATAGAGAAGGATCTGAGTTGCTAGCTTTGAACCTTTGATCTTGAAGATATGTATCCAACCCATAAGTCCAAGCTCTAGGAGCTTGTTTCAATCCGTACAACCTTTTCTGCATCGAATAAGGCATCAGTCCCAGAAGCAAGGGTACTTGACAAAGTTGGTACCTGGAAAACAATTCAATTCACTCATGAGCTAATTAACAGAGCTTTTGGATGGAACCAAGAGGGACTCACGAATGTCAAAGATGAATGTCATGATCCGAAAAAGAGAACATTTTTCGAAATCAACCAAACGGATATTGAAGATTTTTTGCTTAGTTCACCAGCATTTTTGCTTTCCAAGTATGCATAGATACACAACACCTCAAAAGATTGTTGTGCAACTACTCTCACACGCTATGAGACAAGTGGGAAATAAAGTAAACATGACTCCATATGTTCAAGACTGCCTATTTGAAGCAAAGAAAAAGTGGGGACAGAAAAAGTTTTTGAATGGTAGTTCGGCCTTGACCCTCCTCATTTATGAGGCACTTGACTTGAAAAATTGCTTACGCTTGATGCCGACATCAATAAAGTTAGCAAAATATGCCAAGTCAGCGACTGTTCCAAAGAAAAAGAAAACAGCCACATCTATTGAAGAAGTAGAATGTTTCAGGATAATTCAAATCAATAGTCTGGACAAACACAACAAACACAAATCCGGGTTAGACCCCATGTGCAGTTTGTTATGCCTACAAATAACCCTAACCATCGGCCTCAGCCACCTGTTGACCCAAGGAATAGAATCCCTGTCCCAGATAGACCACCTGTGGTAAGAGGACCTGGTATACCGATAGGAAGACCAATTTTCACTGTGATGCCTAGACCACCTGAGGCCGGAAGAAGATTAAGACCCATCCAAGTTGCCAAATGCATGAGAAATCATTATGATGTCTCTAGTGAACCTTACAATCATATAGCAGAATTCAAGCAAGTAATCAGAGCCAAACAAGTGGAAGATTTCTTGATCCAATATGAATCTTTTGGTCTAACTTTGACAGACACAGCTTTAGCTTGGTTCCAGCCATTAGATCCTAATAATTTTCAAAATATGGAACAAGTATATCAAGAAATGATTGAGGAATTCACTAAATCTGGGATTAAAAATAACTCTTCCTCATTGATCCATAGTTTTAAGCAAGCTCCTACAGAATCAGTGAGATTGGCAGCAAGAAGATTCAAGCAGTATGTGGATAGATGCCCGGTGGAAGAGAGACCCACCCAAAACAAAATGGTGTCATTGTTCTTGGAAGGGTTAGTGAATGGATCATTAAGATCTCTGGTATATGTGAAAAGAGTTCAAATTTTGCAAGAGTGTATGAAAGAATGTATTGCTTTAGAGGACAACCTTGCGGAAGATCTGAAAATACCTCAAGGTAGCGTAAAAAGTGAAGATTCAGTCAGCAGTGCATCAAACCCTAAGAACAATGTAGAGGAAATAGCCGACTTAGTAGCAAAGAAACTGAACGTTCAAGAACAGAGGAGCTACCCCAACAACCCACTAAGAGTGCCCATGCTTAGAAGATGTATGCATTGTGGAGGTGATCATCCCTCTCATTTGTGCACTAGGGGTGTAGTTGCCCTACAAACATAAGCTGCATGATTAGGGTTTTCAAAACTTGGTAGTTGTGACATGTATGTCTCTTCACTTATTCAACCATTTAAGAATGCATTTTTCACATCAAGTGGGAGGAGTCTCCAATTTCTTGCAGCATCTACACTTATCAATGTTATGATTGTAGTAATCTTTGCAACTAGTGAGAATGTTACCTCATAGTCTATACCATGAGTTATTGAGCATCGTTTGGCAACTAATCTTGCCTTGTACCTACAAACTAATCCATATGAGTTTCTTTTAACTTTATATATCCATCTGCAATCAATTATCTTTTGATTAGGTGACATTGGAACCAAATTCCAAGTGTTCATCTCCTTCAATGCATCTATTTCTTCTTTCATGGCCTTTTCCCAGTTAGGGTTCCCTTTGCCTCTTGATAGGTTGAGGGCTCCTCTGACATTGAGTCCTTTGCCAAGTAGATTGAATGCTTTGTAACAAATGTGGAATCATATCCATACCTTTCTAGTTGTCTCTTCTCACTTGTTGACCTTGTAATTGCTTGCTTGGAGCATTCTCCACACTCTTGCATCTTTGCTTTGCCTCTTGAATTCCATGGCTTGTAATTCTTTTCCCTTTCATCTTGGCCATCATCTATATCACTTCTTGGATCCTGGACTTGTGTATCATGCTTGCTTCCTAATTGATGAGAATTAGAATCAAGATCATATGGTAGAGTTACCTTTTGTTTGTCTACATCATACCAAGACCTGTGTTCTTCAAACACAACATCCCTGCTTATATTAAATTTCTTGGTTGAAGGATTATAGAACTTGTAATCCATATGAGTTGTGTCATACCCAATAAACACTGCCTTTATTGCCCTTTCATCTAGCTTAGCTCTTATTTGTGACGGTACATGAACATAATCTAAACAACCAAGCACCTTGCAATGTCCAACACTAGGTTTCCTTCCATACCATGCTTCATAAGGAGTCATACCTTGAAGTGATTTGGATGCTGGTGTATTGACAAGGTATACATCAGTTGAAATAGCCTCTACCCATAGATAATGTGGCAACCTCTTCTCTTCAAGCATTGTTCTGGCTGATCCAACCAATGTCTTGTTTCTCCTTTCGGCAATTCTATTCAATTGAGGAGAGTACCTAGTAGTCACTTCCCTTTTGATACCTTTATCTTTCAAGAACTCATCAAACTCTTTGGAGAAGTATTCTCCCCCTCCATCATATTTGAGCTTCTTGAGTGATCTACCTATATGATTCTCCACATGTGCTAGAAACTTTTTGAAGCAATCAAACACTTCATTCTTACTCTCGATAAAGTAAAAAATAGTCCATATACTATGTTCATCAATAAATGAGACATAATACCTTGATCCTACCAATGAAGGTTCTTGGCTTGGTCCCCATACATCTGTATCTACTAGGTCTAATAAGTTTTTGTAGATGTAGCCTTTTTGGTTGAATGGTTGTCTTTATGCCTTCCCAATGTGACATGCATCACATCTATTGATCATGTGTTGATTTGATATGTTTGGCAATCCAAGAACACTTTGATCCCTGCATATATCTTTGAAGGTTCTCTCATTCACACGAGCTAGCCTCTTATGCCACACTTCAAGCTCACTTAGCGTTTGAGACCCAAAGTTGAATAGAGCTATGGTTTTTGTTTCTCCTACTTCAAAAGAAAAGGGCCTACCATGCTTCTCACCTCTCGCTATTTTCTTGAAGCCTTGACATGGATCCTCCACAAGATCTCCATGTTGGGTGAACCTAACTTGCAAGCCTTTCTCAACCATTTTGGCCTACACTTATTAGGTAATTGGTAGCTTTGACATTACCAATCTTCTCCACATTGTGCTTTGTGTCATTCCCTGTTTGAGCTTCATGTATATGCTTTGGACTTTCCAAATCAGATAAGAGAGCTATGTTGTCCATAACATGATTCAAACATCTTGAATCTATGTAGAATAAATGATCATATTCTTTACCTTCCTTGTGGCTTAGATTCATCAAGAGGAATGATTCTTCATATTGTTGATCTTTTGAATAATTTTTGTAGTCCCTTTTGTTATGGCCTCTATTTTTATTGTTGAAATTATATCCACCTCTGCCTCTATTGGTGCCATATTGACCTTTTCCACTTCCTTTTTGGGTCTTCCTATTGAACCAACAATTTTGAGTGGTGTGGTTGGTCTTATCACAAATGGCATAAGGTTGAGCATTCTATCCTTTGGTCTTGTCATGCTTTGGTCCTTTGTTCTTCCCTTTCCACTTGCTCTTGCCTACAAAGTTGGCTTGGGAAGTCTCCTCTTCATCTTCTTCCTTATTCTTGCCTTTTAGCTTCTTGTCCTTCTTATCTCCATATAGAGCACTAGTTGAATTACCATGATAGGATTTACCTTCCTTTATGCTATTGTTGACTTCTTCATTGAAGAGTTTTCCAAAAAAGATGTTGAAGTGAGGAGCTTGCACATCCATGATGAGATCATAGGCTATGGTGAAAGATTGCCATTTTTTGTCACCTCTTATCCCATTGAGAATTTTCCCATGATGGCCTCTTCTTGAATCAACTCTCCATTGGATGCCAATTGATCAGTAACCTCCTTGACCTTTGTAGCAAACTCAATGTTATTTTGTTTTGGAGTCTTCTTCATCTAGTTGAACTCGTTCCAAAGATGGTTCTTCCTTGCCTTTGTACTAGCAGAAAAGAAAGTCTTTAAGGAATCCCAAGTCTCTTGAGATGTCTTGCATCCTCTAATATGTGTTAATAGGAAATTAGAGATAGAATTGAATATGTATGACCTTGCTTGAGCATCCCTTGCACACCAAAGTGTGAGCGTATCTGTTTCCTCTTGAGTAGTTCCTCCTTTGGATCTTGGAATAGGCATTGCTTCATCACTTGATACAATCCCATATAGGTTTCTACCTTGCAAATAAGCCTCCATTCTGATTTTCCAAGAAGCATAATTGTGTCTATTAAGCTTCTCAATCATTGATGGAAATCCATCTCCCATCTTGAAGTTGCTCTAATATCACTGAAAGAAAGTTGGAGAAGCTTGGAGAGGCTTGGAGAGTTGAGTTGTCAAGTGGTGAAGTTGGTCCCAAAAACTAGCATAAGACGAGCCCTAGCTCTTTGGATATGTAAAGTAGACCTTTTATTCTTGTGATTGGTGCAATAAAACCCAATAGTTACTTTGAAACATCAACAAGAACAAGTTGATGCAAAATAGAAAACTAGCTCATAAAAACCTTCTAAAAATGGATGGAAGTTGTGACTTCAAACACTAAGAGTAGCCAGCACACTTACAATTGGAAACATTCCTCTTAAGGGAGTGTCATAGATAGTTTTGGCTTGCTAAAATGCATAAAAGCCCTAATTTATATGAAACAATGAAGGAGCCATCACCTTAGCACTGAACTTGTGTCATCCCGATTTTTCGGGGATGTGTAGAGAATGACCCTGAGACTGAAAAACTTGAACTTCTTTGATATGAATGAACCAAATTACTTGAACATTTGACCACATAATCTAGACAGTAATACCTTTCCAATGATTTCTTAAAAACAGGATTTGGAGCTTTGTAGAGAGAGCAAGAATCTCTGTAAGTTGACTGAGACTAAGGAAGAAGGAGCATAGAATAGAAATGGGACCAAGAAATGATGAAATAGTATATGTATTGATTAAAGTAAACACTCTACTTAATATAAAAATGTTTTGGAGTCTTTACATAGACTTTTGAGGATATTACCACATCTTTTCTTCAGGGATTTGAATTCAAAACTAGGCAAGTTTGTTAGTTTAGATTGATTAGAATTTTTTCCTACAATCTACGAAAAGAGAAAGTTGAAATCAAATCTACATCTTGATTGATTGATTGAGAATCAATATCAACCACTTCTAAATCATGGATTTTAGGCCTTTTTCTTTTCCTTTTTATAGAGTTAAATTCTTTGCAACTTACCTAAGAAAGTGATCATATGTGATTAATCATTCAATACTATAAATGAATGCAAATAAGACTCTTTAAGGAGTACACACTGCATCATTCAAATGATGGATTTGATCTAGAGCATATCCACCTCAAGCATAATGCAAGCTTGATGTTCCAACACATAATTGAGGTGCATCTTGAGCATATATTGTGCTTTGGGAAAGGTTGGGTTTGACACCCATGGATGCTGCACCAAGATGTTTTAGGTTGCCAATATGTATTTGCTTTGCTTGTCCAAGCCTTGAAGTTCTTCTTAGGATCTCTTTTGAGTTTTGGCTTGATTAATTTAGATCCTTTTGTTGGAAGTGGTATTTTTTGAAGATACATCATGATGGGTTTAGACCATGGATAATGGATTGTTTTGTGAACAAGTTGATTTTGTACAAGGGATTTCTTTGGTACCCATATCATAGTTTGATTCGGTTGGGCTCTAAGTAATTGCTTAGCCACCCAAATTTGCTTGACATTACAACAAAAATGGATTTTTTTGTGAAGAGGTTGATTTTGTACAAGGGATTTCTTTGGTACCCATATCATAGTTTGATTCGGTTGGGCTCTAAGTAATTGCTTGGCCACCCAAATTTGCTTGACATTACAATGGAAATGGGTTTTTTGTCTTTTTTATGTAAGCATCTTTTGGTCTTTTATGTGACTCTCGAGGGTAAACTCATCCTTACATGGGGATCAAAACAAAGTGTTTCTACCCTTTGGATTGATTTGTGCATCAAAATATATACTACTATTGTTCAAGGGATCAATTATGGGTGATGTAAAGTATAAGTGATCTTCTAGACATACAACATCATTATTCAATGGATCACTAGGATATGTGGTTTGGGATTGATTTAGAGATTCATAAATACATTCTTCCTTTTTATATGTAGAATCTCTAGAGCTACGAATGGGGAGTGGATCTTCATTATTGACCATAGAAGCCTCATTATCTTCCATAGTATTGGTAAAAAGTAAATGCATATCTCCTTCTTGATGATCGTAGTGTAGACCATCCTTGCTTATGGATTTGTAAGAAGATTCCAAACTTAGAGGAAGAGAGGGCCTTTTCACATCCTCCAAGAACTTGAAGTCCTTCATTGCTCTATTCTTCAAAGATTCATGTGACTTAAGTAAATCAAAGTGAGGTGAGCAATTTTCTTTTAATTCAACACATGATCACATCGGTTACAATGAGGATGCATATTAGAATTGTCAAATACATCATGAGTAAGAAGCATTTTAAAATTTTCACCAATGAAGGCTCTTTCCTCTTCCTTATATTTTGTGAGCCATATGGAACCTAACATGACATATTCATTCATATAATCCAAAATATAGAACATTTCCCTAGAGCCTACTTCATTTACAACCACACTTCTTTCAATCATGCCCAAGCGATGCAAAGAATCACAATTTGTAGGAAGAATTGGTTCACTAATAAAGGGCACCACATCAGTACTTACAAAGTACCATTCACATTTTGGATTTATTGCAACATAAAACACCTTACAATAAATCTCAATTGTGCATCCACAAAGATAAGTTGAGAATTCTCATTTCCAATTTCAATTAAATTTTATTTGGGTGAAGTTGTTGTTTGTGTTTCATTGCTTTATCTATAAATTTACAATTTCAATTTTTCCTCTAACTTTGTGTTCTTATTTCCCCTTTCATTTTCTTTTTAGCTTTATTTTTTCTTATGTTGGATGAAGATTTCTTTTTTGAGTTTTGGAAATGTTTTTAGAATTTGTTTGTGATTTTGTGTTTTTTGAATATTTCTCAAATGTTTAAATAAGTCCTAATGGGGCTCTCCACAAAAAAAAAGAATCTTTTTACATTATATTACATACAAAATTTGAAGAAAGAATTAGTTTTGAAACATATACCTTATGAGCATCATATGATCTTCAAACAAAGGTTTATGCTCTCTATGTTAATGTCAAATGATCATTCAACATACTTTATTTATAGCATATCTCAAAATGATCAAGACCATTCCTCGGTTCATTCCTCTCATCAAGATGTCATTGAAATTCCCGTCATGCTTGTTATAGAAAAAACCTTGAGGTGTTTTCAAGTAAGATCAAGAAAAAACCCAACTCATTTTTACAAAGACTCCACTTCTTAAAACAAAAACCATCACCAAGGGTAAGCTTCATGTAACTACACCAAACGTGAAATAGGAACACAACAAAAATATACTATACTTCCTAAAAAATTGAATAGCATAATCTCACACATAGTATGAGTTGGGCATACGTAGGGCATAACCAACAAAAATTCACACATGTAATGGTAGAAACTGCATTGAGTTTAAGAGTCACACCTATGTAAAACAATGCACTTTTATCTCTCTTTGAGGGGTATCAGAAGAAAAGCACGTATAGTTATTAAGGCCCATTTCTTCCTCCAAACACGAAAAGCAAGAAAAGATCAACACTCCCACTCAAAAAGATGGTATCACCTTATTTTATCAATTACTGAGGTGAAGTTCTGTGCCCTCCACTAATTCGATCACATGTCATGAAACCTTAGGTATATAAAGAAACAAGGACTTAAAGATACCAAGCTTTTGAAATTACTTACACACAATAGAATTTGGAATATTAGGTGATGACTAGCGAGTCTATGAATGAGCGCCAACCTTCTATACTCCCGTGAGTTTAAGTTTCCTTAAATATATTCATAGCACAATGTTACGAGAGTACTTGGGTTTCATATGGCCATTGTTATATTACAAAATTGATGAGGCAACTTGACTCTCCATATTACTTTACGTAAATGTCTCTCAGAATTTCTCTCTTACTCTTTGTTGGTACTTTTTCATGTCTTCCTTCCCTTTTTCTTTGTCCCTTGCACACATCCAACCTAATGCAAGGAAAATGGCCATCACAAACCTGTGGAATTTAACTAAAAGAAAGATGTAGCTATGACTAGCTTATAGGTGAGCTTGCATCCAAAGTAAGGAAATTATCGTTCAATCGTTGTACCTTTTCATGTGCACTCGTGTATGGAGACTTTGGAAGCAATAAGATGGTAGCAGTAATACAACTTCTACCAAACCTTGTAAAGAGGCATTACGTTCTCTATGTAATTTGGAAGTTTGAAGGTGTAGATAAAAGAAGCTCTAGATCAAGCAGATTGAGAATAGATAAATCTACACCCTTTGAAAGCTCCTTTGAAAGCTCCACACCTGCACAAAAGAGAATATTATTCATCTATGGATGGAGCAGGTATCTTTAGCAACAAGAACTTCCGTACAGTGTTTTTGTGAGGCCCGAGGCTGCATAATCTTTATGACTGAAGAAAAGTAGGTAGGAAAAGATTCCAACTATCCTCAGCAAACAAACCCTGGGAGTTTTTTGAATTCAAATCTATGTATTTTGAGTCATGGGAAGCCACTCAAAATTCTATATAATGACTCAAAACATTGTACACTATGAGTTGATGATTTTTTAAGCAATACATAAACATTGGCGATCATCTTGGTTGTTTTTCATTATTCTCTACTCCTTCTCCTCCGACTCAATCATATTGTAGAGCTTGATTCTCTCCCTAAATAGCGTTAAATAAAGTGAATGAGGATGCATTAAAAAGCTAATACTTTCTAGTTTATGTGTATAGATTTGCAAGTCATTTGGTGTAGTAGATTTAGAGAAAACCTTAGTTGAAATTCTCGGGGTCATTTTCTGCACAACCATGAAAAGTCAGAGGTACACCCAATCATTGTTAAGTAAAATTCTCTTTTGTTGGAAAATAGAAATTGAGGATTTTATGCATTATAGCAATCAAACCCTATGTTTAAGATTCCCCTATAAGGAATTTTGTCTAGTTGCTACTATGCTTGCTGCACTGAGTGTCTAAAGTGGAAGCATCCATCCTAGAATAGAAGATTTTGAGAGCTAGTGAAAGTGAAACTCTATCTATATTGTATCAATTTATTCTCATTGATGTTCCAAAGTACCTATTATATTTTACAGCACTAATCACAAGCCTACAAGGTCTTTTTGACATATCAAAAAAGCTAGGGTAGGTCTTGTGTTGGACTACCTTCATTATCTTGCAACTCAAAGTTTCACCTTCCCCAGGCTTCCCTAATTCTTTCAAGTTTTAGTCTTGGACTATGTGAATATCACTCCATAAAGATTTGAGAAACAACCAACATGATTACAAAAAGAAATCCTTCATCATCAATGAAAGGGTACATGAATCATACCATAAAATGAAATGGAACGAGTGTTTCTAAACACTACAAACATGTGAGATTCAAATTCAATGCTTCAACACTAATCATAGAACTAAGGATAAATGATCAAAGAATGCCAATAGCAAGGGTAAGAGGAAGGGAAAATGGGGTAAAAACTGATGAAGAAGAAGGGTGGGAGGGTGGGCAAATGGGCAAGATGAGACCCAAGAGTAAAAATTTGATGGCAAAAGGTTTCTCTCAATGAGAAGAAAGAATATCACCAAAACTCTAGCATCAACACCACAAAAATGATCACCAAATGCACCATCAAGAACTCCACCTGACGTTTTAATACCATATAGAGAGTACACATGCGGAAGAAAAATGAAATGAACAATGTACTCTCAAAATGAAAGAGTGTGAGACTCAAAAGTGACTAGAGCATGAAATGAGAAAAACCACATGGATTAGAGTGAACTTGCTAAGAGAATGGAGTATGATCCTCAAGCTTGTAACCGAGTAAAAATGGGAGGAGAGGCCCTCCTTATATAGAGTTCGAGAGGGCTCTCCAAAGTACATCATATGTGGGATAATTCCCTTGAAGGAGAATGAAGCAAATGGTAGGATACCCAAATACAATATAAAAGGGAAATGAAATGAAATGGAGTGTCTCTTAGATACAAAAGGGAGATGCACTCTCATATTCTCAACAAGAAGGACATATTAGTAGTGCTACATGAGGATAAACAGCCTTGGAACATCAACAAACTCTTTGAAGTCTAAGGACATCAATGCCCCTAGCTAGGGAGAGGGCCAAGTATGAGGGAATATTTTTTGAAACCCCTCCTTAATAATACCTTATCTATAGATATATATCATTGTAATATTTTTAGTTTTCAAACCATTGAAGCCATAAATATTTATATTTGAAGGAAATAAAATTCAAAGAATAAGGTAGGCCCCACTCTAGTACAATAGCTAGTCTTGCGATGAATGGAAGAATCAAATCCTAAGCTAAATATGGAGTGGGACAAGTAGTTTTTGTAAATTCAAATATTTAAACTTGACCCACTCTTCCTTTTGAAAGAGTCCAAACAACTTCTCAAAGACTCAAGCCCCACCATAGACGTTTTATTCTTACACAAAAGATTCTTGACAAATGGGCATATGTGATTGGCTATATGGCCCAAAATCAAGAATATAATAATCCAAAAAGCCGAAATCGAATATCAAGGCCATTCACACAAAATGGTGGTGCTATTTATGGTATTTTAATGATTTTTTATGAAAATATCAAAGATACTATCCTAAGTAAAACATAAAAAATATTTTTTAATTTGTATGCAAAATTTATACTTATGCCCATTTTAAGTGAAAAAATCTTAGATAAGAATCACATAGAGCTCTCATTCTTTTCTGAATTGTAGGGAATGTTTGATGTATACTATACTTCCATCAAGAGATATGTCACACTCCAACCTTAAGCTGCCTATGCATGTGCACATAGGTATCTATATCATGCTCTCACAAGTTGGAGGTGGTATAGATGTCCTAAAAATAAACAAATTGAAAATTAAAAACATTTCTGTTGTAATGTTATTAAAAATAATAAATTATAATAAGAAAACATACATTGTGCAGATGGTTGTCCTCCAAAAAATGGATCGACAAAGGAACTTTCTCTAGTTTCTAACTAAGCATTTGTATGGTATAATCTCATTGTTCATTGCATATTTCTGCATAATCATGCATTACAACCCCTAAGGAAATAGATGGAACTTTTCCTCTCATAAGATTCTTTATGAGAGTAAGTTTTGCCTTTCACTCTCTACTAACATCTATAATATCTCTACATATAAAATAAACTAGATTAGAAATCAATATACATACACATATATGAGTGTGTGTGATGTGTATGTATTTATGTGTATGTGTGTTTGATACATGCATGTGTCTATGCATATGTGCATGTGTGCATGTGTGATATATGCATGTGTGTGTATGCATGCATCTATGCATGGTTGTATATGTGCATGTGTATGTGTATGCATGTGTATGTATGTATGCATGTGTGTGATGTACGTGCATGTGTGTGTATGCATGCATATACGCATATGAGTATGTATGCATGTGTGAATGCATGTGTGTATGTATGTGTGTCTGTGTGATATGTATGCATATATGTGCATGTGCATGTATGCATGCGTGAATATCTATATATACATGTGTGTATGTGCATACATGTATGCATGCATAAGTGTGTATGCATACATGTACATATGTATACATGTGGGTATGCATCTGTATATGCACATACATTGTATGAGATAGAAAAATTAGATGCACCTCTATCATATCGTACTCACTCAGGCTCTCATACTGCTTCTTTTGCATAAAATTGCTATGTTATGGCTACCTCTAGTCTTTATGATGAGAATGAGCCTGTTTCATTTGATGAAGCATAGAATTTTGAAAATTTTAGGCTGCTATGCAATCAGAATATGGTGCTACTATGAAAAATGGTACCTGGCCTTTATGTGACTTGCCTCCTAGCAAGAAGGCCATTGGCACTAAGTGGGTATACAATCTGAAGTGTAAGCCTAATGGAACAATTGAAAAGGATAAGGTTGGGCTTGTTGAAAGGGTTATGCTCAAGAAAGAGGCATTGATTTTGATGAGACCTTTGCTCTTACATGCCAAATGAATATTGTTCATAGCATTTGTGCACTTGCAGCTCATCATGGTTGGAATGTACATCAGTTGGACATTAAAATTGCATTTTTTAACGGTGACTTGGATGAAGAAGTGTATGTTTTTTAGCCCTATGGCTTTGTGGAGAAAGGGCATGAAAACCAAGTGCGTAGGTTGAAAAACGCATTATATGGTTTGAAGCAAGCACCATGTGCTTGGAATGAAAAGATACATGCCTATCTGATTGCACATGGTTTTGAGAACAGTCCAACTAAGAGCACCTTATATGTTAAGCATGCAAATGGTGTGCTTCTCATCATTCTTGTGTATGTTGATGACATGCTGCTCATTGGTCCTCATGAGAAGCATATTGTTGATTTTAAGGTTGATTTGCATGCTTCATTTGAGATGTCAGATTTGGGGCATTGGCATCATTACTTGGGCATTTAGTTCATGCAAGTTGATGGTGGAATAGCTTTGTGTCAAACAAAATATATTGACACATTATTGCAGTGTTTTGGCCTTGAATGACTATAAACCTATTGCCACTCCTATGGAGACGGGTTTACAATTGAGTCTTCATGATGCTAGAGATGCATTTGATGTTGTTCTCTATCAGTAGGCTGTTGGATGCTTGATTTATTTATGCATTATTCGACCAGATATTTAGTTTGTTGTCTCACATATGAGAAAGTTTATGCATTGCCCAAGTGTCACGCATTGAAAGGCACTTAAGTGCATCTTTTGCTACTTGAGTGGTACCCAGTAACTTGGATTGTTTTATCCCAAGGGGGGATCACTACCACCAAATTTACATGCCTTTTTTGACTCTCACTAGGCAAGTTGCTATGACACTCGTATATCCACTAGTGGTTTTTGCTTCATGCTTGGTAGCTCATGCATATCTTGGTTGAGCAAGAAGTAGCCTATTGTGGCCACTTCTAGTTGTGAGGCAAAGTATAGGGTAGCTTTCATAGTGACTGTTGAGTGTGTGTGGCTCAACTGCCTTATGGTTAATTTGGGTGTTGGTCAGTCTTTTGCCATCACTATCTTCACTAATAGTCAGAGCACATTGGCAATTGTGAGGAACATTGTGTTCCATGCTCGCACTAAGCACATTAGGGTGCACTATCACTATGTCAGGGAGAGGTTCTCTGCTGGAGAGATCAATTTGGCATATGTGCCCACATAAGTGAACATTGTAGGCCTTTTCACAAAGGCTCTACCTAGGGAGAAGTTTGAATCTTTCTACAAAGCTTTGGGCTCAGATGGGTCTTGAACCTTAGGGCTAATTCTCTAAAGCTTATTACCTTATGCTTCATTGGAAGCTTCTCCTAGCCACTTGGTTTGTACATGCTTGGAGAGTCTTCTTTTAGAAGCTATGTGATTTCCTAAGCTTGGAAACCATGTGACCACCTTAGGGATCCATGTGATGGAAGGTACACATGTCCGCTTGAGAGGGACTTACCCCCTTGGACTTGGAGCTATATATTAGAGGGGTTGTTTGGGTGGAAAGTGCATCTCTCTCCCTAGTGTGAGTCTAGTTAGTTAGTCTTCTTAGTTTGTGTGCGGAGGCTATGGAGTCCTTCCACAATAGTGGTATCAAGACTTCTTGATTTTAGAATCCTTTTTTATTTGGAATCTTGATTTTATAATCCTTTTTTAGTCAAAATTTTCATGCAAGAAGTTGGGAACTTCCTCACTCGAGCTTTTTCGTGGATCTCTCCAAGAGCTTTGTCATGGACCTTAGGGACCCACAAAAGATGCTTCAATATGACCCCCTATTGCCCATTAAAGGTTATAGGTGGGTAGCCATCATAGCCGCACAGTAGAGCACAATTTAGGAGTGCAGGAGGAGGTGCTCACGTAGACTCTTTATCTTTTCGTCGTCATTTATAAAGCATTTTTTCCTCTTGATATATTTGTGGAGTGCATATGCAGTACAATCATCACATATGGGATTTTTCACTCACGTTTCTAAAAGCATACGAGTTTCAAAGTTTTTATTGCCCCTCATTTTTGGCAATCTTTGAATAGGATGATAGTTTGTTGTGCATAGGATTCCAACTCGAGATGCTTAGTTCGAAGAAAGCTAGTGCTAAGATGGTAGACCCATGACTTTGCTTAACTAAACAACTAAACTAAAAAGAAATCCATGAATAGAAGCAACTGCTCACTCATTCTTCTTCTTTGAGAGGATGTAGTGAGAATTCATAAAGTAGCCATTTGTGACTGATGCATCCCAACCTTTTCACTACTTAAGTTGGGTGCATAATGTATAAGAGTTCCATGGGTGAAGATGATGGAGAACAAAGAAAGGTCTCTTTTCCTCAAAGGTTTGTGTTGAAGATACAAACCCAAACATGGAGGAGCATGCAACTTCATCAAATTGAATTTGGGGAAGTATTTAGTTATCATTTCCCTTGTTCTTTATATATTTTATTTTTCTATTGCCTAAGTGGATGTATAATGTTGAGTATTCTCACAATATCTTATAGCTTTGAGGAAGCTATGATATAGGGAGGATACTCATTCAAGAAGCTAAGAAATGGAGCTTCCTCATCACATGAATTCGGTTTTATTTTGATTTTCTTTTGTATTTATGTGGATATTGCATGTGTAAATACCTATTAAATGATGCAAAGTGTTCCTTGACTATTGAAGTCATTATGGGATAGAGTTTTCCATTCACTAGGTTAGAAGCACTACACCATGTAGAAAGGGCAATGGCATAGAGAAGGGCTCTTTACAAAGACCAAATAAGGTAAAATTTTGGATATTCTCCCATTAATATTGCATCCCATAGTCTCATGGCCTCTTTTACATGATTGAATGAATGGTTTATACATTCTTTGCATAAATTTTGCATACATAAAGGATGATTTTATGTGTAATACTAGCACATGCATGAGAGTATGACTTTTCTTTTACAAAGGCAACACAAACATGTCAATGATTAGGCATAAAGATTGTATCCATTAGTATGTACATATAAAATAGAGGCATGGTTTTGGAAATACATGCACATATTGGGCACAAAGTAAGTATGAAGTGTTCGAGAAGGAGGCCAACAATGAACAACATGGGATGGCCCAAGCCTACTTCATCACCATGAGAACACTCAAGCAAAGTCAAGGGATGGACAAAGCTCAATTTCCAAATACATTTTTTCCTTCTTTTCTTTTCCTCTCAAATCATGAAGCATGCACTACATGTTTTAAAAGAAATGAACTCAGAAGTGGATGCATAGATTCAGGTGGCCCAGTTTCTTTTGTCACATAGATAATTAGCCCTGGAAATAATTTTCACTATGCATCCAATTCATTGCTTTGAAAAGAAGGATTTGACGTGCATAAAAACGTTCATGGTTAGGAAGAATGCATCTATTGCACTATTGAAACTTGCATATACAAAGTTTCATGGAAAATTTTGCACCATCCTTTCAATGAGCAAAGTTCCAATTTGGAACTTTTTGCATGCTTTAGGGAGGGGTTCAACTTTTGAACCTTATGCATGCAACACCTTTTCCAATAAAGGTGTAATCATTTGGCATACACTAGTATTCATATGGAACATATTACATGGGTTTTTGAGTTAAGAGGGAAATTTGATTTACTTAAGCTTAATTTTAGATATAATATCCATTATAGGAATAATGGTAGTTGAGCCAATTGGCCATATTAAAGCTACCATTCACTTCCTATAGGATTGGCTTATTATAAGCCAAGAAATAGTACATTGCTAGGATAAAATTCCATGGCATGCCTGATTAGCAAGGCCATAGACTTAAGTTGATAGTACAAAATATTATCTCTTCATAAAAACATGATACAATGGTGGTAACTTAGAGCACCATCTTCTCAAGTTCTAAGGAAGAGAAAATATGGGATAGCAGATCTTAGTTTTGGAAGATGAAAGTATTAGTGCTTTTTTTCGAGAAAGTCCTTTGTTTGAAAGAACTAAAGAACTATTCAGAGCTTTACATTATTCTTCCAAGCAAATGCAAGGCATGAAGGGAAGGTAAGATTCAAGGGTTTAGTAAACCCTTATTACCATTTTCTAATTTCCTAGAAGTAAAGGACTATTGAAAATGGTAAATGGCATTACCATCTACTTCAAATTAAAGATCTCATTGGCAAAGCAAATATTCTTCTTTTAGATTACTCGTTACGTCAAAAAATAATATCTAGTTGAGTATAAACTAGCTCTATTATCAGGCGACATAAAATGATCTTTTAGAGTACATGTGAACAAAGGAATCATTGAAAGGCCAATCTTTGACATTAAGTCTTGTCAAGTTGCAATTACAATTAAGACTTGGTAAGTTAAAAGTTTCATGAACACCAAAACATGCTATGGAAATTACACTTACAAGTCTATATAAGTAATAACTCTTACTTGATTGGACTAAAAGAAGGTTTAATCTCAAAATTCAAGCCCAAGTTACCTTTACTAAAGTGGAACTGTAAGCCGGATGGTATGGGACATCTAGGCTTACACTACCACTAAAGTAAATCCTTGGTTGTATGGGACATCGAATTTGTGGGTAATCTCAACTTGAACTTTGGATTGAAAATAAACTCTTTCAAATTCTATTGAAAGATCACAATTTTCAATATAGCCTGAGGTTGTTTTCGAGGCAAAAAACTATTAAGGAGGGGAGTATCTTATGCCTTAAAAAGACCAAACAAGGTAATGCAAGGCAAAACATATGCAAGAAATATATAAATTTGAAGTACTTCCTCGTATGCTAGTGCTTCATACATCTTTCATTACGTCTTCCAACTAGATGAAGTTCTCAAAGATCGGGAATTCTCAAAGAACCTCAATGCAAGAGAAGAGTTTGATAAACCATAAGGAATGTACAAATCCTACATGGGGTAGCAAAAGAAGATGGATAAGCTATAAAGCATAATCCTAAAGGCATCTTGATGCTTCATGGGATAACACAATATTAAGTTGTGGATTCAAATAGATGAAGACCTAAGGAAAATGGTTTCCTATATGAAGCATAATAGTTATATCCCCAAGTAAAACCCATGGGTAAAGCATTGAACATGAAGGGACCTATTTGAGGAAGACCTAGTCTTATCTCTTACTTTGGATAAAGAAGAGAAGAAAAGCTAAAAGACCCAAGTAGGGCATAGATCAAGTCAAACTTTAAGTTTGATAAGATGAGTCACATATTCACAGCCAATGACATTTTAGAAAGGAAATATTAGATCCTATGTGCATGCAAGTTCTATCTTCTCTTGAGGAATATAGAATCAAATTTTTCTTTCAATAATAAAGCAGCTTGTGATGAACTTTTATGCCTCACTTGAGTTAGAAAATATCTGTTTCATTGTTTCATATGGACATCTATCATGGAAAACTGAAAAAGGTATGCAATTCAGATGGAAAACGATGCAAAAACATTTCATATGTATATTCATCAGTAATAATTCTATGGTTAAGAAGCTTACTCTCTAAGTTTATTGAAGTACAAAGTGGTATGGATCAGCTCTAATCTTCTACAAAAATAAATCCATCCACTCTAGTAAGACGAAATCTCTAAGTGAAGAGGGAATGAGTCAAGGGTGATTCACTAAAGAACATACAAAATCTTCCTATTTCGGATCAAGGTTATATGGCACTGTGATGTAATGATCCATCATTGTCTTCATATGCATATGCATGAAAAAGAGCTCCTCAAACCTTTTCCACACACTCCATAGTACTATATATGTCATCTTCAATCCCTAATCAAACTCACCACATATCTATACCTCTTCCACATATTATCATCCCTCCATCCATGCAAACATCAAATTCATCTACCTCCAGCATCTTGCTTCAGCATCATGCTCACACATTCATTCAACATCAATCCAACCCATGCATTCCAACACGCATCCAATCACATATTCTTCTTTCACTTCTACATCCATTGGACAACCTTATGCACTTTCACCATTGGAAAATATCCACATAGCTATCATTCATGTGATAAAAAAATTAGAATATCTCATAGAAATCAATCAATATCATAAAGAAACTTTTGCATTCACGAGAGTGCAAACAAGAAAGTTACTCATCTTGAAAGAAGGATTGCAAAATTAAAATAACTCAGCAAACAAATATAGCAGAACAACTAAGATCTCAAGGAAGAAAATGAGAGGCTAAAGGAGGGAGTTTTCTATAAGGACATCCACGAGAAGGCTAAAAATCTCTTTATGTGATGCCTAAATGCGCATTAGTTGGTAATGGAATTGGATAACATTAGATGTTATTACTCTACTTTTATATTGGAAATCATTTATATTAGTTACTTTCTTTTATGAAAAGCACATTTACTTTGTCAAATTTGCAAGCATGTACATCTTTCATATTTTTATTATTAAGAAAAAACAAAGAAAAAGAAGAAGAGAAAAGAAAGGGAACCAAATAGAGAAAGAGATTAAAATCTCTTTATGTGATGCCTAAATGCGCATTAGTTGGTAATGGAATTGGATAACATTAGATGTTATTACTCTACTTTTATATTGGAAATCATTTATATTAGTTACTTTCTTTTATGAAAAGCGCATTTACTTTGTCAAATTTGCAAGCATGTACATCTTTCATATTTTTATTATTAAGAAAAAACAAAGAAAAAGAAGAAGAGAAAAGAAAGGAACCAAATAGAGAAAGAGATTAAAATCTCTTTATGTGATGCCTAAATGCGCATTAGTTGGTAATGGAATTGGATAACATTAGATGTTATTACTCTACTTTTATATTGGAAATCATTTATATTAGTTGCTTTCTTTTATGAAAAGCACATTTACTTTGTCAAATTTGCAAGCATGTACATCTTTCATATTTTTATTATTAAGAAAAAACAAAGAAAAAGAAGAAGAGAAAAGAAAGGGAACCAAATAGAGAAAGAGATTAAAGATGAAAAAGAAAGAAAAGAAAAAAAAAGATGTATTTTATTGTTATTTGAGGATGGAGAACGTTTAAGTGGCAGGAAACCCATTGAGGGGTACTCTCATAAGTCCCTTGAATGATGTATTTTTATGTTTAATGCTTATGAGGTGCCGAGGATAAGACAAGAAGTTATTTTGATTTTATGCAGAAGCAAAGAGGATCAAATGAAGAAACTAAGAGAATTTAGTAGTTAAGAAGAGAGAGTAATCAACAACTCCAGAATTGGTCAATTTCCCAAGTTGTCTATTTATCGTAGTTCCCCATTTTCCAAATTACCCTATTTTTCAAGTTGCCTATTCCAAGGAATGTTTATGGATTAAATTTTTGAGACATTTGCATGTTGATTGCTAGACTGCATGGACGACCCCATTGGAGGGAGGTCCGAGCCATCCGAAGATAGTGAACATGGATGAAATGACTAAGTGGACCAGAGAGTGAACTTGCCAGTAATACTACAAAGGAAAGAAATTGTTTTTGTCCCTTTTGCTACTAGATAACTCCTATGAGTCCCCCGAAAAAATAAGAAGACCTCTCCTACAAATGGGTGGAACCAGAGAAAGACTAGAGGAGGTAATGCACATTTAAAGCATTGCACACAACTTATGTGTGTGTAGAGCGCTTAGCCTATCACCGCTACTTTAGGTAGAATAGGAATCAGCTAGCTTGGCACTCTGAATGATACTCAGAAAGTAGTGGTTGGCTATTCTTCTCTTTAGTAGCTAGCTTGGGAAGGTTAGAATCTTGTGAATGTACACTTTGCCTAATTGAGGTCTAGGAAATAGAGTAATCAGGTATGCTTATGTCTGTTATTGATTACCCAAAAGCTTATACCAATTATCTTTTTTTGATTTATGTGTACTTGATAATTTTAACATCTTTTTGTAGTATCATTCTATATTACTCTATGTAATATTCATCTCTGTCGAGTTTTGAAATTGTAACCGATAGTGCATATTGCACTTAAGACAACACACCACATTGAGTGGAATAAGAATACTTTATAAACAATACAACACTTGAATAGTCATCTTGATATGAACCTGCATTAAATAAAGTATAACCCTTAACACGAAGTATAACACTAGAGGGAAAAATGTGTGTGCACGAGCCATTACCCTCCAACATTACGATCATCCTCATGTTTGCTTTCACATTACTCATCTACTCATTAATTTTGATTTTAATTTGTTTCAATGATCAAATCTTTATTGGCATAAGGCGTTCTCATATCTATCTAAACAAAATTTAAAAGATTGGGTTGAGACAAACTAGGTGAGGAATGATTGAGGAAGTTTTTTAGGAGTTTGCCCATATCTAGATTATTGGAACAAGTAGCATGGAATTGTGAAGTACGAGGTTATATGCCACTAGTTTTTTCCAAAAAAAGGTGTTTTCACTAGTGATGATAAATTGATTCCCTAAACTAGTCCTCTATTTATGGATCATATACACATCAAGGAGTAAAAAATCCAATTAATAAATACTATTCTTAATCTAATGCCAATATAATTATTACTTTAATGCCATCATTGAACATTAGAAGGTGAGCCTCATTTTCCTATATACATTGTCTTCACTCGAAGAGGTAATGTGTATACACAAATTTATAAACAAGCTATAACCCTTGTAAATTAAGGTTTTGTTCAATGGATTTCACATAATTGAATTGGATAGATGACCAAGAGCAGTGTTGGGAGTTGGTTAGTACTACCATCATGTATGGAAAATGAAGTCAAAATGGCAATGGAGGATGAGGGGAACCTCCCATACATACATTCATGGGAATTAAATGCAAGCTCCCAACTAATCTATACATAGAATATGGTTGACCTATGCTTTCTGTAATGTGCATAATGGAAAAATTGACTAGACTTTTACACTACCTAACTAGTTACTCATCCCAACAAAAAAACTCATACTTGAAACGACAAAGTTTAATGACAGAAGTTTGAAACTACAATTCTAGGGTTAGAATCTTAATTGGATGCAAATATGGAAGTGGATTTGTCCATCCAAGACTTTCTATGTTTTCTTTGAAGTGTTTCAATGGAAATGCACCACCATGGACTCTCCTTCTCAAGAGATCCACAATGATACCGTCACGGTACAAAAGTGACCCTGAACGCCACACACACTACAACACATAGGCCTTTCACATGGACACTAAGAGTAACAATCTCCCACTAAAGGCGGATATAGTCAAATGGACTATGGGAGAAAAATTAAGAATGAGAAATAATACCTAAGTGTAAGTACACAAACTATACCTCCCACCTAATGGTCATGTTACAAGGTATACAAGTAACTTTTAGAATATCATGAATCAAGTAACCCCCATCAAGTGACAATAGTGTCGAAAGCTATCCTGTGGTAGATATTTAGTCAAAGCATCTATAGCATCATCTCAAGTATGAACCTTCTTAAGAATAATGCACTTAGTTGATAATGAGTCTCTAATGACGTGATACCTATGAAGAGATGGATAGGTATGTGCTTGAAGATGAAGAGGTGTTGCAAAATCCTTGATCTACACCAGCCAAATGAACTCCAGGAGTATATGGTGGGCCCTTTTAGCTTGCCAATGGATGTATTATACACCCTATGTACCTTGGAAGATCACTCTCAAAAAGATAGATCAAAACATATAAGTTGGAGTTAGCTCAGAGGTGAAAACTTGCTATTCTTGGTTCATACACCTGTCCAGTGTTTTACATAATTCTTTGAGCACAGCAGCAATTAGCTTAATTCCTCTTGGGGAAGTCTAGCTAGCTTAAAGATCTAACTTTCAAGAGTAATCTCATCAAAAATAATAAACCACACACTGAGAATGAGTTTTAACAAGTGATGATATCATCCCGATTTTCACGGGCTGCTACAGTTTGAGACCAGTGAGCAGACAAATGAATATAACTCAAAATATAGGCATCCAATGATTATGAAACTTTGTATGGTTATACTAGACTGTACGCTGAATCCAACAAGTTTTAAATCACTGAATGTGGATGCGTAACCACTGAGAAATGGCTCTGACAAGGTGAGTGAAAAAGTCGGGTACCTGACAGAGAAGTGAAGATGAACAGACCCTATTGACTTCAAATGAACATAACTGAAGATTGCAACATCCAAATGACATGAAAATTTTTGAGCATATAGTAGCTTATAGAGCTAACTTTAACAAGTTAAATCACTGAAAATGATGCACCAAGCTTAGAGAAAACATCTCTGCAAGCTGACTGAGAAAACTGAGAGATATGGCAGTGAGTAGTACACTTCACAAGAACATGGAAATATGAACCAAATGATAATGAAAATGAAAGTATATTGCTTGTAAAATAAAATGGACTTACTGATACATATGTGTGCCTTGTAATCACACCTTGATATGGCATAAAGATCAGCTCTTGGAGGTCTTCACATAGGTCTCTCTAACCACAACTAAAACTGCGATCTATTTATAGTTGAGTTTGGGAGGCTAACTTCCCTCAATCACTCTCCAATCAATCAATGATTGATTTGATTCTCTACCTACCACAAATCACAAATTCGTGGCTCCTCTTTCCATTCTTGATCAAGTGGACTCAACCACTTAAGATTCTCTTACTTTTACATTAAGTAAACTCTTCAAAAAATTACAAGAGGTAGTTCACAAGTGAACTTTACATAGTCTTCTTTTTAAAGCTTCTTCTAAGACTTTGTGGGACTCAAGCCAATACTTAGGCTTGTCATAGACTTGCTCCAACAATACCTCACCTTAATGTGCTTTATCTTTGCATGATAGACCAGATTCTTAGCCAAAGCAATGGAACTTTAACTATCACTGAGCAAACGAGGTACATGTTGAGGTACACCCATATCACAAGCAAGGCGAGAAAGCCACAATGCTTCCTTACATGTTTCACTTGTTGCAACATAATCTGCTTCTATAGTGGAAATAATAGTACATTCTTGAAGACAAGATCTCCAAGAGATAGCACATCTAGAAAAATGAAAATGTACCCCGATGTAGACTTATGATTGACTACACAACCAACATAATTAAAATCTATGTAACCAATAATAGATGCCTTCCCTCTACCCAAGCATAGACACGTTCCTGGTGCCACTCAAATATCTCAAAATAATCTTGATTGCTTCCCAATGCTTCTTCTCAGGATAATATATATATCTTCTCACAACTCCCACTGCCAATGGATTGTCTTGTCTCATAGCTACGATAACATACATGAGACTACCAATAGCAGACTGATATGGAGTTTTGTTCATGAATTCCTTTTATTCATTTGATTTGGGGCAATCATCCTCGCTCAATTTCACATATGTGTGTAAAGGTGTACTCAATGCCTTCCCACAAGTACTTTGGATATGTACTCAGTTTTAGATAAGAGTATGCATCGTTTACTCATATCACGAGTAATGCACATGCCAAGAATATGATTGACATCCTAAAATCCTTCATATAAAATGTCCCACCCAACTTCTTTTTGAGAATTGACAAGTCATAAGAGGACTTCCTAGTAATCAACATATCAACAAGATAAAGTATCAAGCATATCAAGTTGCCATCTGATCATCTCTTTATGTAGAGACAATGATCCTCATTGCTTCGAGAATATCTTAGACCATTTCAATGGTTGCTAAAGAGAAACATTTGTAGACTGATCTGATTAGATATTCTCTTGAACATCTATATAAGAAACATTTTTATGCATGCTATATGGAGGAAAAGTATCCTCAAACACCACTCTTCTCACTTCAACCTTAAAGGATTGCTTATACATCTTAGAATCATTGACAATGACATCACTACGTTTGATCACTGATTGTGTTTGAAGATCCCATAAGTAATATCCAAATTGGCCCTCTCGACCATATCCAAGAAAAACTCAAAGATGATGATAATATGGTGGGTTCCCTATCCATAAAGCTTGTGCAACTTTGAGGCCTTTGATAATACTAAGTGAAATTTTAATCAATACTAGGTGAAATTTTAATCAATACTAGGTGAAAGGTTAATCACATGAAATGCAGTGAATACTACTTTTGCCCAAATGCTTTGTGAAAGGTTTGCATGATGCAACATAAAAACTACTCTATCCTGGCATAGTTTTATTCATCCTTTCACGTATACCATTTTGTACTAGAGTCTAAAGAGATGTAAACTCTCCACAAATTCCTCTAGACTAGCAAAAAATGTTGAATTCATGTGAGGTATACTCACCCCGATAATTTGAACGTAAAGCCTTAAGCTTAGTTCCTTTTTCAATGTCAACTGAAGCAAGCCATTTTCTGAAAGAAGGGAACACCTCATCCTTTGATTTGATGGGATATACCTAGAATTTTCTAGTAGCACCATCTATGAAAGCGACAAATTAAAGACAACCACCTAATGACTTTGTGGGCATAAGATCAAACACATCTATATGAATGAGATCTAAAGGCTGAATTGAAGAGTCAATGTGCATCTTCAATGCACATTCCTAGTTTGCTTCCCATATGACAATGCTCACAAAATGAAAAATCAAAGAAAAATAACAAAGGCAAGTAGCTAGAACGAGAAAGATTTTCCATTCCACTATGAGTTATAATAGTCATGCCAAATATATGCCATAGATTGTTCACTAACAACTAACAAGTATTCTTTGTGTGATACAAATAAAGGATAAAAAGAGCTAGCTTTGCTTTCTTTTGCAATAACCATATTTCCCTTTGATATGCAAAATGATTGAGCATAGAAGACCACCTTATAACGAAGGTCATTGAGTTGACCAACTAACATCAAATTGTGTGATAATTGAGGTTCATGGCATAAATTATACATAGTAACTTCTGAACCATCAATGAACTACACAACCACATCTTGAATCTGAACAACATCACACTAGTAAGAGTCAGCAAGTCGCACAACCCCAAGAGACTTTGTTGCATTAGTAGAGAACCATTATTTATGTCATGTCACATGGAAAGAAGCACTAGAATCTAGAATTTACATGTGGAAAAGAGAATCAGCTATAAGAGCCTCAATATACATAGTACTATGAAGTGTTAACACATCAACATCATCACAAATAGCATTGATTTCTTCAATCTTTACAATCCAAGTAGATGGGGTGGGTAGCTATTCAACATGCCCATCAACATTCTCTCATTTAACTTTAGCATTCTTTAATGCATAATAGTCTTTCTTCATGTGTCCTTTCTTATGACAATAATGGCATTCCATATTCCCCTTCCTTGATTTACTTCTTTTCTTATTCATTTGACCATTCTTTTTTCCTTGTTCTTTCTCTTGCCATGTTACTTATTCTTTGCTTGGTAAGAATCATTTGAATGTGAGGTATACACACCCCCATTATCTAAAACGTAAATCCTTGAGCTTAGTTCCTTTTCTTGTGTCTCAACTGAAGCAAACCATTTTTTGAAGGTAGGGAATACCTCATCCTTCAATTTGATAAGATATGCCCAAATGTTTCTAGTAGCATCATCTATGAGAGTGAAAAAGTAAAGAGAATCATCTAATGACCTTGTGGGCATAGGACAACACAAATCTATATAAATGAGGTTTAAAGGCAGAATTGAAGAGTCAATGTGTGTCTTTTCTTATGCACATTCCTAGTTTTCTTTCCTTAGTGATAATGCTCAGAAATTGAAAAAACTCAGAAACACTCATCTTAATGTTCTTGAACGTGTGTAAAGAGATATATGCATGAAAGTACTACAAAATGGCTCCGATAATCACCCGAAAAATACTTCAAAATAGGAAAAGCAAAGAATGAAGCTTTGAGGTCCCAAAACATGTTCAATGTAATGTGAACCTTAGTCTTTCCCCTTCGTCAAGAACCACGAGTGTAGCTTAGTGGAAAGAGATTGTCGATTAAGTGAGCTCCAGGGGGAACAAACAAGGATGGGGGATTATTGGTATATTTCAGTAGTGATGTGTGTGAACACACTTAGGACCATTGGGGCACTTTTTCCCTCTCTAGCAGGTTTTTCCAATGGCTTGGATATACACCTATAACCCTAACTGGTTACTTAACCTTGTACATTTTCTTGGTAATACAATCAGAATTGTGTGTTGTGCTCCAAGATTCTTCTTCTTCCTTATGTTGTTCATGTGCTTCCACACACCTCAAACTCCAATAGTTCATATGAAAGCTAGTCGTTGCTTCATCTAGGGTGTCGTCAACACCCCTTCCATCACGATCTCATAAAAATAGTGAGCATACTCAAGTTGATTAGGAGTTCAAAATTTCTTCCCTTTGTGGCTTGGGATCCATAGACATAACTTGGACATATGGGATCCAAGTGTGGAACATATGGCATCCCTTGGGATCTTGGGACATATGGAATCCCAAGAAATATACTTGGACATTTGGGATCCAAGTGGTTTTTATGGGGATCTAGGGACATATAGGATCCCTAGACATATAAAGGGTTTACAACATGGGGTAGGTAGTGCTAATGAGATGCTTCAAAAGAGATATTCTTTACAAATGCTTGCTTTGGTGGGCCCATCAGAATCTTTATCACTTCTTTTCTTACCAATGTTGGCATATTTCTTGGGTTTTGAGTAGCATTTCTCTTTAGGATGATCGGTTCTTTCGAAGAAGTGACATGATTTGCACTTTTTATGTGGAGGTTTCTCCTTGCTGAAAAGAGCTTTCTCTTGAGAGGAGTTGTGATTTTGAAGGTTCTTTTCTTCATCAAGGAGGATAGCTTCAACATCACTAAGGGTTGATTGTGGAAGGAGCGTAAGTGTGGTGATGATGTGGACATGTGAATCCTAGAGAAGACTTCATAAAAGCAACACAATGAGAACATATTCATCAAGCTTTCTGTCAATGTCAATAAGTTGAGTACACATACTCTTGAAGACATTGAGATGGGAGGCTAGAGAGGATTTGGTCTCCTTTTTGAGATCAAATAAGTTAATCAGGAGGGTGATTTCGGAAAATTTGGGTTTAGAAACAAAAAGATGATCAAGTGTTGCCCATGCATCATAATCGTGCCCTTCTCATCAATGTGATGCACATACTGATCACTTAATCCTTATGCAATGGTAGATAGTGTTTTCTCATCGTTGATTTGCCAAGGAGCTTCACCTTCTCTCGTCATTGGTTTATTCTCCTTTCCACTAGCAGCACCCCATAGGCCTTTCTTCATGAGCTTGTATTGCATTTTGACTGGCCAAGTTTGGAAATGTTGGCCATTGAAGGTGGAATCATGCTTATCCCCCATAGTGGAGAATCAGGTAGGGGTTGAAATGGAGAAGCTCGCTTAATAACATATCAAGCTCCCTTAGATCTACACTTGAAAATGGACAGAAAGACTAAGAGATAATATACCATGAGTACAAAGGAAGGTCTTACCACTTATGAATGTGACAGAGGCCAACACATTCTTTGACTATATTGGTAGAGACAAATTTTTTTGCCAAAATTATCTCTTAAATTAAATGTGCTTAAACTATTTGTAGCAGAACAATGCATTCATAATTCTATGAACATGCTAGGCTAGATACATTTCATAAATTCTCTTTCTTTTCACAAATAGGTGCTCATATTTCTAGTGCCTTTGAATTTAGTGCTCAGAGTGTAGCTCCTTGAAGTCCAACCCCTCTCTATCTATTGCCTTTAATGTGTCAAAGCGAAGATGACTCCCATATAGATTTGTATTTTTGTAGAGGTGATGCATCATTCATTCCTCTCTATTATATATCTATGTCTATTTTGATACACACAAGAGGACACCTTTGGAGATATGATGCATTTGTACAAGTGCATTTATCAGCTAACAACACCACATGCTTTGCGTAACTCAAATGAGTTTGCTTCCCCTCTTTTCTCAAGGTGCGCATCGATGCCATCCCTTAGCTTAATCTCTCCAAATCTAGCATACAAAAGCAAGTGAATTATTTTGATGGTGATGCACCACAGTGCGCTCTCCTTCTCGAGAGCTCCATGATGATATCCTCAGAGTAGAAAACCGAGATTCAAGTGCCACACATGGTACTCTACATAGAGGCTATAGAATACACAGAAAAACACAGTACATATGGAGCACAAACACAAACTTCTTAGGTGTTACAAATGCGATCCAAGATATAGTCTGTGGCTGACCAAACCACTATATATTTTATTAAAGAAAATATACAAAAGTGTCTGGTGGTCATTTGGCCTTTCACATGGACACTAATGGTAACAATCTCCCACTAAAGGCCAATATGGCCAAAGTACCTATGGGTGAAGACTAAAGAATGATAAAGAATACCTGAGTGTAAGTATACAAGCTATACCTCCCACATGATGGGCATGTTACACAGTATACAAGTGGCTGTGTAAGATCATGAATCAAGTAACCCCCATCAAGTGACAACAGTGTTGAAAGTTATCCTATGGTAGAGCTTTAGTGAAAGCATCTGCAACATTATCTCAAGTACAAACCTTCTTAAGAATAATGTGCTTAATGGCTAAGCAATCTCCAATGAAGTGATACCTCACCTCAATGTGCTTGGTCTTTGCATGATAGACCAGATTCTTAGCCAAAGCAATGGCACTCTGACTATGAGTGAGAAAACGAGGTACATGCTGAGGTAGACTCATATCACAAGAAAGAAGAGAAAGCCACAATGCTTCCTTACATGCCTCACATGTTGCAACATGAGAGAACTTGGAGAAGTTTGTAGGACGTACAAAAGTGAGTTGCAAAGTGATGAAGTTTGGTCCAACCAATCGGCACAAGACCACCCCTTGAGCTTATGGAGACCCAAAAAGACTTTATCGGCATGTTATAAGTGCAATAAAATGCACTATGTTCTTTGCAGCATCAAGGAGAAAGAGACGATACAAAACAAGTAGGTTTGTGCATTGACTAACTCAAACAACTTACTATCTTTGGATGAGACAATCAACTTCAAATGCTCATAGCGACCAGCATGATTACAATTAGAAACAATCATTTTAGAGGAGTGATAAACATAGGGTACAGTGTATAGAATGCCAAAAAGTACAAACCAAAATGTGCTTTTGGAATGAACCTGACATTCAACAGTGGTATCTCCTATTTTTCAGGAATGCGTAGAGATAGACCCCGAGACAGAAAAATTGTGATTTCTCGTAATCTAATGAACCAATTACTTTGAAATTTATGCATAAACTAGACACTAATATCTTTACAATGAGTGCTCACTCATCCAATTTGGAGCTCTGTAGAGAGAGTAGCAGCCTTTGCAATCTTACTATTGTTGAAGAAGATGATGTAGAAAAATGAAGGACCAAGTCAATGATGGCCACAAGTGTATGTATATTGCTTCCATGTAATGTACAAGTAATTTGAAGTCTTTATATAGACTCTTGAAGCTCGAAGACTCCTAAAAGTGGGGAATTCAAATGAAGGCGGTAAAGGTTGTTGGAAGGAATCAATTCACTTTCCTACAATCTAAGAAAAGTGAAGATCTAGTTTGATCTACTTTTAGGTGATTGATTGATTCATTGATTACAACTCAAATTCATGGAAGATTAGCTCTCTTTTTCTACTTTTACATGTGTAATCCTCTAGGCTTTTATAATGGTAAAAGATCCATGAAAATATTTTTTTAAAAATACATTAAATGAGCATAAGAAAAAGAAGGCTTCAATGGATATTTTGGCATAATCCAAACCATAGCTTTTTTATGTACATCAAATCCACCTCAAGCATAGTGTAAGCTTGATGCTCCAGTAGCTCCCCCTCAAGCTAAAGGACACTTGAGTCTTCATTCTCTTATAGGTTGAATACCTGCCATTGCTTTAAATCTACAAAGCTTTATTCCATCAAGTGCCTTCGTCATCGTATCTGCTACTTGCTTTTCAATTGGAACAAAAGAAATGTCAATCTCCTTTGGGATGATCTTCTCCCTGATGAAGTGGTAATGAACCTCTATGTGTTTGGTTCTTGCATGGAAAATAGGGTTTGCTGCTAGATGCATGGAACTTACATTATCTCCAAATATGTGAGGTTTGGAACTCATCAGTCCCAAATCTGTATACAATGCTTTTAACCATATTGCCTCTTGAGTTTCTATGGTCAAATCTCTATACTCTACTTCAATTGAGGACAAAACAACTATTGGTTTCTTCTTGGAACTCCATGACACTAGTTTTGAACCTACAAATGATAAGTAACCAGAGGTACTTCTTCTATCATCCTTAGCTCCTACCAAATCTACATCTGAATAGATTTTGATATCCAAATCTGAAGAGTAAAGATAGAATATACCTTTATTGATTGTACCTTTCAGATACTTAAGTACTCTCTTAGCTGCATCCATTTGTGGTCTTCTTGGAGAGTGCATGAATTTGCTTTGCACTCCCACACTATATGAGAGGTCTACCCATGTATGAGTAGAATATATCAAGCTACCTAGAAAGCTTTGATATTCTTTAATGTCTTCAATTTTCTTACCTTCATAAATAACAAGTTTATGACTCATCTTGAAAGGTGTATCTATAGGTTTAGTGTTCCCCATTTTGAGCTTAAGAAGTAGATTTTGAATGTATCTCCTTTGAGTCAAATACATTCCTTCATGTCTGTATATCACCTGCATATCTAGGAAATATGTGAGCTCACCTAAGTCATTGATTTTTAACTCCTCTCGCATGTGTCTCTTGATCTTTTGAATGCCAATTAGATCATTGCCTATTATAATAATATCATCTACATATACACATAGATATATAACCTCATTGTGATCCCTTTTGATGAATAGAGAAGGATCTGAGTTGCTAGGTCTGAACCCTTAATCTATAAGGTATGTAACCAACCTATAATTTCAATCTCTAGGAGCTTGTTTCAATCCATACAATGCTTTCTTGAGTCTACAAAAATAAGATGCATGATTAGAGTTTTCAAAGCATAGAGGTTGTGACATGTATACATCTTCACTTATCCAACTATTTAGAAATGCATTTTTTACATCAAGTTGGAGGAGTGTCTAATTTCTTGTAGCAGCTACACTTATCAATGTCCTGATTGTAGTCATCTTTGCAACTAGTGAGAATGTTTCCTCATAGTTTATACCATGATTTTGTGAGCATCCTTTGGCAACTAATCTTTCCTTGTACCTGCAAGATGATCCATCTGAGTTTCTTTTAACTTTATATACCCATTTGCAACCAATTATCTTTTGACTGGATAACATTGGAACCAAATCCCAAGTGTGCATCTCCTTCAATGCATCTATTTCTTCTTTCATGGCCTTTTCCCAATTAGGGTTTTCCCTTTGCCTCTTCATAGGTTGAGGGTTCTCCTATAATTGAATCCTCTACCACGTAGATTGAATGCTTTGTAAAAAATGTGGAATCATATCCATACCTTTTTGGTTGTTTCTTCTCTCTTGTTGATCTTCTAGGAGCTTATTTTGAGCATTCTCCACACTCTTGCATCTTTGCTTTGCCTCTTGACTTCCATATCTTGCAATCCTTTTCCCTTTCATCTTAGTCATCATCTATATCACTTCTTGTGTCTTCGACTTGTGTATCATGCTTGGTTCCTAATTAATGAGAATTAGAATCAAGATCATATGGTAGATTTACCCTTTCTTTGTCTTCATCATACCAAGACCTTTTTTCTTCAAACATGACATCTCTACTTGTAGTGATTTGCTTGTTTGAAGGATTATAGAACCTGTAACCCATCTGAGTTGAGTCATACCCAATAAACACTTCCTTTGTTGCCCTTTCATCTAGATTACCTCTTATTTGTGATGGTACATGAACATAAGCTAAACAATGTAACACCTTGCAATGTCCAAGACTAGGTTTTCTTCCATGACATGCTTCATAAGGAGTTATACCTTGAAGTGATTTGGATGGTAGTCTATTGACAAGGTACACAATAGTTGAAATAGCCTCTCCCCATAGATAATGTGGCAACCTCTTCTCTTCAAGCATTGTTCTGGCTGATCCAACCAATGTCTTCAATCTGACATGCATCACATCTGTTGCTCATGTGTTGCTTTAATATGTTTGACAGTCCAAGAACACTTTGATCCCTGCATATATCCTTCAAGGTTCTTTCATTCACATGAGCAAGTCTCTTATGCCACACTTCAAGCTCACTTAGGGTTTGCGACCCAAAAGTGAATAGAGCTATGTTCTTGGTTTCTCCTACTTCAAGAGTAAAGAGCCTACCATGCTTCTCACTCTAACTATCTTCTTGAAGCCTTGACATGGATCTTCCACAAAAACTACTCCATGTTGGGTGAACATAACTTGCAAGCCTTTTTCAACTATTTGGCCTACACTTATTAGGCTTTTAGTGATAGTGGGTACATAGAAACCTTACTCAAAATATTTTTCCTTCCATTGGAAGCTTTGACATTACCAATCTTATCCACATTGTGCTTTGTGTCATCCCCTGTTTGAACTTCATGTCGATGCTTTGGGCTTTCCAACTCAGATAGAAGAGCTATGTTGCCGGAAGCATGATTTGAACATCCTGAATCTATGTAGAACAAATGATAATCTTTTTCACCTTCTTTGTGGCTTAGATTTATTAGAAACAATGTCTTCATGTGCTTGATCTTCTGAATAATTGTTGAAGTCCCTTCTATTGTAGCCTCTATTGTTATTGTTGAGGTTGTGTCCACCTCTACCTCTATTCCTACCATATCTGTTGGATGTGATGGCTGGATGCACTCAGAAGATCAAGCTGGTGCTGCAAAACCTGCTTCACACCTGCCCTCCTTTCTCTTCAGATATACTTAGTAGACTCCTTGAGCTTCCAAATGACACCAAAATATGCTATATGTACTTTGGAAAAGGTTTGAGTAATGACTTGATCAAAACAGACTACTTTGCAAATCACAAGACTTGAAAACTTTCTATTTTGGTCTTGATACCTGCTCAGTGTTATGCTCAGTGTGACCAGTGTAGTTACAATTAGCACAATTCCTTCTAGAGATATTCTATTAGCCTAGTAAGCTTCCATTTGCAAGTGGAATGAAGGAAAATGATAAACCACACTCAGAGAAATCACTTTAGCAAAATAAGGTGTACCCCCGACTTTTTAGGAGACTTACAGTCACAGACCAGTGAGCACCCCGACTAAGATTTCTCTGTGATGGTAGATCCAATGGCCTTGAAACTTTGTAGGTGTATAGTAGACTTTGAGCTGAATCGAATGCACTTTAAATCATCCAATTTGGTTCAGTACATCTTGAGATATGCTCCTTTGAAGTTGACAGAGTTGGAGGTAGTCACTCAGAGAAAACAGAGACTATGAATATATGTATATTGATTAAATCTAATGATTGTACATTCCCATTGGCATGTAATGTGATGCTCAATGGTACTCAGAGGTGTAGGCTATGGTGTAGCTCACACACACTCAATGATTGACTCAGAATTGCCTCGGGAGGAGTGAAGAATACCCGCGACTTTTGACTTGTAAATTATATAGAGATTGAGTGAGATTTTGAATTTCAAAATCATGTCAATCTCCTAGAATCTTGTACCTAAAAGTGAATGAGATATTCTCTCAATCATTCACCTATTCAATCAATCAAAATTTCCACGACTTTCTCAGTTAGGTGTGATTACATGAGTGATTAAAGTCATATAGACTTTTACATAGGATAAAAGGTAATAACCAATTAAGCATTGGTTCCTATGATCATTGTTCCAAGTGAATATATCCTTCAAGGGTTCAAGCTTTATGTGTGGTCTTCAAGTTTGATAATCAAGCCAAGTCTTCCAAAGCTTCCAATGTTCCAAGCCAATGTGTGTAGGCTTGTTTTGCACCAACAGCTCCCCCTCAAGCCAAACACTTTGGCTCAAGTCTTCATCTCTAGTCTTCAATTATTTCCTGCAATCCAATCATGGATTTAAATCTGCATAGCTTGCTTCCATCCAGAGCTTTAGTAAGCAAATCTGCACATTGTATATTAGTAGACACATATGATAATTGAATTTCTTTGCTAAGTAACTTCTCCCTCACATAGTGGTAGTGAACCTCTATGTGTTTTGTTCTAGCATGATAAATTGGATTAGCTGCTAGGTGAAGAGAACTTGTGTTATCACCAAATATGATTGGTGGCCTTGTGTATAGGCCCAATTCTGAATATAATAGCTTCAACCATATGGCTTCTTGAGTGGCATTGGCTAGCCCTCTGTACTCTGCCTCAGTAGATGACAAAGCTACTGTGGGTTGTTTCTTGGATGACCAAGAAATTGGTTTATCACCTGCAAAGCATATGTAACCAGATGTACTCCTCCTGTCATCCTTGCAACCTGCCCAATCTGCATCTGAGTATACCTTAATATCAATGTCTGATGAATATGGAAAGTACAAACCATGACAATGTGTTCCCTTTAGGTACTTTACTATCTTCTTGGCTGCCTCCAAATGTGGTACTCTTGGTTTATGCATAAATTGGCTAAGTACACTAACACCATATGATATATCAATCCTGGTTAAGGTAGCATAATTAAGACTACCTACCAAACTTTGGTAACCTGTAATATCTTTGAGTTCTTCTCCTTCATGTGCACTGAGTTTGTGGTTGACCTCTATAGGAATGTTTGAGACTTTAGCTTCCTGCAAATTAAACTTCTTGACCATGTCCTGAATGTACTTCTTCTGAGTAATAAATATACCTGAATTTGTGTAGACCAATTCAAGTCCTAGGAAGTACTTCAATAATCCAAGATCATTGATCTTGAATTCCTTCATCATTTGTCCTTTGATGTGTCTAATTCCCTGAACATCATTTCTTGTAATAATGATGTCATCAACATAGACACACAAGTATATTACCTCTGAATTGTTCCTCTTTATAAACAATGAAGTATCTGCTTTACCCATCACAAATCCTTGATCTAGGAGATAGGTTGTCAACCTGTAATTCCATGCTCTAGGTGCCTGCTTCAATCCATACAGAGCCTTCTTCAATTTACAAACATGATTTACCTTATTGGGATCTTCATAGCCAGGTGGTTGTGACATGTAGACCTCTTCAGATATCCATCCATTCAAGAATGCATTCTTCACATCCAATTGGTACATGTTCCAATTCTTGGATGCAGCTACACTCACCATAACTCTGATAGTTGGCATCTTGGCCACAGGAGAAAATGTCTCCTCATAATCAATGCCTTGGGTTTGTGCAAAACCCTTGGCTACCAACCTAGCTTTATACCTGTTTATTGTACCATCTGAGTTCCTCTTGAGTTTGTAGATCCATCTGGATCCTATCACCTTCATGGAGTCCTTCTTGGGTACCAAGTCCCAAGTATCACTCTCCTTGAGAGCCTCCATTTCTTCATCCATTGCTTCCTTCCATTCTGGTTTAGTAATTGCTTCTTCAAATGTACCTGGTTCTTCATTCAAGATATCCTTTGCAAGATATACAGAGTGCTTGGTTACAAGTGAAGTATCATACCCATACCTAATAGGTTTCTTCTTTTCTCTTTGAGATCTCCTCATAGCTTGAGTTGAGGATTCTGGATTGTCTTCTAGTTGCTTCATCTTCATCTTCCCTTTGGATTTCCAAGCCTTGAACTCTTCAATGTTGATGGTGTCTTCATCATCTGAGCTTGTGTCCTCTTTCTGAATTGGTTCTTGCCTGATAAGCTTGGGAAAGTCTTCTTCCATGTCATAAGGTAGGCTAACTTTCCTGCACTCATTTTCATACCATGAATCATTCTCATCAAATATGACATCTCTGCTTACCTTGAAGCCTTTGTTTGAGGGGTTGTAGAATCTGTATCCCTTTTGGTTCAAATCATAACCAATGAAGATACACTTTTCAGCCTTAGGGTCTAGCTTTCCCCTTACCTGTGAGGGAATATGCACATATGCAACACACCCAAAGATTTTACAATGATCCAGAGATGGTCTCTTACCATGCCAAGCCTCATAGGGTGTCATTCCATCAAGTGTCTTTGATGGCAACCTGTTGATTAAGTATGTGGCAGTAGATACACTCTCTGCCCAAAGATAATTTGGCAATTTCTTTTCATTTAGCATAGACCTAGCTGTCTCTACAATGAGTCTATTTCTCCTTTCAGCTACCCCATTTTGTTCAGGTGAGTACCTTGTAGTAATCTCCCTCTTGATGCCTCTTTCCTGCAAGAAATCTTCAAAGTCATTGGAGAAGTATTCTCCACCACCATCTGACCTTAGTTTCTTCAAATGTCTACCTGTTTGATTTTCAACTAATGCAAGATACCTTTTGAAACAATTAAATACTTCATCTTTATGTTTCATGAAGTATAAAACAGTCCACCTGCTATAGTCATCAATAAAGGACACATAGTACCTTGATCCAGATATGGATGGCTCCTTGCTAGGTCCCCAAACATCTGTATGCACCAATTCCAGATAATCTTCATGCATAAAACCTTTCTTGGTATAGGGCAATCTGTGTGACTTACCAAATTGACAAGCCCCACACTTGTATATCTTGTGTTGCTTGGATACATTAGGTATCCCAAGCACACATTGATCCCTACTCATTTGTTTTATGGTTCTCTGTCCAATGTGACCTAATCTCTTGTGCCAAATCTCCAATTCTGATAGGGTTTGGTCCTTATAGTTGTACAAAGCAATATTCTTAGTGTCTTCAAGTTCAAAGGTAAACAATCTACCTGATTTCTCTCCCTTGGCTATCCTTTTGAATCCATGTCTTGGATCCTCCACATATGCACCATGTTGAGTGAACCTGACCTGTAGACCTTTTTCTACAATCTGACCTACACTCATCAGATTCTTGGTGATTGTTGGAACATACAACACTCTGCTTAGTAAATTCTGATTACCATCACTTGTTTTGACATTGCCTACTTTAACAACTGAATGTTTAGTGTCATCACCTGTCTGCACTTGGTGCTTGCCTTTGGGTTCTTCCAAATTAGAGAGTAAGGCAACATTTCCAGCTACATGGTTAGAGCAACCTGAATCAATATAGAACAAATGATCATCATTGATACCTGACTTAGATGTCATGTTCATAATCAGCAAGGAATCATCTTGCTCCTCTGCATAATTGTTGTAGTCTTTCCTATTTCTGTATCCACCTTGATAATTGCCATTGTGATTGTAGCTATTGTTGTAATTATTGTTGTAGCCATGGTAGCCTTGAGATTGGTTGAATCTGCCTCTGCCTTGAGAGTATCCTCCTCTTTGGTGACCTCTTCCTCTTTGGTTCTTGTAGTTTTTGTAGCATTCATCTGTAGTATGGTTAGACAAGCCACAAATATTGCATGGAGATTGGTTATAGGGTCTCCCCCTACCTGACTTACCTCCTCTGCCCCTACCTCTAGATGATCTACCTCTCCCTGCATAATTTGCTTGGGAGGTAGAGCCTTCTTCATCAACCTTCTTGCTTTTACCCTTGTCTTTAGTCTTCTTATCAGTATATAGGGCAGAGGGATTGTTACCTTTTGATTGCTCTCCATTCTTTGTGATCTTTGCTTCATGTGTAAAGAGTTGTCCAATCAGAGTTGTTAGATCAGGTGCTTGGATGTCCATGTATAAGTCCATTGCTGTGGTAAAGCTCTCCCACTTGTCATCTGCCTTTAGTCCATTGATCACTTGTCTGACTATTTGCTCTTCCTCAATTTCTTCTCCAACACTTGCAAGTTGATCTGCAATGTCTTTGACTTTGGTGACAAAATCTGAGACACATTGTTTTGATTGCTTCCTAAGAGTTGTAAACTCAATCCATAGCTGATTCTTTCTGGCCCTTGTGCTTGATGAAAAGTATGTTGACAAGGTTTCCCAAGTCTCTTGGGAAGTCTTGCAATTCCTTACATGAGGTAGAAGGAAATCAGAAATAGAGTTTAGAAGATATGACCTTGCCAAAGCATCTTTTTCACACCATTGGTTGAGCCTCTCATGTTCATCCTTTGTAGGTAGGCCTCTGGTCTTGAATGAGGGCAACTCCTCATCTCCTGAAATGTATCCATACAAGCTTCTCCCTTGTAGATAGGTCTTCATTCTCAATGACCAAGCCTGGTAATTATTTCTGTCCAATTTGTCAATGAAGGAAGGGAAACCATCACCCATGATTACCTTATTTGCTCTGATACCACTGTTGGATGTGATGGCTGGATGCACTCAGAAGATCAAGCTGGTGCTGCAAAACCTGCTTCACACCTGCCCTCCTTTCTCTTCAGATATACTTAGTAGACTCCTTGAGCTTCCAAATGACACCAAAACATGCTATATGTACTTTGGAAAAGGTTTGAGTAATGACTTGATCAAACCAGACTACTTTGCAAATCACAAGACTTGAAAACTTTCTATTTTGGTCTTGATACCTGCTCAGTGTTATGCTCAGTGTGACCAGTGTAGTTACAATTAGCAAAATTCCTTCTAGAGATATTCTATTAGCCTAGTAAGCTTCCATTTGCAAGTGGAATGAAGGAAAATGATAAACCACACTCAGAGAAATCACTTTAGCAAAATAAGGTGTACCCCCGACTTTTTAGGAGACTTATAGTCACAGACCAGTGAGCACCCCGACTGAGATTTCTCTGTGATGGTAGATCCAATGGCCTTGAAACTTTGTAGGTGTATAGTAGACTTTGAGCTGAATCCAATGCACTTTGAATCATCCAATTTGGTTCAGTAGATCTTGAGATATGCTCCTTTGAAGTTGACAGAGTTGGAGGTAGTCACTCAGAGAAAACAGAGACTATGAATATATGTATATTGATTAAATCTAATGATTGTACATTCCCATTGGCATGTAATGTGATGCTCAATGGTACTCAGAGGTGTAGGCTATGGTGTAGCTCACACACACTCAATGATTGACTCAGAATTGCCTCGGGAGGAGTGAAGAATACCCGCGACTTTTGACTTGTAAATTATATAGAGATTGAGTGAGATTTTGAATTTCAAAATCATGTCAATCTCCTAGAATCTTGTACCTAAAAGTGAATGAGATATTCTCTCAATCATTCACCTATTCAATCAATCAAAATTTCCACGACTTTCTCAGTTAGGTGTGATTACATGAGTGATTAAAGTCATATAGACTTTTACATAGGATAAAAGGTAATAACCAATTAAGCATTGGTTCCTATGATCATTGTTCCAAGTGAATATATCCTTCAAGGGTTCAAGCTTTATGTGTGGTCTTCAAGTTTGATAATCAAGCCAAGTCTTCCAAAGCTTCCAATGTTCCAAGCCAATGTGTGTAGGCTTGTTTTGCACCAACAATATCCACCTCTTCCACTTCCTTTCTGGGTCTTCCCATTGAACCAACAATTTTGAGTGGTGTGGTTGGTCTTATTGTAGATGGCACAAGGTTGGACATTTTGACCTTTGGCTTTGTCATGCTTTGGTTCTTTCTTCTTCCCTTTCCACTTTCTCTTGCTTGCGAAGTTGGCTTGGGAAGTCTCCTCTTCATCTTTGTCCTTCTTCTTGCCTTTTAGCTTCTTATCCTTCTTATCTGCATATAGAGCACTAGTTGAATTACCATGATAGAAGTAACCTTCCTTTATGCTATTGTTGGCCTCTCGATTGAAGAGTTGTCCAAGAAAGATGTTGAAGTCTGGAGTTTGCACATTCATGATGAGAGCCTAAGCCGTGGTGAAGGATTGCCATTGCTTATCACTTTGAATCCCATTGAGAATTCTCCTCATGATAGCCTCTTCTTCCATCAGCTCTCCAATGGATGGTTACTGATCTATAACCTCCTTGAGCTTGGTAACAAACTCTTTAATGGTTTGTTTAGGTTTCTTCTTCATTTGGTTGAACTCGTTCCAAAGATTATTCTTTCTTGCTTTGGTACTAGCAGGAAAGAAAGTCTCTAGGGAATCCCAAGTCTCTTCAAATGTCATGCATCCTCTAATATGTGGTAATAGAAAGTCAGAGATAGATTTTAGCATGTACGATCTTGCTTGAGCATCCCTTGCACACCAAAGTGTGAGCTCATTTGTCTCCTCTTGTGTAGGTCCTCCTTTGGATCTTGGAATAGGCATAGCTCCATCATCTACTACAATTCCATAAAGATTTCTACCTTGTGAATATGCCTCCATTCTTATTTTCCAAGCTGCATAGTTGTGTCGATCAATCTTCCCAATCATTGAGGGAAAACCATCACCCATCTTGATCTAGCTCTGATACCACTAAAAAAACTTGGAGAATCTTATAGGAGGTAGAAAAGTGAGTTGCAAAGCGACGAAGTTCGGTCCTGTCAACCAACACAAGACCAGCCCTTGAGCTTATGGAGACTCAAAAAGACCTTATAGGCATGGGATAATTACAATAAAATGCACTATGTACTTTGGAGTATCAATGATAGAGATTCGATACAAAATAGATAGGTTTGTGCATTGGCTAGCTCAAAAAACTTACTATCTTTGGATGAGGCAATCAACTTCAAATGCTCATGGCCACCATCACAATTACAATTAGAAAAAATCCTTTTGGAGGAGTGATAAAAATAGGTTTGAGTGTATATAATGCACAAGAGTACAAGAAATAACCAAAATGTGCTTTTGGAATGAATCTGACACTCAATAGTGGCACCTCCTAGTTTTCAAGAATGCATAGAGATAGACCCTAAGACAGAAGAACTGCAATTTCTCCCAATCTATTGAACCAAATGATTTTAAAATTTATACGCATAAACTAGATATTAACCTCTTTCCAATGATGATCACTCATCCAATTTGGACCTCTATAGAGAGAGCAATAGCCTCTGCAAGCTTACTGTTGTTGAAGAAGATGATGCACCAAAATGAAGGAGCAAGACAATGATCGCCACAAGTGTATGTATATTGCTTCCATGCAATGTACAAGTGATTTGAAGTCTTTATATAGACTCTTGAAGTGCTCGAAAACTTCTAGCTTTGGATTTTGAATACAAAATGAAGGCGATAAAGGTTGTTAGAGGGAATCAATTCACTTTCCTACAATCTAGGAAAAGTGATCTAGTTTGATCTACTTTTAGGTGATTGATTGATTCATTGATTGCAACTCAACCACCTCAAATTTGTGGAAGATTATCTCTCTTTTTCTTCTTTTATGTGATTCCATTTATGTATGCAGTAGTAAAGGAGAACCTTGATAGAACATTGGTGCCAATGACCCCTTTGGTCTTAGAAAATGACCCTCATGCTTAGATTTATGACTACACCCATGAAGATAGTCCACAAGCTTATTACAATGAGTCACCTGAGCATAGTGAGACTTATTCGTATCAATATGAGGCACTACCTATGGAACCAAATTGGGAGCTTGAATACTCCAATGTCATGTATACAAATCCTAATCCTAGGCCCCAATTGAGACAAATGAGACACACGCCCCTAGAGGACCATGTTTTAGATGTCAGGGTGACCATTTCATTCGTGAATGTCCCCCACCCACCAGCTCTGGGACAAGGACAAAACATCACAATACAAGGAGTTTGTCGCGAGTGTGGCAAAGAACATCTCCCAAGAGATTGTCCAAGGAACCCCTCTAGTGCACCCAAGGTTACACCCATTAATGTGGTAGGGTTAGTAGTGGATTCAAGTTCAAGTAGCATTAATGTGGCTCCTATCAGGCATTCACTAGGGCACAAGCATAAAAGCAGGCTAAACTAGTTGAACCATCAGAGTCAAGTGAATTAGGAGAGCCTAGTAAGAGGAAAACAATAACATGGAAGGATATCAGGGAGAAGGCCAATCGTACGTGTTCTAGAAAGTTATCCAAACTAGAAGAAAGCTTGAGAGACACAAAAACAAAAATTGTAGACATCACATCTCAAAACCCATTGCATGCAAAAAATTCATCCACTCCACTTCATCCCATCCCACCACTCATTGTAAATCGACTGCACCCAGGGTCTGTTTTCACATATCCAATCCTAGAAGGCTTGGACATGATGTTCAAGGCCTACTAGGCTTGACTTCAAGAAGGGCCAACATTTAGCAAACCTAGACAAGAGTTACCCTAGAGCAGATTTAGAGATTGAATGGGCAAAATTTTGCATGAAAATGGGAGAACTAGCTCAAGCTATGCTCAAGACCAATCAACTATTCAGTCAAACGAATTCTATCAAATTGGGTTTGCATTTTCAAGGCTTATTAGAAAGATTATAGCACTTGGTAAAGAAGTCACAGGTTTTGTTACCTCTAGAGGCTCAACCAGTTGTTGAAAGAGAAACATCACCACCAATAGAAGTTTATGTGCCTGATTCCATGGAGGATGGAAAACCTCTTTCAATTTAACAATAATCTCAAGAGATCTTGCATGAAATACAAGAGGAGAAATGGTCCAAGGAGAAGGTTAATCCCCCACCTATTCTTGAAATTGATGACCTTGATGATCAAGTTCCCTAAGACATTCCATCTATTCAAAAAGATCAAGTTGATGAAAGATCAGATTTTGAATGTGACTCTTTATAGGAGTTTCCACAATTCACAGGCCCATGGAAATCTAAACCCCGTCAAATCAAAACTCCCACAATATTGATAAGAAATGAAGACTCAATGGCTCCAAGAAACATTGAATTCATGAAGAACACTATGGTGTAGTGTCATATTACCTTAGAAGACTTGCTCAAAGTAAAACTTGAGTTGTGGAAACATGTGGCAAATCAGCAAGATCTAAGCAAAAAGTCTCGCAGATACTCCTAGACAAAATATGATACATGAGTGAAGGTGAAGAAGGTAATACTTATCTTCCAATCGCCTACCGAGGTTACAAAACCAAAGCTATCTTAGATTAAGGTGTTGGTGTTGTGATCGCGACCATGTCCTTGTGGAAGAAATGGGGTAAACTCGCATTAAGTCCAACTAGAATGCTGCTTCAAATGGCTGATGGCCATATTGAAAGACCTCTAGTATTGCTAGAAGGGATAACTCTAACCACTTATTGTGCCAAGTTTGAACATACCTTTGCTATATGTGACTTTGGCAAAAATAATATCTATGGAATGATCCTAGGAAGATCCTTAATGTGGAAAACAATACAAGATTGTAGAACCAACACCTTGTACTTGCAACACTTAGGGGTCACAACCAAGGTCAATCTAAAGGATTATACCTTAAAAGATGTACCACCCCTATAGTGGAATCCTATCCACAAGGTGCAAGAAGATTCAATCTCTGCACATTCTATAAGTTCTTTTGATCCATCATGGATGCATGAAGATACTTGTGGATGTGCAAGATTGCAGACGAAGAGAAAAGACACCTAAAAGTGAGAGAAGAGGGAACTTCTCAAGAAGCCAGACCAATTAGAGACCCAACCTACACACTCATGATCTTTCTAGATGAGGAATTTAAGCCTCATGGTTGGGCAGAAATCTTAGCTACCACGGATATTTTTGTCAATGAATAATAGTGGACACCTCATTGTGATGAGGAGGGTTATGATATATCTATTTTCATGTGTGAACCGTTGCTAGAAGAGTGTGACTCTAATGAGGTCATCGAAGAAGAAGAGGACGATGAAGATCTAGAGTCCATTGTGATGGATAGTTGCTTTGACTCAGAACAACACTATCAAGAAAATGTAGGAGTGTTTACCCAAAAGGAAGAAGAACCTCTCACAAGCATCAAAACTATAAATTCAAGGGAGGAAAGTGAAGGTAGTCAAAAGAAAAATAAAAGAAAAGCAATGAAACAAGTAGAGGAGGAATCATTGTTTAAAGTACCAAAAAACTTCAAGAAATATGAAGTTGAGGATTGGAAAATTTTGGTACAAATGCCTAAGAGAGAGGCCATCACAGGAGAAGTGTATGATAATAAGGAAAAGAACAAAAAAATTGTAGTAACCATTGAAGAGAACGAAGAGCGATGTATGTACATAGGTGAAGACCTAAGTGCAGAAGAAGAAGTAGAGCTTGAAGATTTATTAAGGGAATATATGGATGTGTTTGTGTGGACCTATAGAGACCTGAAGGGAGTAGATCCGAAAATATGCTCTCATACAATTCCCATGATGACTAATGCCAAGCCCACCAAACAGACACCCTACATTTACAGTGATACTTATGCAACCAAAATAAATGAAGAAATTGATAAACTAATTGAAGCTAGCTTTATCTATGAAATTGAGCATACTGAATGGGTTTCCCCCATCATAATGGTTCCCAAGAAGAATGGAAAGTTGTGAGTGTGTATTAACCTTAAAAACATTAATGCTACCATAATCAGAGATAGATATCCACTTCCAATCAGCGATCATTTATTGGAGCATGTTACAAGCAAGGAAGTTTATAACTTCCTTATTGGGTTTTCAGATTACAACCAAGTAGCTATTACCTCAGAAGATCAACACAAAATGGCCTTTGCCATAGAGTGGGAAATCTTTGTATCTCATGTGATGCTATTTGGGCTCACCAATGCAGTTGCAACATTCCAAAGGCTCATATGTTATGTGTTCAAAGAGTTCTTGCAAAAGAGCTTAGAAGTATATATGGACGATTTATGTGTTCACTCTTAAGAAAGGAAACACCACATCCTAGAGATCAGAGAGATTTCAAACAAGTGTAGAGAATATCAAGTTTGTTTGAACCCAAAACAGTGTGTGTTCATGGTATGTCAAGATAAAATCTTAGGTCATATTGTTTCTAAGAATAGAACATCAACTAATAAGGACAAAGTAAGAGCCATAGTTGAGTTGTTGAGGCCAAGGAATGTTAAAGAGGTACAAGCCTTTATGGGCCATTGTGGATATTACCGCAGGTTTATCCACATGTATTTGATCATAGCTAAACCTCTTTACATTGTGGAGGTGATTGTAATCCGGGTTGATCGGGTTCGATCACGGCATATGTAGAGTATATGAAGCTAGTGAGTGTTGGAAGGTTTTTGTGATCAAAATGTGAAGGTGAAGATGAAGTTAGGTATGGAGAGGAGAGATCTCATGATTTGATTATGGGAAGGGGAACATATGAATGCAAGATAAACCCATGAACATGAATGACGAGGACAAAAGAAAACCATTCACATGAATGGATTTTGAAAGGAAGAATGATCCAAAAAGATGGAGCGTCTTATACACTTTCAAAATATATTTCATATGCATGGGTTCTTTTGATGGTATGTATGCATGATGAGAAAAAAATGAAAACCATACACATGAATCGATTTTGAAAAGAAGAATGATCCAAGAATGGAGCTTCTTATACACTTTCAAAATTCAAACATATGCATTGGTGTTTGTGGATTGTATGCATACATGAGGGTCATGATTTATGAATAAATAGAAACTTATTCTTTCAATCTCAATGGATAATCCTCACTGGTTCAATGCAAGAATTTCGATCCTTCTCTCATATAGAAAGAGATAGAAGGACACATGTAAAAACACATAAGAGACTAAGACACAAGAGACAAGAGACATGAATTTAAAGATATTGTAATGAAATAAATATACATGAGTGTTGTGATATATCATGCTAAGCATTCTATTGGTCAAAGGTGATCTGCACGACCCTCCCACCATGACAGTTCAACCGAATGTCACACGTAAGAGGATAAGTTCCACTTCATTGGCACTATATCTTTCTAGAAGCGTAATGTGTATCAAAGTAAGACTCATAAAGCCAACTCTAAGTCACTCACACGCTCCATTGAGGGTGAGAAAAGATAGAGAGAACATTGGGTTTATGAGCCTATCCTAGATTGGAAGTCTAACTTAAAATTGATTCTAGGAACTATGCTCTTTGTTGACAAAGTACTTCAAATTGTGTTTTATCTTGATGTCTTGTAAATAAAAGCTCCAATTTTTTAACACTCAAGAAGAGTCTTCCTGTATCGACCCAGGAGCATCTAGCCCCAAGTAGATAGGAAAAAGCCTTCCCATTTTTGTGGAGAAGAGATTTGCAAGAAATCATGACTCTTTGCTGGGCAAAAATCGTGACTTTCTCCAAAAGGGTATAAAAGACATAAATGTGAAGAATTTTGGGCCATTTCCTCTTGTATCTTGTGCAGGAATGAGAAGAGAAGTTCCTTTGGTTGTGATACCTATGTCATCTCTTGTTTCCTTTGTCTTCTATATGCTCTATGGATGTATGTTTTACTTGTGTATGAAGTCTTTGAGGAGTAATCTTTGCTAAATCTATCTTCTATCATCACTTTGGAAATTTTGTCAGAGCAAGAATCTCACTTGCTTGCTTATTCACTGTACATCTCCCTATTCGAGGGCCATATTTGAAATCTACATGAACAATGACATGAAAAAGGCACTTGAATCACTCAATTTGGTGCATGTATGAGGGAGTTATGAACTTTTGAAGTTTCCAGCTTTCATGTTTGCAGAGAGTTGTGTTTTCCAGAAAGTCATGTTTCTATACTTCTTGTTTGTTGTATACTCATCACTCCTTATGGATCTTCTTACAAGTGTGCTTTCTTGCATCCTTTGTGCACGATTAATGTGTGGTTTGCGAAGTAATAGTATCTAAGCACCAATCGGGTTAGCTTGTTCTTGGATTGACAAATTAAAAAGGGATTCCCTTTCCCACTTCTTTATCATCAAGTCCCTATTGTTGCAATGGGATAGAGACTTGTTGGAAGGTGAAGTTAAGGATGTCAACATAGCTCTCTTTTTTGGTGTCGTTGTCGAGGACGAGTTGCCTAAATTGGAGGTGTCAAAACCACAAGTAGCACTTTCCTCTTTACATTTGGACAAGCCAAACTATGGGAGCTGCAAGATTGATGGAAGGTCAAGCAGGTATGCACTTTTCATTTGATGCATAGAAGATCAAGTGTGTGTGGCCCTTGTGAAGTATTCAATCAAATTGAAGTGGAAGGTTGGCCATGTGGGAGTTTAGCACACTCAAAATGGCTGACTTGTGCTCAATGGTTTGAAACTTTGCATTTTTATCAATATTTTTGCCTCTGTTAGGAGGAATTTTTAGGATAGAATTAGGGGAAGAGTTGAGTAGAGAGTGTGGGGAACCAACCTTTTGAAGCACAAAACTTCTATTCTCTTTTAACTTTCTTTCTCAGAAAATTGTGACTTTCTGTTAGATAATCTCAACTTTTTGTTTTTTGCAACCTTGAAGAAAACCAAAATACTAGAAAGATATATATATACAAACATAAAACAGAAAGAAATAAAAAGAGAAGGATGGAAATGATATAATTCGAATTTCTACTAGAAAATCGCAACTCTCTACAAGAACATCACGAATCTCTGCTCTAACTTGGGAGAAAATCATGCTTTTCTTTAGATTTTGTGGATCCTTGAGATTTGTTGGAAGATTTTCTTCAAATTTTGTGGATCCTTGAGATTTGTTGGAAGATCTTCTTCAAATTTTGTGGATCCTAGAAATTTGGGGAGAGGAAGGTGACTCTCTGCACTTAGAAAATTCTGCACAATAGTGAGAAAATCACAACTTTTTGACCTTGGAAGAGGGAGGAAATTGTGACTTTCTTCAAAAATTTGGGGAGAGAAATGCAACTCACTGCACTTAGAAGATTCTGCACAATAGTGAAAAAATCACGACTTTTTGATCTTGGAAGAGGGAGGAAATCGCGACTTTCTTGAAAAAATTGGGGAGAGAAAGGGGACTCTCTACACTTAGAAGATTTTGCACAGTAGTGAGAAAATCATGACTTTTTGACCTTGGAAGAGGGAAGAAATCGTGACTTTCTTCAAGTCGAGAAAATTGCGAATTTCTCTAGGCTATAAAACCTAGAACATATCTAGGACTTAGTCACTTTTGAGTGTGTGAGTGAGAGCTGCAGAGGAGGATGATTTTTTGAAAGCTTGGAGTGCACCCACCCAGCTATGTTTCAAGGCATTTAGAGCATCCAAGAAGCCTCAAGTAATGCTCCTACATGATTTATCAATGGTTTGGCAATCAAGGCATGAGTAAAAGTGACATTTTCATTTGGTACAGAAAATCAAGACATTCTATTGTTAAGTTTTTGAGGGCCTTAGACCACAAGAACCATCTTTGGAACGAGTTCAACCAAATGAAGAAGACACCTAAAAAAACCATCACAGAGTTTGTTACCAAGGTCAAGGAGGTTGCGGATCAGTTAGCATCCATTGGAGAGCTGATTGAAGAAGAGGTCATCATGAGGCAAATTCTCAACGGCATTCAAAATGATAAGCAATGGCAATCCTTCACTTTATGATCTCATCATGGATGTGCAAACTCCAGACTTCAACATCTTTCTTAAAAAACTCTTCAATCAAGAAGCCAACAATAGCATAAAGGAAGGTAACTCTTATCATGGTAATTCAACTAGTGCTCTATATGCAGATAAGAAGGATAAGAAGCAGAAAGGCAAGAAGAAGGAAGAAGATGAAGAAGAGACTTCCCAAGCCAACTTTGCAAGCAAGAGCAAGTGGAAAGGGAAGAAGAAAGGACCAAAGCAAGACAAAGCCAAAGGTTAGAATGTTCAACCTTGTGCCATATGCGATAAGACCAACCACACCACTCAAAATTGCTGGTTCAATGGGAAGACCTAGAAAGGAAGTGGAAGAGGTGGATATGGCAGCAATAGAGGTAGAGGTGGACACAACTTCAAAAATAATAATAAAAGCTATAATAGAAGGGACTACAACAATTATTGAGAAGATCAACCACATGAAGACTCATTGCTTCTTATGAATCTAAGCTACAAAGAAGGTAAAGAAGATGATCATATGTTCTACATAGATTCAGGATGCTCGAATCATGTTGCAGGCAACATTGCTCTTCTATCTGACTTGGAAAGTCCAAAGCATAGACATGAAGTGCAAACAGGGGATGACACAAAGCACAATGTGGAGAAGATTGGTAATGTTAAAGCTTCCAATGGCAGGAAAAACATTCTGAGTAAGGTCCTCTATGTACCCACTATCACTAGAAACCTAATAAGTGTAGGCCAAATAGTTGAAAAAGGCTTGCTTTGTGGAAGATCCATGTCAACGCTTCAAAAAGATAGCCCGAGGTGAGAAGCATGGTAGGCTCTTTACTTTTGAAGTAACGATGTATGGGGACCAAGTAAAGAACCTTCATTAGCAGGATCAAGGTATTATGTCTCATTTATTGACGACCATAGTAGATGGACTGTTCTATACTTTATCAAGAGTAAGAATGAAGTGTTTGATTGCTTCAAGAAGTATCTTGCACATGTGGAGAATCTTACAGGTAGATCACTAAAGAAGCTCATATTTGATGGAGGGGAAGAATACTTCTCCAAAGAGTTTGATGAGTTCTTGTAGGACAAAGGTATTAAAAGAGAAGTGACTACTAGGTAATCTCCTCAACTAAATGGAATTGCGGAGAGGAGAAACAAGACATTGGTTGGATCAGCTCGAACAATGCTTGAAGAGAAGAAGTTGCCACATTATGTACGGGCATAAGCTATTTCAACTGCTGTGTACCTTGTCAATAGACTACCATCCAAATCACTTCAAGGTATGACTTAAAGCAAAGATGCAAGAGGTTGGAGAATGCTCCAAACAAGCGCCTAGAAGACCAGCAAGAGAGAAGAAACAACCAGAAAGGTATGGATATGATTCCACATTTGTTACGAAGCATTCAATATACTTGGCAAAAGACTCTATTTCAGAGGAACCCTCAACCTATGAGGAGGCAAAGGGAAACCCTAATCGGGAAAAGGCCATGAAAGAAGAATTAGAGGCATTGAAGAAAATGGACACTTGGGATTTGGTTCCAATGTCACGGAATGAAAAGGTAATTGGTTGCATATGGGTATATAAAGTTAGAAGAAATTCAGATGGATCAGTTTGCAGGTACAAGGCAAGATTAGTTGCCAAAGGATGCTCACAAACTCATGGTATAGACTATGAGAAAACATTCTCACCGGTTGCAAAGATCACTACAATCAGGACACTGATAAGTGTAGCTGCTACAAGGAATTGGAGACTCCTCCAACTTGATGTGAAAAATGCATTCTTAAATGGTTGGATAAGTGAGGAAGTATACATGTCACAACCACCAGATTTTGAAAACCCTAATCATCCATCTTATGTTTGCAAACTTAAGAAAGCATTGTATGGATTGAAACAAGCTCCGATAGCTTAGAATTACAAGTTGGTTACATATCTTCAAGACCAAGGGTTCAAAGCTAACAGCTTAGATCCTTCTCTATTCATCAAAAGGGACCACAATGAGTTTATTTATCTATGTGTATATGTAGATGATATTATTGTGACAGGTGATGATCTAAATGGCATTCAAAGCCTAGGTGAGCTCACATGTTTCCTAGGTATGCAGGTGATATACACAGACGAAGGAATGTATTTGACTCAAAGAAGATACATTCAGGATCTTCTTCTCAAGTTCAAAATGGAGAACACTAAACCTGTAGGTAAACCTTTGGAGATGAATCATAAACTAAGTGTTTATGAAGATGAGAAAATTGAAGATCTAAAAGAATACTTATGCTTGGTAGGTAGCTTGATATATGCTACGCATACAAGGGCATACATCTCATATAGTGTGGGAGTGCTTAGTCAATTCATGGACTCACCGAGAAGACCACACATGGATGCGGCTAAGAGAGTACTTAAGTATCTCAAAGGTACAATCAACGAAGGTATATTCTATCCTTACTCTTCAGATTTGGATACAAAATCTATTCAGATGCAGATTGGGCAAGAGCTAAGGATGATAGAAAAAGTACATCTGGTTACTTAGCATTTGTAGGTTCAAAGCTAGTGTCATGGAGTTCCAAGAAGCAACCAACAATTGCTTTATCCTCAACTAAAGCAGAGTACAGAGGCTTGACCATAGCAACACAAGAGGCAATATGGTTAAAAGCATTGTATACAGATTTGGGACTTGTGAGTTCCAAACCTCACATATTTGGAGATAATATAAGTTCCATGCATCTAGCGGCAAATCCTATTTTCCATGCGAGAACAAAGCACATAGAAGTCCATTACCACTTCATTCAGCGAGAAGCTCATGGCAAAGGATATTGACATTTCTTTTGTTCCAACTGAAAAGCAAGTAGCAGATATGATGACGAAGGCACTTGATGGAATAAAGCTTTGTAGATTCAAAGCTATGGCAGGTATTCAACCTATCAGAGAATGAAGACTCAAGCATACTTTAGCTTGAGGAAAAGCTATTGGACATCAAGATTACACTATGCTTGAGGTGGATTTGATCTACATCAAAGGCTATCGTGTCGAAAGAATATGCGTTGGAGAGTTCTTTTTCTTATGCTCATTTATTGTATTTTATGAGATATTTTTAATGGTTCATTTACCGTTGTAAAAGCCTTGAGCTTTACACATGTAAAGGTAGAAATATAGAGCCCAAATCCCACGAATTTGTGGTGGTTGAAGTTGCATTCAATCAAGCAATCAAATCACCTAAAAGTAGATCAGAGGCTGCTTCTATCTCTCTAGAGCTCCAAATTGAGTGCAAGATAGCTCATTGGAAAGGTATTAGTTTCTAGTGTATGCCTATAAAGTTTCATAGAATTTGATTTAGTAGATTGGGAGAAATCTGAGTTTGTCTGTCTTGGGGTCAATCTCTACGTATTCCTGAAAAACAGGAAGTACCACCGGTGAATGTCTCATTCATTCCTATAGCATATTTTGCTTATTCCTTTTACTTTTGTGCTTTTACTTTTACTTTCTAATTTTAATCATTTCCACTTATCACGTGCTTATAAGGTCCATTTGAGTCTCCATAAGCTCAAGGGCTGGTCTTGTGTCGGTTGGCTTGACCAAAATTCGTTACTTCGAAATGCATTTTTCTACCTTCTACAAGCTTCTCCAAGTTCTTTCAAAATTCTCGATGACTTTGGAATTTAACTTTGCAAAGATCTATTTCAACAAGGTATTGAAAACTTTTTTCAGTCTTCAGGATAAATACACTAGATTATAAAAAATATTTAGAGTAAATCTAAAAAATCATCGAACCATATCTTCAATTAAACAAGGGTCATCAAGAAGTGGAGTGAGTGGTAAAGCTCCTTCAAATGGTTTAAGTAAACTAATATGAAAAGAGTTATGTATATTCCAATGAAATGGTATATCTAATCTAAATGAATTATCATTAATTTTTTGTATAATGTGAAACGGTCCATAATAGCATGGTGCAAGTTTAATTTTAGGATGCTGCAAAATAGTTTTGAGATGTCTTTTAATGATATGCAATCACAAAAGATCATTTTCCTTGAATTCCTTAGCTAATCATTTTGTATTGATACTACGTGTATATCGCTCTTGACTTTTGCTAATGTGCTCGTGAACATCGTGAAAACCAGTTAGTGCGACTATCTATTGAATAACAACACAATAAATCAAGAATAGTACTATTTGTAGCCTCACTTTGTCCATTACTTTTCGGATGAAATGCAAAGCTAAAATTTATTTTAGAACCAAAATGATGAAATAAGGCATTACAAAATCTAACATCACAATTAGATAACATTACTTTAGGAAATCCATGATGTGGGAAAATGCATTTAATGAATAATTTTGCAGCCTGAGGTGCAGACAAAATTTTTCTACATGGAATGAAAAATGCATATTTACTAAATCTATCAACTATTGTCCAAATCGTATCACTATGTGATGACGTAATGGAAAGACCTGTGATAAAATCCATAGAAATTTGTTCCCATGGTTCGTTCGGAATAGGAAGTGGCTAATAATCCAAATGGTTTACCATGATGATGTTTTACACCCTGACATACAATGCATTGAGAAACATAATGTGCAATATCTCTTTCCATGTGTAGCCAAAAGAAGAAATCTTTACAGGCAGAAATGGTGTTTTGTATGCCTCTATGCCCCATGTAAGATGGTTCATGAATTTCTTTGATGACAAAATCTTTAAAAGCTTGGGTTATGCATAATCTATGTTGGAAATAAAGAAAACCATTATGAAATGTATAATGTTCATCAGATAAAGACGCACCATTGTTGAAGTCATGCCATGCATGTGAGAAATAAATCAGATGCATAAGTGGAAACCATTTCTTGAAAAGAATGAAGTTGGATGGCAGAAATACTATGCTAAACAATAGAATATGAAGGAAATCAGCTAAGAGCATCAGCTACAACATTAGCTTTAGCAGGATAATATTGGATCATGGGCTGGAAATTTTGAATGAATGATGCCCATTTAAGATGCCAATCAAAGATTAAGGGCTGATTTAATAAATGCTTAATAGCCTATTGATCGGTTTTGATTAAGACCTCAGAGCCCATAAGATAATGTTTCCAAATTCGGAAAGCATGCACAACTACTAACAATTCTTTATCTTTTCTGAGGGCTTAAGCTTCCTACTCTCAAATGCAATGGGATGATCTTTTTTCATTAAACAGCACCTATCCCTGAACCACTAGCATTAGTAACAACATTTTGGTTGTGAAAAATTAGGTAACTATAAAACAGGTACATGTTTGAGTTTTTCAAAGGATTGTTGTTGGGTAAGTCCTCATGCAAATTTTATTTTCTTTTTCAATAACAAGGTAAGAGGCAATGCTAAATAAGAAAAATTTTGAACAAACTTCCTATAGAAACTAGCCAACCCAAGAAAATAATGAACATCATTGATTGATTGTGGTGTAGGCCATTCTACTATAACTTTAATTTTTTTTGGATCCACATGCACACCTTCATGTGAAATAATATGTCCTGGATATTCTAGCTTATGTTGAAAGAAGTAACTCTTTTCAGGATTAGCATAAAGTGTGTTCTCTCGTAGTAAATGAAAAATTGTTTTAAGATGCTTCTCATGCTCACTATCATTCTTACTGTAAACAAGTATATCATCGAAAAATACAAGAACAAAAGCTTGGTAATCAAGAGAAATGTTGTTCATCATTCATGCAAATGTAGCAGGTGATGGAGAGTTTTAATTGCCAAAATAACAAGTTATCCTCGAAGTTAGAGCACCTCTATATCAAGAATAACTTAAAACCTTCACCAATTTGGAGGATCAATACTCAACTACGAAAATCTTGAACAAACTGTGAAGAAGATGTCTACACAGAAAGTCTGCTGCACATAACTCATTCATTGACTTATCAAATGTGTAAAGTTTTTTATAAAACTTTGTACAAGGTGTCGGCTATAGTTTTTGCACCTCCTCCAAGTTAAATCATTCCAAAAGACTCAGTAGATCTTGAGTAATGATCTCAACAAGTCACCTATTTTATAAAATTATAGTTCTTAACAGTCGATTTTGACACCTGTAACTTCTAAAGCTTGCTTCTCTCAAACTAGAACCCGTTTATGCAAATGCTTTTAGCCATAGATGGCTTACCTTCCAACTTATATTTTGACTCCTCATTGTCCAAAACTTTACACTGTGCACTAAGAACTCATCATTTCTTTGACCATCGAGATTGCGCCTGTTTCACAAGACGCTCAACACTTCCTTACATATGAATGTTCCTATTCATAATTCTCACAGCCTGTTTACAATTAGGCTCTCAAACTTTAACCATAGACTCATTAACTATGGAATTAGATACCTACAAAAGGATTCTTGAAATAATCAAGCACAAAAGGAGAACACTCAGAAAAATCAGGCACAACTTTTCTTCATTACTGAAAAGTTTTACATCTGGATGAGAGAGCTATCTTACTCACTTCACAAGTGTCTAATGACTTCTAATTCTCTCTAATTCTTGTTCTCTCACACTCTCTCATATTTGCCCCGACATTTTTCCTTGTTTATATAGGCAACTATGTACAAGCTCATAACTATACAAAAGGATAAGTGACCTAACTCTAAGTTAATGTACATATGTATACACATCTTCATTCTCTGAACATGTACTTTCTTCATGCTTCATATCTTGATCTTTTCTTCAGTCCTTGAATTCAAACCTTCATCAAAACTTCAATTGTTGATTGCCTTGCACCAAGAGCTCCCCCTCAATCATCAATTGAGGTTTTCTCTATCTTCTTAATACCTGCCATATCTTTGAATCTCTGTAGCTTTGGTCCATCCAAGCTTTTAGTTAGCATATCAGCTATCTGATCTTTTGTTGAAGTATGTATAACTTCAATCTTCTTATCCATCACCTTCTCTCTTAGAAAATGATACTGAATCTCAATGTGTTTAGTAATGGCAAGAAACATAGGATTAGCAGCTAAATACAATGAACTCATGTTATCTCCATGAATAGTGGGTGTACTTTGAATGATGTCAAAACTCTTCATAAGAGTCTTAAGCCATATCACTTCCTTTGCAGCTTCAACCATACCTTTGTACTCAGCCTCTGTGGATGATAAAGCAACTGTGTGTTGCTTCTTTGAACACCATGAAATTAACTTATCCTCCCACATAACACAAGTATCCATAAGTTGATCTCCTATCATCAGGATAACCTGCCCAATCTGTATCACTATATATCTTGATATTTGTATCTGATGTAAAACCATAATATAAACCTTCTTTGAGTGTACTCTTAATGTACCTCAACACTCTTTGTCTTGCAACCCAATGTTCTTTTCTAGGACAATGCATAAATTGGGATAATACTCCAACTCCATATGACAAATCAGGCCTAGTTAATGTAGCATAAATCAAACTACCAACCAAACTTTGATATAGCTTCATGTCCTTGAATTCTTCTCCTCCATATCTGCTCAATTTGTGATTCACCTCCATTGGAGTAGGTGCTACCCTGCAATCATCCATTTTAAACTTGATCAACAAGTTTTTAAATACCTTTCTTGAGTTACATACACTCCATGTTGAGTGTATGAGATCTCCATGCCCAAGAAATATGACAAATCTCCCAAGTCACTAATCTCGCACTCTTTCTCCATTTGCTTCTCTAGGCTTTGAATTCCTTTCTCATCTGTACCTGTAAGAATTATATCATCAACATATATGCACATGTTAATGAACCCCTCATCACTTGCTTTAACAAGCAAGCTACTTTCTGCTTTAGATACTTGAAAACCAAGTTCCTTCAAGAACTTCACAAGTCTATAATTCCATGCCCTTGGGGCCTGCTTCAAACCATAGAAAGCTCTCTTAAGCTTATATACATGATCTGGATACCTTTCATCTCTGAGCCCTTGTGGTTGCTCCATGAAAACATCATCTGAAATATAACCATTTAGAAAAGCATTCTTCACATCTAATTGACATAATTTCCAACCTTTACATGCAGCAATAGCTATGAGTGTCTTGATGGTTGTCATCTTTGCCACAGGACTATAGGTCTCATCATAATCTATACCATATGTCTGAGCAAATCCTTTCACAACAAGTCTAGCTTTATACCTAGACACACTTCCATCTACAAACCTCTTTGTCTTGTAGACCCATTTGTATCCAATGATCTTCTGACTATTTGGTTTAGAAACCAAATCCCATGTCTCATTCTCCATCAATGCATCATACTCTTCGTGCATAGCTTTCTCCCAATTTTCCTTACCTTTTGCCTCTTCATATGTAGAAGGGTCTTCATCTGCCTTTATCATATAAGCATAATCTTTGGTAGCCAAAAAAGAAGTGTCATAGCTATACCTTGTAGGTTGTCATTTGTGCCTTGATGAACTTTTGAGTTCTCCACTTCTTGAGGTTTCTAGTTCATCACATTCTGGATCAAACCTTGGCACTTCTTCAACTTCAACCTGTACTTCATTGTTCTCCTCTTCATCAAATATCTGAACCTTTGATTTACCTTTCTTCTGATTCACAACTTCTTCATCAGTTGCATAAATATTGATTGAACATGCATACCAAGTACCTTGCTCATCATATGTAACATCTTTTGACACAAGGAACTATTTTGTGGATGGACTCCACAACCTATATCCCATCTGCTTATCATCATATCCAATAAACACATACTCTTCAGCTTTAGGTTCCAATTTGTGTCTCAATTGAGATGGCACATATGCATATGCCAAACATCCAAATACTTTGCAATGATCTAGAGTAGGTCTCTTACCCCACCATGCCTCATATGCTGTCATAACCTGCAAAGCTTTACATGGTAATCTATTGACCAAATATGTGGTTGTATTTACAGCCTCAACCCACAAATAATTGGGACAATTTTTCTCCTTCATCATGGATCTTGCAAACTCAACAAGAGTTCTATTCCTCCTTTCTGCTACACCATTTTGTTGAGCAGAGTACCTGCAAGTAACCTCCCTTTTTATACTTGCATTCCACAAGTAATCATTGAACTCATTAGAGAAATGCTCTCCCCCTCCATCTGACCTTAGTCTCTTCAACTTTTGACCTGTGATTCTTTCTGCATACACATGATAATGCTTGAATGTATTGAATACCTCTGATTTATCTTTGATCACATAGATAGTGATCCATCTGGTAGCATCATCAACATAAATTACATAATACCTTGAACCATTGATACTAAAATCCTTTGATGGTCCCACACATCTATGTGTACCAACTCAAGCTTCTCTGAATACATAACACCATGCTTGGAATAAGATTGCTTATGATCCTTACCTAATTGACATGCCTCACATCTGTATGTCATACGTTGACCTGCAACATTAGGCAATCCAAGCACTGAACCATTGTTAACCATATCTTTAATACCTCTTTCATTGAAATGTCCAAGCCTTTTGTGCCAAAGATCTAACTCAGAGATCTTATGTCCTCCATAGGTGAAAAAAGCATGACCAATATTACCTTGAATCTTCAATGTGAACAATCTTCCTTCTTTCTTCCCTGAAACAATTTGTTTATACCCATTGCTAGGGTCTTCCACAAAAACTCCTTCATTAGTGAACCTAACTTCATAACCTTTTTCAACAATTTTTCCTACACTTATCAGATTCTTTGGAATTCTAGGAACATACAAAACCTTACTCAAGAGAGTACTTCCATCCTTGGCCTTCACTGATCCAATTGAATTCACATTGTGATTTGTATTATCACCTGTTTGAACTACATGATTAGTTACCTTATTTTCCAAATCAGTCATCAATGCTATGTTGCCACTCAGGTGATTGCTACACCCTAAGTGAATGTACAAGGCTCTTTGGTCTTCACTTTGCCTTTCACAAGTTGCATTCATAATCAATGTTGAATCCTCCTTCTGATCTGAAGCATAATTGTAGTAGGTATTGTTGTATTGTTGGCTTTGGAATCCTCTACCTGCATTTCTTCCAAAATAACCTCTACTACCTCTACCTCTGAAATTACCTCTTTGATTTCTGCCACCTCTTCCTCTTGAGTTAAATTTCTGATTATATCCACCATTATTCTGCGTATTATGCCAACAATCATGAGCTAAGTGATTTGTCTTACCACAAATCCAACAAGCTTTGACTCCATCTTTATTACTTCTGCCTCTTCCTCTACCTTTGCCACCTCATCTTCCTCTTAGGAAGTTAGCTTGGCTAGTTGTACCTTCATCTTCATTTGCTATTCTTCTTTTTATCCTTTGAATACATTGCTTGACCTTCACTCTTATCACTTTCACCTTTGACATCCTACTCAAAGGTTAGCATGTGTCCTAACAACTGATTTCAATTAGGAGTAAAATGATCTAGTGATAATTCAGTAGACAAAATGAATGGTTTCCATTTATCATCACCTCTTAAACCTGTGAGGATTTGCCTTACCAATTTATCCTCCTCAATATCTTCATCAACTGCTCCTAATGCATCTGCAATGTCCTTCATCCTTGTGACATAATCTGAAATGGATTGAGAGGCCTTCTTCTTGAATGTGGTAAACTCTTCCCACAAGGATGCCATCCTTGACTTTGTGGTGTTTTGGAAATGCTCCTCCAAAGCATTCCATATATCACTTGCACTTTCAAGACCTCTAATGTGAGGTAGCAAGTAGTCATTAACTCCCATATAGATAATGCTCCTAGCTTGATAGCATCTCTCTTCATCCAAGCCTTCAAATATGACAATTCATCCCTAGTTGGAACACTAGGACCTCTGAATTAAGGCTTTTCTTCTTTACCTGTGATATAACCTATCAAGTCTTTGCTCATAATATGAGCTTCCATCCTCATTGACCATGCTAGATAGTTCTCTCTATCCAATTTCTCTATCTGAAGAGAATCTCCCATCCTTTCTTCACTTGTGTATTAAATTCTTCAACCTTTATAAGAAATAAGTGTACCTTTGCTTCGAATGAAGTTCCTTTTGTCTTCCTTGATATCTTCTGACCTCCTTCTCAAGCTTTACTTTCAAGCTTTCTCCTTTTGTATCTTCAAATGTTGAATTCTTTATAATTGCAGCAGTCGGGGTCCTCCTTTCTTCAATTTTCATGCTTCCTGCTCTGATACCACTGATGGAGAGTGTTAATCTCCAAAAGAACAAGTTATCCTTGAAGTTAGATTGCGATCTGAGCTCGTTTCGGCCTCCGAACGCACTATCGCAGTGCTTGTGCAGGCTATTTCGTCCTTTTGTGCCAAAGGTATATACCAGTTTCTGTTCGCTAGTTTACGCGTCTCGAAGTCTGCTACAGGTCTAGCAGAACTCGTCTGGGCAGTTCCGTTCAACTTTTTGAGATACAGTCAATTTTCTGCATCAAGGTATTTTAGTCTCCGGCCATGGCTGAAAGCAGTGATGTATTCCGTATGTTGGCTGTTGAGGATAAGTTGGATGGTACCAACTACCCATTATGGGCTTATATGATGCGACATGTACTGGTTGCAAAAGGATTGTGGAACATTGTGCAAGGTGTTGATGAAGATGGTATCGAAGATGATATTCCGCAGATTCCTGTTTGTGCTGTTGTTTCTGTTGCACCTACTGCAGAGCAGATTTGTTGGGATGGCAGAGATGCCTAGGCACATGCATCGATAGCTTTGTCTGTCAAACGTGCCATTATTCCTCACATTCGCTCTTGCAGAATAGCAAAGGATGCTTGGGATACACTTACCACTTTGTACCAGGCTAGGAATGAGGCTCGTGTTGCTTACCTCCGAAAACAGTTGGAGAGTGAGCACATGAATGAAGGTGATTCTATGGACAGTTTCTTAACGAAGATCAAAGATTTGAAGGAACAGTTGATTTCTGCTGATGACGTTATACCAGATAGCTCACTTGTGCAGACCGTTCTGAATGGTCTTCCTGATTCATATCAGAGTTTTGCTTCTACTCTTCGGTTGATGATGAAAGGCAATCCAAATGCCTTGTCATTTGAGGAGTTAGTCTCTGTTCTGTTGCAGGAAGATCAGTCCAGGCAGAACAGGTCCATTATGCATGTTGTAGATCAAGCTTTCCTGGCTTGTCAAAAGGGCAAAGGAAAATGGAGCTCTTCTACTAGTAAGCATAAATCTGCAAATGCTGCACAATCGAAGAACAAGGATAAAGATAAGAAGAAATCAGAAAAGCAGAAATTGTTTTGCAAGTACTGTAAAGGAAATGATCATATCATAAAGAACTGTCCAAAACTGGCTGCTAAAGAGGCAAAGAAGAAAGAGACTGGAATGGTTGTTGCAGAGGCTTCTACACCAAAAACAGAGTCTGCAAATCTTGTGCAGGAAGAAGAATGGGCGTTTACTACTGTCTGCAGTTTTGACCCATCTTCTCATGATCAGTGCATGTCTGCAGTAGACTCAGATGTTTGGTACTTTGACAGTGGGGCGACCAAACATATTACCTCGCAGCACAGTTTCTTCTCTTCACTCGAGCCTGCCCCTACAGGGAATACTGTCACATGCGCCAATAACTCCTCTTATCCTGTTATGGGAGTTGGTAAGATCATTCTGACTACTGCTGATGGTAGTTCTTTCACTTTGTCAGATGCTTTATTTGTGCCAGGGATCAAAAAGAACCTGTTATCAGTTTCTGCATTAGCCAAGATTGGCTTGGTTGTGAAATTCGTTGATGACAGGTGTACAGTCCATGATCTCTCAAATGGCGATGTGATTATTGCTTCTGGCATTTTATGTCGTGGGTTGTATAAGCTCATAGACTATGAAAGATCTGTGAATGATTCGGCATGTGCAGTTCATGATTCTCAGGCTATGTCAGATGCAAAGCTTTGGCATGCACGCTTTGGTCATCTGAATTTTGCTAGTTTGTTACGCCTGCAGAAATATGAAATGGTGTCCTCTTTGCCCAAACTTGAGGCACCTGGAAAACATGTTTGTGAAGGTTGTATTTTGGGCAAAATGCAGCGTTCTTCCTTTCCAAAAGATGGTTCAGTTCGGGCTACGCAGAAATTGCAGCTTGTACATAGTGATGTCTGTGGTCCTATGCAGACACCCTCTTTTGGAAATTACCTTTACTTCGTGACTTTCATTGATGATTTTTCCAGGCATGCATGGGTATATCCACTCAAAGCAAAGTCCGAAGTGTTCATGTGCTTCAAACAGTTTTTGGTTTTGGCTGAAAATCTATCAGCATGTAAAATGGGCACCCTCCGTTCTGATCGAGGGGGGGAATATATGTCTTCAGATTTTAATGCATTTCTGGCTGAACGTGGGATAAAACACCAGTGTACAGTGCTGTATACACCTCAACAGAATGGAGTTGCTGAACGAAAGAACAGGTCACTCATGGAGATGGCGAGGTGCATGGTCAAAAGTCAGGCTTTACCACATAGTTTCTGGCTTGAGGCTGTCATGTGTGAAGCATATGTACTAAACAGGTGTCCCACTAAAGTGTTGCAGTCTATCACTCCATATGAGGCTTGGCATGACCGCAAGCCATCTTTTGCTCATCTGCGTGTTTTTGGTTGTTTGGCATATGCATTAGTGCCTAAACAACATCGCAGAAAATTGGATGATAAGGCAGTAAAATGTATTTTTGTTGGGTATAGTTCTGAAAGTAAAGGCTATCGTCTGTATCATCCACAGACTAAACGCATTCTGGTTAGCCGTGATGTTGTCTTTGTGGAAGATGCTATTCAGCCATTGCTTTCATGTACCAAGGGGACATCTGTTAGCTCCAAAGACATGTATGATACTTTGATGCCTCTTTTTACAGGTGGACAGGCTAGTGCTGGTCCTAATGAGGCAACTTCTCAGCCTTTGCAGGTTTCATATGATGATGCAGATCATTCCATTTCTGATGCAGTTTACATGATGCACTTGTTGATGAGAGAGCTGATATTGAGCAAGCAAAAACTATGCCAAAATGGCTGGTGCAGACTTTGTGTGACAGCAAATTAGATGCACCTTTGTCATATCGTACTCGTTCAGGCTCTCATAGTGCCTCGTTTGCATCAGATTGCTATGCTATGGCTGCATCTAGTCTCTGTGATGAGAATGAGCCTGTTTCTTTTGATGAAACACAAAATTCAGAAAATTGGATGGCTGCTATGCAATCTGAATATGATGCTATAATGAAGAATGGTACATGGTCTTTATGTGACTTGCCTCCTGGCAAGAAGGCCATTGGCACTAAGTGGGTATACAAGCTGAAGCGTAAACCTGATGGTACAGTTGACAGGTATAAGACTAGGCTTGTTGCAAAGGGTTATGCACAGGAAAGAGGCATTGATTTTGATGAGACCTTTGCACCTACATGCCGTATGACTACTGTTCGGAGCATTTGTGCACTTGTAGCCCATCATGGTTGGAATGTACATCAGTTGGACATTAAAATAGCATTTCTGAATGGTGACTTGCATGAAGAAGTGTATGTTTTTCAGCCCCATGGCTTTGTGCAGAAAGGGCATGAAAACCATGTTTGCAGGTTAAAGAAAGCATTATATGGTTTAAAGCAAGCACCACGTGCTTGGTATGAGAAGGTACATGCCTATCTGATTGCACATGGTTTTGAGAACAGTCCAACTGAAAGCACCTTATATGTTAAACGTGCTAATGATGTGCTTCTGATCATTGTTGTCTATGTTGATGACATGCTGCTCACTAGTCCTATTGAGACACATATTGCTGATTTTAAGGCTGATTTGCATGCCTCATTTGAGATGTCTGATTTGGGGCATTTGCATCACTATTTGGGCATTCAGTTTATGCACGTTGATGGTGGAATGGCTTTGTGTCAAACGAAATATATTGACACATTATTGCAGCGTTTTGGCCTTGAAGACTGTAAGCCTATTGCCACTCCTATGGAGACAGGTTTACGATTGAGTCTTCATGATGCTGGAGATGCATTTGATGCTCTTCTCTATCAGCAGGCTGTTGGATGCTTGATTTACTTATGCATTACTCGACCAGATATTGAGTTTGCTGTCTCACAGATGAGCAGGTTTATGCATTGCCGAGGAGTCACGCATTGGAAAGCGGTTAAGCGCATCTTTCGCTACTTGAGTGGTACTCGGCTACTTGGGTTGTTTTATCCCAAGGGGGGATCACTACCGCCAGATTTGCATGCTTTTTCTGACTCAGATTGGGCTGGTTGCTATGACACTCGTGTGTCCACTAGTGGTTTTTGCTTCATGCTTGGTAGCTCATGTATATCTTGGTTGAGCAAGAAGTAGCCTACTGTGGCCACTTCCAGTTGTGAGGCAGAGTATAGGGCAGCTTTCACAGCGACTGTTGAGTGTGTGTGGCTCAGATGCCTTATGGCTGATTTGGGTGTTGGCCAGTCTTCTGCCACCACCATCTTCACTGACAGTCAGAGCGCATTGGCAATTGTGAGGAACCCTGTGTTCCATGCTCACACTAAGCACATTGAGATGCATTGTCACTATGTGAGGGAGAGGTTCTCTGCTGGGGAGATCAGCTTGGCATATGTGCCCACGTAGGAGAACATTGCAGACCTTTTCACGAAGGCTCTGCCGAGGGAGAAGTTTGAAGCTTTCCGCAAAGCTTTGGGCTTACTTCCTTTTGTGGAGTGATTTCCACATAGCTTGGCACTTCCTTATACATGAGTGCCAGCTCCTTGTTCACCGCATCACTCCTAGGGGGGATTTGTTGATATACTTAGGTAGTAATGTGTGTGAACACTCTAGGACCACTGGGGCACTTTTTTCCCTCTTTAGGAGGTTTTTTTCCCTCGGCTTGTATATACGCCTATTGCCCTAATGGGCTACTTATCTTTGTACATTCTCTAGTAATACATTCAGTATTGTGTTTTTGTGCTCCAAGCTTCTTCTTCTTCCGTGTGTTGTTCGCGTGCTTCCGCAGACGTCTATCTCCAACAATGGATGTCAAAGAAACAACCAACAGTGGCTCTCTCATCAATCGAAGCTGAGTATAGAGGCTTGGCACAAGTCTCATGTGAGCTTATGTGGCTCAAGAAGTTGTTTGTTGATCTTGATTTGCAAGTTAAGCAACTACCTATTTTTTGTGACAACATAAGTAGCATATGCTTGAATCAAAATCCAGTGTTCCATGCAAGGTCGAAGCATATAGAAGTGCATTACCACTTTATTAGAGAGAAGATCATGTCAAAGGATGTCAAGGTGGAGCATGTCAATACAAAGGACCAATATGCAGGTATGTTTACCAAAGCATTGGATGAAGTGAAGCTACAACACTTCAAAGCATGCATTGGAATGAAGGATCTAAGTATCGAGACTTGACGGGGAGTGTTGAAAATCAAGTCTCAATCATGCAAAAGGGATCAATGACAAGTTTTTCAAGTGGACCAATAAAAACGGAGGACCCAAAGTTGTGGAATAAAGTTAGAAGCTCCATCAAACTCAATCAAATTCAAATCTCATCAAATCAGCCACCAAAAAGTTCACCTACACTGATTGGTGGGTGGTTGGCTAGATTATAATAAAAGTAAAACTCTATCTAAGCATCATCCACCTTTTTTTCTCGAGTTGTATGCATTGCAAGAGTTTCTCACTTAGTTTAGTGAATTTATAAACTCTAGCAAGCAGTCCCCTTGCTGCTTACCTCATTTTCTTATGATTTTGCTCATCTCTATCAAGAGGTGTAGTTAGGCTTTTTCAAATCTGATTGTACCAGATTGCATAGCATTTTTTGCTCTCTCATTGTACTAATTTTCATTGATTTCAAGGTTCATTTGGTCTCTCATATGGTGCCCTAAACTTTGCTAAAGTTTCAAGTTATTTGGGTGAGTGAGTTGTGAGAAATTGCCAACTTTGTGAAGGTATATCTATGCACATAGGCAAAGAGTGTTGCAAATAGATAGCCTATTTTACAGAGGGTGATTCTCCCGGCTGGAATATTCATTTGGGATAATTTGAAGCTTGTTGGGTAGCTCTTATAGTCTACTATAAGTTTGCAAAACTTAATTTTAAGTGACTGTACGCATACCAAGAAAAGTTTAGAATAGTGAGCATATATCACTACTTGTGGACCTAGTGGAGGGCAACCATCTTCCATTGTTGCATTGGGGTGTTAGAATCATCCCCCATCACCAATGGCCTCTAAAGAAAATTCTTGGGCACTCTATCATGAAAAATAGTACTAAAGAGGAAGGTTGCACTTTGAGAATTCTATCCAATAAAAAGTAGAGTGTCTCTCTCAATCTGTCAATCAAATTGAGGTGTACAATGTACTGTTGTAAAGCTCTTGAAACAAAATTTCAAAAATCTATTGAGCTATCTACAAATAATGAAGCTCTTGGGATACCTTGGTTCAAGATGCCAAATATGGTTGAGAACAAGGTTCAAGATACTAAGGTTGAGAACAGGATTCAAGACACCAAGGTTGCAAACAAAGTTCAAAAAACTATGGGAGGCTAAGGACATAAATTCAAGGGTTCCTAGAGAGCTCAAAAGCTGGTTACCGAGGCTAGAGAATACAAGAGACGATCATTGAGGACAATGATCAACCATGGGGGGAGAATGTAATAAAGTGATAAGTAGGAGATGGTTGAACCACACCCTTGAAAGATAGGAGATGGTTAAACTGCACCCTCAATGTAAGGACTAGGAAGTAGTTCAACTATGGCTTTTGGGGCAGGTGTTTAGGCCCCTAGTTGGGAGGTTATGAGTTCAAATCTTCTTTAGGTCATTGTTGGAACTGAAGGACTCACTAGGCAAGGAAGCTTAAGAAGGGAGTCAGAGAGAAGAGAAGGCACAAGCAGACAAGGGAGTCAACGACGATCTGGCAAGTAGGCCAATAATTTTCTTCATGAAGAAGCAAGTACGAGCATTCACGCAGATCTAGCACTAAGGCAACCCTTTAATTTTTCAAAACCCTTACACCAATTAAAAGTGATTCTCATCACTAACAACCCCTGTAAATACCATGTTCACCTTTTTGTAGCTCCATTTTGTGCAAGCCGAGGAGTCCTCGAGCTTGAGGAGCCTTAGAAGTAGTTGCTTACCAATTTTCGTATTTTTTAGATCTCGTTTGAGCCCTCAAATAAGCCCTAGAACCTAATTTTTAACTAGGCCGGACACTAGGTCTGGACAGGGCCAAAGCTAGTCAAAAACTATAAAAGGAGCTAGAGAGCTCATTTTTGGGGTTAGATTGTAATTGAAATGAACTTGTAAGAGCTTTTTGAAAGTAATCTACGAACTCCATTGCTTCTCACTCTTTGTCTTATTGTGTGTGCACGTGTGTGTGTATGTGTGTGCATGTTAGTGTGCTTCTCACTCACGCACTTGTGTCTTCACTTGCTCGAGGTCTTCATACCATTCTCACGTCTTCCCGGATTGACATTAAAGGAGGTGCTACTCATCACTGAGCTACACCAAATTTTGGCGCCGTTGCCGGGGATCGAGCTTTGAGGACGAGTGTGTGATGGTAAGACGTAGAGTTGACGCGTTGGAGTTGTAGGTATTTTCTTCACTTTCATCTATTTTCTTGTTTTTTCTTCACCATCTTCATCACCATCATCATCATCACCATCTCCCACCTCCATCTCCATCATCGCGAAAACTTTCAGTTTTTGAGTATATCACCTTCTCCACTTCATTTCCTTCATTCTACTTGTGAGAGAGAGCGAGAGAGCGATATTGTGTGCTGTGATTTTGCATGTTTCTTTGAGCTTTCTTGCAGGTACTGCCATCATCATCATCCCCAGCACTCTGCTCAGGTACGAAAACGTACGGTCCTATCTCTGTGTCACCGACCTCTATCGATCGCGATCGACAGAAAATTCGAGCATTTGGTAAAACAAAGTTCACCACTAGCACAAGCATGATGAGCACATCCTAAATCATTAAAAACAGTAGAAAAATTCCGAGGTTCTCTATCAATCGCGACCGACACTGTCGATCGCGATCGACAGCCACGATCGACAGCCACGATCGACAGCCACGACCGACAGACTCTGTCAATCGCGACCGACAGGCTTTGTCAATCGTGACCGACAGAACCCCGCGACCGACTGACTGCCACGTAGGACCCTGTCAATCGCGATTGACACTGTCGATCGCAACTGACAGCCACGACCGACACCTCTATCGATCGCGATTGATACCGTCGATCGCGATTGATTGAAATTCCATGATTGATTGACTTTTACGCGTAGCCACGTGTCCATCGCGACTGATAGGCCCCCGATTGACTGAAATTTCGGCGAAAAACCCGGAAAACGTGTCGATCGCGATTGACAGCCACGATCGACTCTGTCGATCGCGATTGACACTGTTGATCGCGATTGACACTGTCGATCGCGACTGACAGGCCCGACGGACACCTCTGTCAATCGCGATTGACAGACCTGTCGATCGCGATTGACAGGCTTTTCGGCCAAAAATTAAGGTTTGCTTTTGTTCAAAATTTGGGATAATTTTGGGGCAAAATAGTCAATCCATTAGCATTTTTGGAGGTTCCTACACTTGTGATTTGGCAGAAAACCCTAGGATCTATCAGCCAGATTGAATCTTGTTTTAACCCCCTAAACTCTGAACAGTCATAAATTTTTCATACGAAATCCATTTTTTGAGCTCTTGGGCTTGTCGGAAAGCTCGTGGCATATACTACACGCCCTCAACTGTTTTTTATAAAGATAATGCGTTGATTTTTAGATAGGGTATTTTGAAATTGACCATACCTAGGGGGAACAAAAATTCAGGGATTACTGGAATTGTCTTCCAAGAAAAGCATAGTGCAAATTGGTGTTTGTGCTACCTGAATGAAAATCATTGGTTCTGTCTTTGGAGTTTAAGTATTGAGCTAACTTTGGAACTCTTACAGATCTATTGAGAGCATCGCAAGGCGTTCTGAGCAAGAGTAAGTGCAAGCTTGGGAACACGCTTCCTGGGCATTCAAGGGCAACCAAGCAGGAAACAAAAGGTTGGAAATTCTCAACTCCCTTTGTCAATTCCTAGCTTAGGCTAAGAACGACTAGTGGTAAAAGTAGGCCAGGACGGCATTAGGCAACTATCAATTTGAAGACTACCTAAATACTCAAGTTCAAGATTAAACATAATATCATCGTGATGCGATAACCTTAAGGGAAAGAACCTAACGTGGAACGATCAAATTAAAGTACGAAAAATACTCAAGTATTCTTGACGACGCAATATCAGACAAGATCATAAACATGATAACACACTAAAAAAGAATCAAGTGACTGATACCAATTAATCGGCAACGAGGTTGTACTCTGGGCAAAAATTGGGCTACTCAATTAGGCATATGAACCTTAGATCAGGACAAAATCTAGTAAGGGATAGACAAAGTCTTAGGTCTTCAGAGGCTAGCGTTAATCACACTGCTAGGTCTTGGGCCCAGCAGTTGAGCCACCACTCATACTACCCTAGCTCTGAGACCAGTGAATCAGAGATGTCTCAAGGCATGGACAGACCTACGGGAAGTTCAGGAGTGCCATACTTGCACAGAGTAGAAGGCCCTTACAAAACACAGTTGGAATATCTTAGGACCAACCGATTAGGTGCTAGCATCTATGAGGACGGCCTAGGAAGATCTGTGGTCCAGATTAAAAACCCTGACCAATCCATAGGACTGGAGCACCCAGCTGTCAAGTTTGAAAACGGAGCATACCTAGACAAGGAAGGGACAATATACGTAGTCACCAGCCTGAGGTCCTTAGAGCTCACAGGAATCAAAGAAATGCGGATGAGTTCCCTCTACCACGACCTAGAGAGCACACAAGGACCATGAAGAATCACTTCGATGGCACAGGAGATCCATACGATCATGTGGCAGAGTTTAGGCAAGTCTTGAGAGCGGAACAAGTGGAGGATCTATTCACACAGTACAATGCCTTTGGTCTAACCTTAGGAACACAGCCCTTACGTGGTTTCAACCATTGAATGAGAGACAGTTCAGGAACATAGACCAACTCCTAGAGGCTTTCATCACCGAATTCTCTAAGAGTGGCATAAGGCATAATACCTCCTCATTGATACATAGCTTCAAGCAGACCCCTCAAGAGACTGTGAGACTTGCAGGAAGAAGATTCAGGCAATATCTTGAGAGATGCCCTGTTTCGGAGCTCCCCACACCAGCTAAGCAAGTGGCTTTATTCTTGGATGGATTGCTAAGTACAAAATTAAGATCTTATGTGTACTTGAAGGACCCTAGGACCATAGAAGAGTGTGTACGCATGTGCATCGACATTGAGGATAACTTAGGGGAGGAGTTAGAGCTTTCCAAGATATACAAAGAGTCCGATAGTGCCTCTAGCCTCTCGTCCACGCAATCCACATCCATTGAGGAACTTGCAGAGAAATTAGCTCAGAAATTAGGTGTCACAAGTAAACAGATCCCAAGGTTTGCCCTTGTGAAAAGATGCTATACTTGTGGGGGTGACGATATGGCGAATGTGTGTCCCATTATGGCTCAACCCCAAGTAAACCCTAGTAGCCAGTACTGCACCATAGAACGGAGGTACACTAATCACACCGCGCAAGATTGCCCCTACAATAAGCAAGCCGTTAGGCAGACGTACCCTCAGCCATACCCTCAACAAGGCAGATACCAGAACCAGTACCCACCTCAGCAGTATACTAGGCCTCAGCAAAGCTACCAACCGCAATATCAGGCCCAACTGAGACCCCAGCCAGTGCTAGCACAACAACCATCTGCTCCTACTAATGTAATCCCTGTAAAATATGCAGCTGCAGAAGAGAACCTGAATAGGGCCATAGTGCCAGTGACCCCATTGCTATCAGAAAGTGACCCCAGTGACCATAGTTTCGATTCTACACATGTTGATAGTCCCCAGGCCTACTACATGCAATCTCCAGAACATGGGGAGTCCTACTACAGTAAAGAACCAAGTGAACCTAGTTGGGAGCCAGAGTACACCAATGTAATGTACACAAACCCTAACTCTAGACCTCAACCTAGGCAAGTAAGACCTCCATTCCCTAGAGGACCATGCTACAGATGCCAGGGAGACCATCTCATTCGAGACTGTCCCTTACCTCCACCTACACAACCCCAGTCAGTGACAATTCAAGGATTTTGCCAAGAGTGTGGAAAGGAGCATCTCTTACGAGACTGCCCTAAGAATCCTTATAATATGCCAAAAATCACTCTTATTAACGTTATTGGGTTAGTTGTAGACTCCATAGGGAGTGTGACTTCCACTGCACCAGTACAAGTGGTCACTAGAGCCCAAGCACTACAGCAAAACCAGGGTGTAGGCCAGGAAAAGAGCCTAGATGTTAGTGAAACAGAGAGCTTGACAAAGAAGAGGACTCGAGCCTGGAGAGATAGTAGAGAAAGAATGAAGAGGCAATGGGCAAAAAAGATGAGTGAACTTGAAGAAAGCGTACAAGAAACTAGAGCCAGGATAACTGAACTCACCTCTCAAGCCCTCTCTCAAACTACCCCACCACCACCATTCCCATCTCCATCCGACCCGCCACCTTCCAACCCATCTCACACAATTCCACCACCCCCTAGAGTAGGATCAGTCCTAGCAGATCCCACTCCCGAAGACCTAAACATGATGCTTAAGGCATATCAGGCCAGAATCCAAGAAGGGCCAAACGTGACTGATCATGAAAAGTGCTATCCTAGAGCGGAATTAGAGCTTGAACGAACTAAAATTTGTGCTAAAATGGTGGAATTGGCTCAGACCATGTTTGAAGCCAGTCGCCTCTTTAACATCTCTAGTTCAACAAAAACACAGTTGCACTTTGATGGACTGTTAGAAAGAATAGAGAAGCTGATTGCACAATCAGAAAAGAAAGAGTAAGCATTCCTGCCCAGGAAGCCTATGTGCCTGAAGCCTATGTGCCTAACTCTACGGAGCCAGACACATCATCTTCTATGAATCGATTCACACCAGAATTCCTACGAGAGATTCAAGAAGACAAATGGGCTAAAGAAAGTGAAGTACCTCCTCCAATTGAACTGGTGGATGATGCACATGACCAATTCCCACAAGACATCCCATCCATTTATGAGGAGCAGGAGAGCACCCAATCTCAGGAAAGATTAGACTTTGAGTCTAACTCTCTCCAGGAATTACCTCACTTCATAGGCCCATGGGAAACCAAGTCTACTTGTATGAGAGCACCCACGGTCATGGTACGAAATGAGGACTCAGTCATACCTAGGAACACAGAGGTAGTGAAAAACACTAAAGTACAATGCAACCTCACCTTAGAAGAGCTACTCAAAGTAAGGCCAGAGCTATGGAAACATGTAGCCAAACAAGTACCAGAGATAGCAAAACCTCGTTCCCAGGTAGGATCCCAGAGAACAGTGCCAGAAATACCCTTGGATAAGATAGGAGACATGTGTGAAGGTGAAGAAGGGAACACCTATCTTCCCATTACCTACGAGGGGTACACCACCAAGGCAATTTTGGACTCAGGCGCAGGAGTTGCAATTGCTACCACTTCCCTATCGAAGCGTTGGGGCAAGCCAGCACTCAGGCCCACGAGGATGAAATTACAGATGGCCGATGGTCACATAGAAAGACCCTTAGGCTTGCTAGAAGGAATAACTCTCACCACGTGTTGAGTTCGAGCATACTTTTGCTATATGTGATTTTAGCAAAAATCATGCCTATGAGATGATTTTGGGAAGACTGTTTATGCGACAGTTGCAAGTGGTACAGGATTGGGGAACCAACTCCTTGTATTTGCAACACCTAGGTGTCACGACCAAAGTAAACCTTAAAGATTACTCTCATAGAGATGTCCCTCCTATCCAATGGAATCCCATCCATAGAGCCAAAGATGATACAGAATCTGTGCATTCCATAGGATCAGGATCCTCATGGATGCATGAAGATACCCAATTGTGGATGTGCAAAGTAGCAGTAGAAGAAGAGAAGAGAGAGAAAGCCAGAGAGGTAGGTGCAAAAGAAACACATAGATCAATTCAAGACCCAGCCTATGCGCCTATAGTCTTTCCTGACGAAGAATTTGAACCCCACGGCTGGGCAGAAATCCTAGCAACAATGGATGTATCCATCAATGAGGAACAATGGACACCCCACTGTGATGAGGATGGCTATGACATTTCAGTTTTCTCCATAGAACCAATCATGGGAGAGGCAGTGTTAGAAGAGTGTGAACCTAGCCCTGATGCATTTGAGGATGCAAGTGACTCCGATCTAGAGTCAATCATTATGGACCCACCTTTTGCATCAGATGAAGAATACTTCCATGAAGTAGAATTTCAACCCCAGAGGTATGGAGAGCTTACAAGTGATGTAAGACTAGCCACACATGTGACCTCGAAGGAAGAAGGAAAGAAAAGAAAGAAGAGAGAAGTCACACCAGAGGAGGAAGAATCTTTGTTTGAGGTCCCGGAAAATTTTAAGAAGTATGAGATAGACGACAGGAGAGTCATGATAAGAATGCCTAATCGAGAGGCGCAATCGGGCGAGGCATATGATAACAAAGAAACAACTAAGAAAATAGTGGTAGCCCTAGAAGAGGGAGAGGAGAGATGTACTTATATCGGCCATGACTTGACGGAAGAAGAAGAGCACGAATTGATAGCCTTGCTAAGAGAATACAGAGATGTATTCGCTTGGAGTTACAAGGATTTGAACGGTGTTGACCCAGACATATGCTCACACACCATCCCCATGACCTCAGATGCCAAACCCTCTAAGCAAAAGCCATATACATATAACGATAATTACGCTGCCATGTATTTAAAGAATTCCTGAGAAAGAATTTAGAAGTCTATGTTGATGACCTTTGTGCGCATTCCAACATTAGACAAACCCATATACCTGAACTTAGGCAAATCTTTGACAAATGTAGAGAATATCAAGTCTGCTTGAACCCAGAAAAGTGCGTTTTCATGGTCAGGCAAGGCAAGATTCTAGGACACATAATATCAAAAAATGGCATATCCACTGATGAAGAGAAAGTGAGAGCTATAGCCGAGTTACCTAGGCCTAAGAATCTCAAGGAAGTACAAGCTTTCATGGGGCATTGCGGTTACTACCGAAGGTTTATACACATGTATGCCATCATAGCAAAGCCTCTGTATGGACTTTTGACTAACTTTGAGTGGACGGACGAATGCGAGAACTCCTTCAATGAGCTTAAACGAAGATTATGTTCAGCACCAATCTTGACCACACCAGATTGGAATAAGCCGTTCCATGTTCATGTTGATGCATCCAATTACGCTATTGGATGTGTACTCGCACAACCTACCGGTGAAGGTAATATGGATCTCCCAACTGCCTACGCCAGTAGACAATTGAATGCAGCTGAACGAAATTATACCACTACTGAGAGAGAAGGACTAGGCATGGTATATGCGGTTAAAAAGTTTAGACATTATTTGCTTGCAAATAAGTTTAAATTTTTACTGACCACCAAGCACTGCTATATCTCGTGAACAAGCCATGTAATACACGTAGATTAGTAAGATGGTTTCTCTTGCTAATGGAATACGACTTTGAGGTAGTGGTGAGGAAAGGGAAGACCCACTTGAGAGCCGACCATCTCTCTAGACTCACATCAGGGGAAGCCCCACAAGGAATGTCAGATGACCTTCCTGATGCTTACTTGTTTAACTTGGAAGTGGTGCCGCAGTGGGCTAAGCCATTAGTGCCAGTATTGACATACGGGCCTAACCACCCAGTGATAAACACACAAAATAGAGAAGTAGTAAAAGCCCAAAAGTACCACATCATGGCAGGAAGTATGTACAAGCACACAGATCAACGAATCTTGGCTTGTTGTGTGGAAGAGGATGAGTACGCTAAATGGTTGCAATTCGCACATGTAGGTGCATTAGAGAAACACTATTCATTTGCTCTCGCCTTTGGCAGGGGAACCTGTGTTAATGGAATCGGATCAGGAAACACAGTTTGGTCTTTAGCTTCCCATTGGCTAGCTTTGGTATACATTCGCTGCTGCTCACAGATACCAGGTTCGAACATCTCAGCTGCAGGTTGCAACTGCTTACCCGATCGTGTCTGGACCACTGCAGCTTGTGATTCCACTCGTGAGATATAGACCATGTTGATCATCGGATTTTGACGTTCCTTCTTCCTTTTGTCGTATTCAGCGGCATCCTTGCAAAATCTCCGGATGTGGCCAATCTCACCGCAAAAGTGACATCGAGGTGGTGGCAGAGAAGTACCTTTCGCTGATGTACTCGCCTGCCATCGATTTGCAGTGAAGTTAGTATTCCGCTGTCCCCGGTAATTTTGGTATCCTTGCCACTGATTGTTTCGCATCTGCGGTGGCACATAGTGGGTATAATGGCGTTTACAGCTGCTCGTCCCTGCACCTTGGCATTATACGCACAATTTTCTGTTGAATGCCTGGTTGTGTTGCAGATGGCACAGTACATCTGATTAAGGGTGCAGGTAGCACTGGTGTGCCCTGGATTTTTGCACTTGGTGCAATACATCTGTTTAGCCAAATCATCTATAACATTTTTACTGGCCTTCAGCCACTCCAAGTCTTTAGTGAATCCTCCAACTTTATGCTCTAGCTGTAGAGCCATCGCAATAACAGCATCTAGTGTCATAGCACCCACGCAGCGGATGATCATGATTTGTCTTAGCTGTGGGGTCAAACCATTAATGAACCACTGGGTTATAACATCATCTGGTAAATTAGCATGTGCCGGAGGCAATTGTCTTAAATGAGTTCTAAACAATGTGGCATATTCCTGAACAGTCTGGTGCGGCTTCTGTCGGTTATTCTGCAAATAGTCAAAGATTTCGGTGGGATTCTTCTTCAACCGGAACCTCTGTAAAAACGCATCCCTTACTGCATCATAGTTAACAAAATGGTTGATATCATACTCTGTTAACCACCTCGCTGCTTCATTCACTAATGTTGACTGAAATACGATGGCCTTGTATGTCAGATCGGGTGGATGGTTCAGCACTGCATAGCTTATTTTAAAGGTTTGCACATGTGCATCAGGGTCATCACCTGGAAATCCACCAAACTTTGTGTAAGTCATCCCTGTTGGAACTTCTCAAAGTGGAGGTGGCTGTTGCTGTTGCTGCTGTTGTTGTTGTTGTTGTTGTTGCTGCTGTTGACCACTCATTGTGCTATTATTGGTACCACTGTTGTTACCGGAGTTTTGAGGGGGTGTCTCTTGCCCTTTGGAATCTGTATTATCAGATTGCTCACTTTCCGGCTCGAAAATAGAGTTCAGTCTCTTACGTATCTCCAAATCAAATAGTCTATCCTCAGCTTTGGTATCCCAAGTAGGCAAGTTTACCCCAAACAGTGGTGTCCGAAATGAAGATTCACCGGTGAGTATCACACTGTCATCGGAAAACTGTAAATTCCCACCAACTGGTACCAAACTTTCATCGGAATTTACCAAACTTTCCTCAAAACAGGGTATTCTTTCACCTGCAATGATCTCTCTGGGTAACACAACTTTATCCTCGGAAAAGTTTGAATTCTGACCAGACGGTGTCCGATCAACTGCACACTGCGTCCCTATACATTCCGAAGTTATTGTACCCTCTGCAGACTGTACCGAAATTACACCGGAGTCTACCATAATCTCATCATGTGTCACCGGAATGGTACCGGAATCACTGCTAACTGGCTCTGCTCCATCGACAACTGGGCTTAACCGATCTATACCTCTGTCGCCTGGGGGTGTCCCTAACAAATTTGGTACCATCCAAGGATGCTGGTCTCTCCTGTACTTCGGATAAGACTCGCCGGACCGAGTAACTGGCATATATCACCTCTGCACCACTTGCGTACTGCTCCACCTTACTGATTATTCACAATCTGTTGTCACCGCCCCATGGCCGGCGCTAGTGTTAAAAGTGTGTTTTTTTTGTCACAGGCACTTTTAAGTTTCTCGGGTTCTTGGGAGTGATAGGGGTCTAATAAATCAGAGGCCCTGTATCTTATTTTCGCAGTTAACTTATTCAATAAGCAATACGTTAATGTTCAGTATCGAACTCTTATACAGGTTACTATTAAAACTCTGGTTAGACTTTTCACAGTACGTAACACAAGAATTATTCATTACCGTCACACAGGCTTACTATCCGCAACTTAACATTACTGTGTTAATCACAAGTTAATGTAATTAAACAAAGTAAGAGTTAACAGTACTCAAGATTTGATAACACTGCACTACGACGACATCTCCGTAGATCGCCAATCGCCCAGACAGACAGTCTGGCGATCCCCTTCGTCTCTGTGCTACCGGAGTGTCACCGTAATGTCTTTTCATTGATTGATAAAAAGGTACAACACTTCGCTACGACCTTTTGGTACGTGCGATAATGGAAAATATAATTTATAGAATGCCAATCCAGCGACCTTACAAGGGTACAACAATTCATTTGGATACAAAATAATTCCTACCATAAAAAATATCAAGGAGGATACAAAGGAAGGAGATCCTCCAAAAATTACACAGATGATCAAGCCCAAGAAGATTCACTACTACTTATGAACACGACTGTGAAGGAAGGTAAGTCTTATGAGCATATATTCTACATTGATTCCGGATTATCAAACCATGTGGTCGAATGTAGCCTTGCTCTCAAACTTTGAGGATCCAAAGAAGAAGCATGAGGTCCAAAACATTGATGACACAAGACATCTTGTGGATAAGATAAGGATTGTGAAGCCTCCAATGGCAATATGAATCTATTAAAAAGAGTTCTTTATGTGCCAACTATAACAAAAAATCTTATAAGTGTAGGTAAGATTATGGAAAAAGTTTGGAAGTGAGATTCACCAAGCATGGAGCCTATGTAGAGGATGCATCTTGATGTTTTAAGAAGATAGCAAACGAAAAGAAAACAAGTAGATCACTCACATTTGAAATGCAAGACAAGTAGATTACTCACATTTGAAGTTGAGGACATGAGGAACATTGCCTTAATCAATTGTGGCACTGAAACCTTATAAGAGCTTGAGGTTCGGCATAAGAGGTAAGCTCACATTAAAAAAAGAGACTCGAAACAAATCAATAGAGGTTAGAGTGTGCTTGGACTACCCAACATCTAAAAGCAAATCAGGATATGCAAGTGTTGTGCATGTCAATTTGAAAACTCACATATGCAATCATTCACCAAGAAAGAATACATATATATGGACCTTATGGAGCTTGTCGACGGATGTTTGGAGACCATCTTTATCCACGTTTATGGAATCTAAAAACTTCAGACTCTATCTATCTATCTATCTATATGTATATATATATATATATATATATATATATATATATATATATATATATATATATATATATATATATATATATATATATATATATATATATATATAGAGAGAGAGAGAGAGAGAGAGAGAGAGAGAGAGAGAGAGAGAAAGAGAGAACATTAAAATTTGCGACTTTTGTATGGCTTTATCGATAGACATACAAAGATTTAGGGTTTAAAAATTTAGGTTAACATGCATACATAAATGTATAGAATATTAGGATTCTAAGACCTAAACTATTATGTGACTGTACACACACACACTTATATATATATATATATATATATATATATATATATATATATATATATATATATATATATATATACACACACACGCACACACACACATTAGTTTAGATCTTAAAATCGTAATACTCTATACGTTTATGTGGATTTTCATATGGCTTTATCGATAGACATAGAAATATTTAGGGTTTAAGAATTCAATTTAATATGCATACATAAATGTATTGAGTATTAGGATTTGAAAATATAAATTGTTGTGTGTGTGTATATGTATATGCATACATATAGACATACATCTAGATATACATATGTATGTATATGTATATATATATATGTATCTCTCTCTCACACACACACATACACACACACACACACACACACACACACACACACACACATATATATATATATATATATATATATATATATATATATATATATATATATATATATATATATATATATATATATATATATATATATATATATATATATATATATATATATATATATACATATGTATGTATACATACACACACACATAGAGACATATATAAAAACCTAAATCACTAGTTTCCAATATAGTTATGTATATGTATATACTATTCTAAATCATAAAGCCCCAATTTTGTACTTGTTTGTGTGTGTATATTCATATATATATATATATATATATATATATATATATATATATATATATATATATATATATATATATATATATATATATATATATATAACATTAGAGTTTGGGATTTTTGTATGGCTTTATCGATAGACATACAAAGATTTAGGGTTTAAGAATTTAGATTAAAATGCATACATAAATATATAAAATATTAGGATTTTAAGACATAAACTATTTTGTGTGTGTATATATATACACACATACACACACACACACAATTGTTTAGATCTTAAAATCCTAATATTCTATACATTTATGTGGATTTTTATATGGCTTTATCGATAGATATAGAAAGATTTAGGGTTTAAGAATTTAGATTAATATGCATACATAAATGTATGGAGTATTACGATTTTAAGATGTAAACTATTGTGTGTGTATGCATATATATATACACACACACATAATAGATTAGCTCTTAAAATCCTAATACTCTATACATTTATGTATGCATATGAATCTAGACTTTTAAACCCTTAATCTTTCTATATCTATCGATAAACCCATATAAAAATCCCAAACCCTAATTCTCTCTCTCTCTCTCTATCTATCTATCTATCTATATATATATATATATATATATATATATATATATATATATATATATATATATATATATATATATATATATATATATATATATATATATATATATATATATATGAATCCTATAACCCTAGTTATATACCTTACTATCTATGTAGACATAAGAACCCTAAATCTTATTTATTCATGTATTTATGTATATATTAATGAAAATTCTAACCCTCTCTCTATCTTAAATACACACACACATATACATAGTGGTGTGTATACAAGTGTGTGTGTGTGTGTATACCAGATAAATTGTTTTGTGATCCCTTGTCATGTAACACTCCTTCACTAGCTAACACTCGTCGATCATGCACAACAAAACAATTTATCAATATATATAGAAATAAACTCTTGTGCTCCCTTGTCATGTAACACTCCTTCACAAAGTAACACTCTTTAATCATTCACAACAATGTTCAAAACTTGATGCTATTAAACTCTTCGATCATTCACAACAAGGAAAAAACCCAAAAAAATGATCATCAATATCTATCCCTCTCATATGAAAGCTTCCAGCATCTTCCTAAATTATGTGCACATGTAGCTAGTCCTCCATGCCATTAGCTACCTCTTTTTGCCTCCTCTTGGAGACATCATCCCTCCTTCCATTCTTTGTCATTGTTTGTCCAAACTTGGAGATACAAACAAGAGGTATCCTAGGACTCAAAAAAAAGAGGAGCTGCTTCCTCTAACTGTAGGGGTGAAGATCACGTAAGGGAACAACAAAGTTGAAAATAACGCCATTTCCAAGGCTACAATGGGCTTTAAGAGTATTCTTGGGACTTTAGCTACAGAAGCATTAATCTATAGTGGTACAACCCTATGGAGAGATTATGAAGGGGAGCCAAGAGCATCTTGGGCACTTTGCAAGGGAAGAAACAAACTAGAATCAACAAAACTAGCAGAGAGGCAACACCAAAAAACCAATTGCTTAGGAAATGATCTCAACCAGAAGACTGATGTAACAACAACATTAGACGAAGGGGCTTGAAGAAGAAGCATAACCAAGTGGAAACCATATTTGCACTATTCCTTCGACCATTGCAAACTCCATCAGTAAGACATGACAAAGAGACTATCAAGAGAGCTTTGTAGTAGTACTAGGCAAGCAAAGAAAAAAGTCCAAGCATAGAGCCATCACTAAAGTACCAATGCTTGGGCATTGTGCTCAACCAAAAATCTGATGTAGCAGTTACGAGAGAAGAAGAGCCTTGAAGAAGAAGCAAGACCCAATTAAAAACCATAGTGGCACTGTCACTTACACTAATGCAAACACCACTAGGGGTGGCTTGGCAAAGAGAGTAGTGGAGAGCTTCTATAGTGATCCAAGAAGTAAAATGTTCAACACATACATGAAACACAATCTGAGAATAGCACCATCCAACACAACTGAGTTCCTAGCTCTCTAGATGTACCACTAGATGATGCTTCTCCACAAGTTCCACATAGCAATGTCATATCTAAAGATGACACCAATCATTATTCTCAAACATGGGTAGTCCATATCCTTTCCCTAAGTCTGCCACCTTTACAAGCACCACGATTCCTAGTTCGTGATTTGCTAGCATCCCTACTTGATGAAGCTCAAACTAAATCCCCACATCCACCGATCCCACCTATCTCTCTCATGAAAAAACTTAAAGATATGGACGAATCTATAACTTGTTTCGGCAATGCTTGGAACAATAGAAACAAGATCAACAATAACAACCGGACCAGATGAAATACTCTCCATTAGGGGGAAAAATGAGCCCCATTAGGGCTTTTGAATTAAGGGCTAATTAAGGATCCAACAATGAGAGGAAGGCACTCATGAGACACTTATTTCTAAATTAATGCCCATGATCTAATGCTCTATGTGCTTTTGTAAAATTCAAGACTGGATCTACTTATGGCATGACCTAAAATTGTGTGGGTTAAGATGCTTATCCATTCAAATGTCTTAAAGACTTTGGCCCTTGGATGGGAAGTCTCATCTATAGGTTTCAAATTGAAGGTAGCGTGGTAAGGATGGGAGAAAGATCAAACATCTTAGTAGATAGGGTAATTTATCTCATAAAAAAAAATTATCCTTACTTAGATTACAACTTCATCCTATGGTTCTAATAGCCCCCCAATAATGGTCAACCACAAAAATGTGCCTTGCCCTTAGATTTCAAGTCGATGCAATGAACCCAAACTTCGTAAACAATGTGCACAATATGGGTCTTGACTCCCCACTCTCATCATTAGAATTTTTCCACTCACGCCTTTTTAATGCTAACCATAGATCTTCAACATTGAAAGGCCATGATTTATTGCATTAAAAGAAATGCTAGTTTATGCTAGAATATGAATAGTGGCTTAGAATATTCTTCATTCCCCAAAAAACTAATTTTACTTCCTAGTAGATCAGGGATCCTTAAAAGACCCATCTAATGTCCTAATGGTTCAAGTGGTACACTCCTCAATCTCACATTACACTGAGCTCCTCCTAATAATGAAGAAGAAGAACAAGAACACTAGCACTAGAAAAGTCAACAACAAGAGAAACAACATTCCTAGTAGCATTCCTATTGGAGAAAGTTTATGACAAGCCTAAGTATTGGCTTGAGTCTCACAAAGTGATAGAAGAAGCCTTGAAGTGAAGACAATGTAAAGTTCACTTGGGAACTACTCTTGTAACTTTTGAAGTCTTTACTTGATGTAAAAGTGAAAGCATCTAAAGTGGTTGAGTCTACTTGATCAAAAAGGGAAAGAAAAGCTAGAAATTCATGATTGAAGGTGGTTCCGGAATCAAATCAATCACTAATAGATTGGAGAGTGATTGTAGGAAGTTAGGCTCCCAAGATCAACTATAAATACATGGCAGTTTTAGTCATGGAAATAAGGCCTACATGAGCTGAGCTTTATGCCATATCAAGGTGGGGTTTCAAGGCACACATATGCATTAGTAAGTCCATTGTATTTTACAATCAATATACGTTCATTTTCATGATCATTTGAGTTCATATTTTCATGTTCTTGTGAAGTGTACTGTTCTCTGCCATATCTCTTAGTTTTCTCAGTCAGATTGCAGAGATGACTTCTCTGAGCTTGGTGCATCATTTTCAGTGATTTAAATTGTAAAGTTAGCTCTCTAAGTCTACTGTATGCGCACCAATTTTCATTGCAATTGGATGTTTCAATCGTGAGATATGATCGTTTGAAGTCAACTATGTCACCTCATTTTCTACTTCTCTCTCAGCACTCTCTCAGAATAGTAATTGTGTCAGAGCTCTTTCTCAATGTGTAATTCTTTATTTTCCATAATTCAAAGCTTGTTAGAATCATCATACTGTCTGTTATATGGATTCAAAATTTCATAAGCATTGGATTCTGGAATCATGAGATATTGACATTTTGCTGCTCACGGGTATGAGTACTGTTCAGATCGGGAAAATCGAGGTCATGCTACCACTTGCTAAACATCTTTCTCCTTGTGTAGTCCATCACTTTTGGTGAAATAACTCTTGATTGTTAGCTTAATAAGCTAATAAGAGTTTCCCAAGAGGAATTAATTTAATTGCTGTTGTGGCCAGAGAATTGTTCAAGCCTTTCGACAGGTGTATGAACATAAATAGCAAGTTTTTTGCTCTTGAATCTACTCCAACTTATTTGTTTTGATTTAAATTTTTGAGAGTGATCTTCCAAGGTACATAGGGTGTCTAATACATCCTTTGGCAAGCTAAAAGGACCCACCACATATCTCTAGAGTCCATTTGGCTGGTGTAGTGCAAAGTTTTTGTAGCACCACTTCATCTTCTTCAACTACAAATCCATCTCTTCACAATTCCCAATAGAAAGTGTGGACCCAAACTTGGAAACACTACAATCTCACTAGTCATTCCTCGAACATTGATTGTGATGATACACTCTCTTACTCACCTCCAACCTCCTCTCAGCTAAATGGGGTATCCCTCCCATCCAATTTCTAATGAATTTCCATCTTAAATGAATAAATACAACAAAGTGTACAATCTCTCGCGCAAGCGCACAAGGAGTTAGCTCACAAACAACCATAAGTTTGACTAGTGCAATAAAACATTGTAAAACACAATTCAAATCATAAATTGCAAGTTTGAAAAAACACGAGTAAACATCAAGTAGAGGAAATGCACAAACTCAATATTGTACATGAGCAAAAAACCCAGAATGGCATGATGTAGTCAAGCTGAAGGATAAAAAATTGATGGCCTTACAAGTTAAGCTTAAGAAGGTTAGGAAGTATAATCTAGGCATGGTGGTCAAATTGTAAAAGAAATTAGTAGTGGCAAAAGACAAGTTAGTGTTGTATGACACTCCACAATCAGCTTCTATGTCCTTCCAGACATTAGATCTAACTACAATATAGAAACCTCTTAAGATCATGCAAAAACGTTTAAGCTATATATGACTATTATTTGCCTTGAGTCAAGGGCC